>JAHQIW010007193.1:0-101132 GCA_019055375.1 Parelaphostrongylus tenuis
TATTTAAGTGAAGTATGACGAGCATAAGATGATCTCTGAGGAAGTAAACTCTGAGAAGGGCTGATGGTAGGGTGTGATATGTAATATGAAATAAGATACCAAAACATCAAATAGCACAATGATAGGGCACTTCAACAAGTTATGTAAGAGATTTCAATTACAGTGTGACAAGGAAGAGGACTTTAGAAGCAGCCATATGGATGAATTACACATCAAGCAAAGTCACAGCAGTACATAAATTACTTGAAATATGTCGATTCTTTTGTAAAACAATTTATTCCACATTTGCTTAAGAACGGTGAACAGACAGTGCTTTCGGTAGATCACTGGAATTTTTCTAAGAAGTAAAGGCAGCTGTTTTTCGTTGAAAGCAAAAGAACATTTAAGGATCAATTTGTTTAGATTCAACAGCATGCTGAAGGAATGGATTGGCACGACAATGGGGGCTTTTCAGAGAACTCGCTGAGATAACAAGAAATCGAGACGGTACCTTTGATATTTTGATAACAATGGAGTGTAAAGACTATGTCACCGTTGTTCTGGTTCATGCTAACCAAAGCAAAAGTGAGTTGAGAAGATCGCGCAAGAGTCCAAAGCGATGTAATTGAATGATGGCGATTCCAAAGTGACATCTGCAGGCAAATGAGCTGCTGTGGTCGTGACTCTTCGCCCAGTAATCCCGGTGGTGTCATCTTATATTTAGCTTATCAGCACAAATCGGCCACCTGCAAGGCAGAAGACAGTGCTGCATGCAGATCAAAGACACTAGCCGCTGCTGTGTCACTGACTGATTATGAATATCTAAATATAGAAGATTAAACATTTAACGATGTGTAATAGAATTAAGAATGGCTGAGGAAGGAAATAGCAATTGTTTGGGGAATAATTTCTATATTTTCTCTGATTTGGCCGTTGTCAACATCCTTTAGCCGGTCACTACGTTCACCTTCAAGGCTCTCGCTTCTTCTGCATAAACTCTTGAATCACCATTGCACGTTCGTTAGCAGTTTCAGGGCCAAATTCGTTGCTGATGTTGCCTGTTGTCTCTGCTGCCTACGATCCCTTTTGAACTCAAATATGAAAATTATTTGTTGTTTTCTTAACATCCTATTAAAATTCTAAAGTTCATATAAAATAAGCAGCAAGTAACACGTCATTATCAATGAAGCATGAAGGGAATAATGCACACTGAAATGATGTACAACATAAACATATTTATTTGCTTTTCTAAAAATTGGTAGGTCGAAATTCAGTTTCTCAGGCATTAATTACGTTTGCATTAACCCAATATCTCAATAAGTTACAGGATTACAGCTTATATCATTTTATTCGATCCTTACTACAACTTTTTTCAATGTACGCATCGCTAAAGTGAATACAAAATGAATGACAAGTGATAAGTCATAGGAGCGCGCGCGGCGCAGTGGTTAGAAGCGCTCCCCGCTGCGCACATGGTCGATGGTTTGATCTCGCGTTCATGGCTCACCAAACCCCTCCGGTGTCAGTAGAATAATACTAGACTGGTCCTTAGCTTGTCTGCGTGAATAAGCAGTACCGACTCCATACAGCCGTAGACTAGCATAAGTCACAATATAAAGGTCAGATATGCATTCAATCACCTCAAGTTAAAACTGAAGACAAATGCATAACAAATCTCTTAGGGATTGGTTAAAGCCGAGAGCTTTATCCTCAATGTATTTTCCAATACGTCATCAGCAACAGAACATATAGCGAGAAATGCGCGTGAAATGTTGAATAGTATAGGAGCATATATTCGGGAACATGTTCCAATATCAAACATCAAATTTCAATAATGAATAAGCCACAATAACTTTTCAATCAACTTGATACCTAATAAGTTTGTTCGTTCTCGTTCTGTGATGGTGATGTTTTCAAAAATCAAGTTTGTGTTTTTTTTTTGCGAAGTCTGTTCCTGCCAAATCGATTTTTTTTGCAATCACATCTACCACACCTTGATCTTCGGACTTCAAAACTCCGGATATTTTCTACGTGCTGCCAAAACCATGTCATAAATGCACATTTCCTTCGGCTTGCCATTTCTTATGTTTAGGTCATTCACATTCCCAACTCAAGCGCGTGTACGATTCAGATGTGCAGGATAATGTATGAAGAAGGTCATCCTCGAGTGAAGCCAGCAGTACAGATATTATTGCTGCTCATGATAAAAGCACCAAGGGTCAGCGATTATGAAAGATGAGGTAACAGTTAGTGGCACGAAAAATTGCTCAAGGACAGAAATGGTAGATAAAGTTTGGCATCAATCGACTTCAACAAGAAATGGAGAGCTGGCTCAACATGTATTTGGTCTATCCAATGAATTTGGATATACTACCGACGTATTAGCGTCTTAATTTTCCCTCATAGAAGTGTGTTGATGCTCAACCGAGAAAAATATCATTTAGAGATCTTCTTGTTATTTCGATATCCAACAAGAGATAAGAATGGCAACAAATATACCGTCTATATTACTATTAGATAGTCGAATAGAACTGGAATATGAAGTTCTTCCAGTCTGATGCACACACATCTTTTTGCGTGTAACGCTAATGCACAATTTTTTAACAATGGTCGGATAAGTATATTTGGATTATATCTGCCTGACATGAAGGAAAATGAAGTCAATTTTGCTATCTGGTTACTTCCATATAAAAAATCTTTTTCTTTTCCTTTTAATCCTTTTGAGAAAATTCATTGAGAGCATAATAGAAAAGAAATAAATAGAATTGTTCGAAAATAAACTAAGTGGACGAAAAGTTTGCACTCAATACTATCAGTGAGAGCTGAATATCCAAAAGCGTTGTGATACGCAGCAGCTCGTGACTACTATGTTTCGTACTCTTTCTCAGATATAAAACTGAAATCGCCAAGAACAGTGCTGCTATATATTTTTCCGATGTTCGAGATGTTCAAGACTTCCTTACGCCTTGCCGACATTGCGCCAGATACAGCTTCAAAAGAAAAGAGATTCGCTTCTTGTTGTCCTCTAGGCGTGTTTCTTCAAGTACTGTGTAAAGCAATTCTTTTAGATACACATTTCTTCAAATTAGAAAATACTTTATTTTATGTGTTCTGGAATGACATACGAAGCAATTTTATCTCACTCCGATCTTAGCATTTCTATAACTGTATTTTACCCCGTGTCACGTCATGCATGAAAGAATAAGCAGTGAACAAAAGTTGAAATATGGTACTTTATATTATGAAGCCATGGCAACTAATTTTTATCAAAATCATCGAAAATGTTTTGATAAAAATTCGCCCAATACACCTCAATTCAACAAGTGTTAACAACTTGTTAATTTCCATTATCACTTGATACTATGGACTCTCAAAGAATACTGGCAATTGAGATTCAACATATTTTTTTCCGTTCTTTTTTCTGTTCAGTGTATCAAATTCATCCATTGATATCTTTTTCGATAGCAAAAAGACAAGACGCAAAAAATACGATCGCGAAAATGAAATATTCTTGAGAGAAAGCCACTGGAAGATAAAGAATCTTTTTAATAGCTGTATTGTGGCCGCTTTAGGAGTGATCATTTCAGCAGTTCGTCATTAGCTAATCTTGATTACCCACTTGTACCGCTGATAGTCTCCTTAGAAGGCTGACTATACGGGAGTGTATAAGTATGTATGTATGTGTGTGTGTATGGGTATGTGTGTTACGTGCATGTGTACGTTCGTGTGTTTTAGTTAAGAAAGTAAGAATCCTTTACAGCCGACGGAACTCCATTTGCTTCATTTTTCGCGCATTTTTGTCATCTCTTGAAAAAAAAAGAATTTGATGATATATCATCACCTAGTTAGAAGAAGCAACAGGATTTCACGCTCTGCTAACAAGTGGTTGGTGATCATGACTAGACGACTGGACATTTTCTTTACATACTTTCGCTTCGAGTGTTTTCATAAAATCACGCTCACATACCATTATGACTGACAATTATTTTTTCCCAAAGAGAAAAATATGATCTATATGACGATGCCATCCAAGAGCATTGAGTACACAGCACTGCCCATTCAGTGATAATTTCATTTAATAAGACATGTAAATTATACGTCTGGGCCTTCTCTATGTAGGAGGATAGGTTTCCCCGAGAGGATTGGTTAGAGAAGAAGGCCTGACCGACTGACGAGACTAACGAGGCCGGACACGTGCATCGGGCTGTACAAGTGCGCATAATAGAGCTCATCCGTGGATCAAAAAATTTCGACATGTTTTCCTTACACCTTGTAAAATAAACTGCAGAGGCCAACCGGGAGTAAACTATTTAAATGGTGTGGCGCTTTTAGCAAATGTTTTCACTTTACATCATATCCGTGTATTTTCTGACGAGAGCATTGAAGAAATTTTGGCAGAGTATGTGAGAAATAGGTCTGATTATTTTCTTCAAGTAATTCTGCTCTACAGAAAAAGTTCGTTTAGAATGCGGTCACTCTTTTAGGGAAAACAACGATGTCAATCACCTCAAATCCTGATTGCTGATTCAGTCGTCATTACATTTCTTATCGGCTTTTCACAGTTCTATCTTGCTGTGTGAACCTTTAGAGCTTAGGTGCTCAATTTTTCCTATGGTTAAGATGAAAGGTTGTGTAATATGTGGAATCGCGTAGAAATAGCAGAAATATGATACTTGCCTTCCATTTTCTCGACGATTTATAGACGAACACAATCGAGCACCTCTGAACTCGCACATCAGAGCTTATCTGGAGAATGGCGACTTTTCTTTTATGACTAACATTGAAAGCATTACCCTTTGCTATTTATGAACTTTAATCTTACTGTTTGTTACTACATTTTCCTCCGCGTAGCCCGCTACGCACAGCGGCAGCATAAATTAACCCATTGCTAGAAAATGCCTGTAACATAAATTTGATATTCTCCTTTATTAACCGCTTTTTTGGCGGTAGTATAATGTTATGAATCTACCCAGTCGTGTAGAGTGATGTGCAATACTTCTGCGTCAGTTGAGACTCGAACCCGTATCTCACACTATGCGGGAGCGCGTGCTCTAACATGTTGCACTACTGACGCCCATTTTGCACACCACTCTTTCTACGCTACAGCGCATCTATCTGTTAGCCTCCAATTATTAACGGCCTTGCGTGGGTTGTCGGTATCGATATAGAACCCTGGTTACACTGACAGATATTGGGTATTGATGATCAGATGAAATTCTTTTTTTATTTACTGGCTTTTTTGGCAGTGGCATAATGCCATGAATATACCCACTGATGAAGGGTGATGTGTTAAACTTCTATGCCAATCGTGCAGACGGTCAAAGCATGTGTTCCTGGATGGAATGAGATGTGGGTTCGAGTCTTTCCTGACGCAGAAGTCTTGCACATCACTCTGCATCACTGGGTAATCTGATTTTATAATGAACGTCCAGGCTCACAGTCAATTGGTATGAGAACACGTTGAATTAACTGAACGACATCACGCTGATTAGGATTCGATGTTCAAAAATAGTACTCTAATCTATGAACACCTGGAGCTATATGTTTCGTATATAAAGCGGCTAATGGCGGAACAACTTGATAGGAATCATGCCAACTTTTCGTATTCTCTCATAGAATGAGTGGTTTCAAGCATAGTGATGTGGTACTCAGCAACATTGGACTGATAATTAATGTCCATTCTATCGCCCAAAATAAATAAAAACAGACAACAAAAATACGTCAATCACAGCAAAACATAAGGCACAAATATCAATCTACAATGATGTGCAACGTAACCACTTCTAACTGAGAATATACTTCAATATCAAACGGCTCATTTTAGCAACGCATGAGGCGGATTTACTTTCTCACCAACCTAAATTTCACTGCATTGCCGTGAACACTCTCAACAACTCCTAATTAACGAAAAAAAAAGGAATTTCAACGGTATTTCATTGAGAGTTATGAAGACAATATGAGGTTACATAATATATTAACATTTTAGAGCATTCGAAAGTCAATGTAGAGCTAGTTTTTATATATTTGAAAAATAACTCGCTTCGTTCATATCGTCGTACACCTGCAAATCGCTCAGATAAATTAGCATACTCGAAACATAATATTTTGACACCATTTTTTCGTAGTGGCATGGTTTTTTGCAATACACCTACGAGGATTGAGTGGTGAGCAAAGCCTATGCCCCACGTGCCATTGTTCAAAAGTGCAGTCAAAACATTAGAAATTTTGAGTATTAGTTATCACAGTGGCTGTCAGCTCAGCTGGGTTCATAAAGCAAAATCGCATACCCAAACAGACCTGTTAAAGTTTGGTGGCTGACGGCTAACATTGAGATGTTGAAGAATGAGTGATCGGGCAAATGTGCCTCAGTGGTGTAGTGTTAGAGCACGCGTCCCCCAATAGGATGTAACGTGGGTTCGATTCCCGCCTGAGGTCGTGTTTTCGCTCACCACTCAATTGTCTTAGGGTGTATTTTATTAGTAAAATCATTCTAGGAAAAGTAAACATGTTTCTCATCCGAGCATTTCTAGCCGAACAGAGCTTTTCCTTTAGACTATTTGTAACTTTTCGATAGTATATCTCTCGACAATTTCGGTGACAGATTTGGTTTCAGAAACAACTTTCAGGTGCATACAATGCCACTGAGCCACTGTGCTAATTCCGGCTCCAAATTTGCGAAACCCAATATTTTTTTGATTGATACAGCACACTAAATAAATCTTTTCAAAACCAAATGAATTGTTAGAATTTTGGAGACCTCAGCCGACAAATGTTTACTAGAAGTCTGAGGGAGAAACTTTGTTCAGCGAGAATTGTTTGAGTGAGAAACATGATTTTATTTCTACTATTACTGCTTATCAGAGCGGTCATTTCAAAAGTAAAATATATCTCTGAATTCCCCAAGATTTTAGTTATCCAATGTCTCTCAAATTCTGAAAACAGCCAAAAACGCGTTTTTTCCAAAGACCCAAACTGTGGTGAATAACGGAAAAGTGACCAAGATAATTCATTAGTAATCAATCAGAAATCATTTTCATTTGACCTCCACTTGTGGTGTTATTATGTTTTAATATGCCCAATAATGTAGCGTGCTGTGCAAAAACGCTTGCGTAAGCCCGAATTCGAGCCAAGATCTCATTCTTTGCGAGAGCGTGTGCTAGCCGTTGCACGACTTTGTAAGTGACGTCTTGACACCGATTTGAGAGAGAGGTGAATGTGGAACAGAGCAATGATCACGCTACAAACTAATCAGGTCTGTGTAGAGAAGCTCACAAACCATGCACAATTATTTATTAGAGTGAATTGTAAAGTTGATAGAAAAATGCATCTCTAGAACAAGGAGAGAATTCCAAAAACACATTCTTTGCATTACTTATAAACCACCACCAATGGAAAATTGAACAAGAGCAGTGATAATTTCTGATTACGCATTTGTGCAAGCGAAATCCTCTAGGGAATAGCAGAAACGGTTTTGTTAGATCAGTTCTACTGAATACATATGATTAGCTTCATTTAGCCATTCTGAAGTTTTGTAGGGTTCTTATGGAATTTTTCTTCAAAGTGATGAGAATAACTAAGGTGGCGAACAACCGTGGCAACTTGTTAGGGAGGGAAAGATAGACAATGAAACTCATTTAGATTACACTCTCCTTTCTGACTGTTCATATTGCCAACCTAATGGATGTTTCTTATAAATTATTTTCAACAGACAACAAATTACCATTCCAACGAAATCTATCCATAAAGTATGTTAGAAGATGAAGGAATATTATATACTCACCTATCCAGTGCATGACACATTTCCCATGAGAATGTTTTAGCCGAAACGGCCCCATTTGTTCTCGAAAAAGGAAAAATGCAGAGGAAGCTAATTTTTGCCCAAATAAAAATGGCATTTTGGCACAAAGTCTACACCGAATATGAGGAGACTTCCTTGGGTTTGAATCAAGATTGGTTGTTTTCCAGCTATCTCAGTTTCCTAACTGTTTGAAGAAAAGCACTTTCGTTTAATGTCTCCTTTGCTGAGCAACATCTGAGGGCTCAAAATTCTGTAAACTTCTGAATACAAGAGAGTAATTGAAAAATCGATCTTATTCGTTGGATAGGAATGTTCATGGAAGTGTTAGTAACCACTTGAAACCTTGAACCCCTGGCTAGAGCACCATGTAATCGATTTTTAAGCACTCTTTTGTAAAGTTGTAAAGTCGAGAATATACTATGTTTTACAAAACTACGTGTTTTCTTCTTATCTCGCCATAATTCGCTAGACAAAACTCTTTTTTGGTGTGCTAGTACTTATTCGATAGCACGAGATTGAAGCACTCAAAAATAAATTCGCTTTTGGAAACGCTATCTTATGACGCTGTAGAAAAAGAAATATTTTGTGCTTTACACCTCGCCGGACAGAGCTCTTTCATTAGACTATCAGTAACCATCCGACGACATAAGTTCCAATGATTCCAACGCTGTTATTCTCTGAAATTACCTTTTGGCTGCAAAAATCGATCGAGTTTTGCACTCTGGCGACCTTGTTTATCGGCTAGTCCATGGGGTCAGGGTCGTATCAGGTACGGGGCGATCTATCGCGTCGAGAAAAATGGTTATACGACTGGAAACTTTTTTACCGCATTGGCAGAAAATCCGGATAATAACATATGATTCTGATACTACGGAAAACTCTCTGCACGCTGATATGCTTTTTCGCGCTCTCCACCGAATTATACGCGTAAAGAAGTGAAGGCTCACGGTGGATATGAAACATAATTTTTTTTCTAAATGCTACATCGTTTATTGAAACGTTCCTCTCCAGCGCATAAGATCGCTTTTTGATTCGTTTCTTTTTAATGAGAAAGTATCAAAAGATTTGTGACACCAAACATTCAAAAGAAAACTGACTTCTTGCACATGATCATTTCCAGTTCCACCTGTTTCACCGGCAACCATAATCCTAAGAGAAACCTGATAAGATCTTGCCAGATCTTCATTTCACCACTGACTTTCATCTGAGTGAAGAAGTTTTTTTCACGGACACTAGGTTGCCAATTAACGTTAATGAAGCGAAGCAATTACTCTTCATTCGTCAGTTAATTGAATATCTCGTTTTGAAGAACCGATATAATCTCAAAACCTTATTTTAAACCTTTTCGAAATTGAAAGAATTTTTTAAGGCTTTCAAAGAGCTTGTGTGTGATTATAGTGATATGCGATTCGGCGACCTCACACGTGTCAATAGTGCAGCCTGATTTTTCGTTCACTCCTACAACTAGTAGTAGTGGAGCCGAAGATGTACAAATCTCGTTGAAGTGAAAAGATCACTTGATTTTGTGGCCTAGACTAATTTTCAGTCGATGGTTAACGGGTGTTAACAAAGTATGTGGCAATACATTCCGATCGACAGTGTTTGAAACTTCGCCGGAGGTGCAGTATACTCTAATAGAATTTTTTACTTATGCCCTAAAAGACTTGCGATATGCTACATGCTATTGCCCCAAAAGGCTCAATAAAATGTTATCAGACTATTCTGTATCTCAAGTGAAATATTCGAATAGGCCGATTGAAAGATATTGCTATATGCACCTCGAGGTTTTTCCGCGTCGGTGACTTTTGCATTTTTCAGCCATCTCGCTAGCCCGTCAGAGTCACAAGCTTCACCGGCTACCCTACATAGTAGAGAAAGGGTGACACACAATAATAAGACCAGACAACGCAATGTATTGTCAAGCATTTCATAGTGCTACGGTTCCTACCATGTAGGGTAGTCGGTGGGGCATGTGCTCTGACAAGGCGGGCGAGGCCAATAGAACGTACGTTTCCTGAAAGCCAGTGACATACCAAATTCTCGAAAAGGCTTAGAACAAGTCTTTTGGGAATGCATAGTAATTGTTTACAATTAATTGAGTGTCTTCAAATGGAAATCGAACTCCTATCCAGCTGGTGGAACCTTACTGTGTTACGAACCTCAATTCGTTTACTTTAAATTGACGCAAGGAACAACCTCTCAAAACTTTGAGGCGGTAGGCTATTGAAAAGGATTTGACGATACGCTTCAGCTAGTCTTTCAATTCATTAAAATATTCACTGATTCTTAGTGAGATTAAAAGGCAATCCGTTGCAGAAGTGATATCGAGTACTGCAAAATGCGATGTTCCTAAAAGTCAAAAGATAGTGGACTTGTAACAAATCATCGTCAGTCCGATGTTGAAGATTCCTGCAGAGTGAGGACATCTCATGTTAACGCTGGTGCTTTACTTAATTGTATTCGACTATATTCGAGATCGGAAACGCTCGTAGTAGAGACGCTCATCATCGTCTTGGATCAGAACGACATCAAAGAAAATGAATTCCTCTAGCCATCAGCAGAATATAAGTTTTTCGACCATGTCGCGTTAACTTGACCATCCGAGATAGTATTAAATAGTCATGCTGTGGCAAAAGAAAGATGAGAATCTAAACAGTCTCGACTAATTTGGTAGAAAACGCTATTTGCCGGTGAATACTCCTTCTTTTTGGCGCTTACCAGAAAATATTTGCAGTTCTTCGTCCTGCTGGAAGGGCGAAATTTGCTTTCTTGATTAATGTCCGTGGTACTACTAGCGACAGCTCTACTACTGTTGGAAAGAAAGTTCTGGGGCATCTTAATACGCATGAGATAATTCCCGTCATATCATGGAAATATTACAGCTCCTTATGTGCGATTTCTCCACTGAAGGCATAGATATTATTCACCTTTATCACCCAATAATGCAGAGTCAAATAGTCAAAGTCAAGTTAAATGAAATGAATCTGACTGATCATCACTACCAAATATCTGTCAGCACAAGTGGGTTCAGTGCCGATAGCGACTACCCACGCTAGACCGTTGATGGTTCGCTGTTGACAGATAACACGTTGTAGCGCACAAAGAGCGCTGTCAGAACGGGCGTCGGTCGTGCAGCGGCTCAGCACGAGCCCCCCCGGATGGGGTGAAATGTGGATTCGACTCCTATCTGATGCAAACGTTTCTACACACCACGCTTCATCATTGGGTATATCGTAAAATCATACCATCGTAAAAGGCGGTCAAATAAATGTATTCTGATTGAGAGTCGCCTTCATTTTCACTTTGTTACAAGCGTCCACCATGTCCAATAATACACTCAATGTTCGTGTTTTATTGCTCCATTTATTAGACAAAGGGTCTTTCATGGCGCGCTGGAGTTCGATGAAATCTATAAGAAAGCGGTCCACAGAAGAGGTTAACTAGTTAGCATGTAATTAACATACATAGACATGCCATATTCTTATCAGACTATATCAATTTGAGCGGGTCTGTGAAAAAGCGGTCGATAGAAGAGATGTAGATACATGGCATAAAATTATCATCCTAGGAAGAGGACAAAAGTGAAAGAATATTGAAGCACATATAGTTGTTCCGTTTCAAGAATTCTTATGTTCTTGCCTCTACGAGGACATTTTCATTATTCAGCTAGTTCCTAATTCATGTATTGATTAGGTGAAGCGTCGAACACTATTTCATATCACTATTGGTTAGACTTAACTAATTATTTTTGAGTGCACCTCTGAAACTATGTAGTGGCCCGTGGATACGAGTTCACGTTGTATTACAGCCGCCGTAAGAAGAGCGTCGCCATTTTGTCATAAACACTCAACAGCATTACATAATCAGTTAAACTCAGTCACTTCAGTGCTTTGGCAGTACTAAGGTTCTGCACCTGATCAAGCTTGTTCTTGCAAAATTCTCCTTATTTTAGCCAATAGTTGAATGAAAGTGTTGTTATTGGTCATTACATAGCTCCACGATTACTTCACATCCGCCGACACTCATACTTGCAATTAATCGCCTTACGTTTCTCTCCACTAATATGGCTCAATTTGAGGTGGCCACAGGATACGAAGTCTGTTTCTTACGCTCACGGTAAACTATTAACGTCACCACCATTACTGAACTAACTGCAATACAGAGACCCAACAATTTGTAATCTTCCACTAGCCATGTTGCTCATAAATTTTATTTTCCCTGCTGTTTTTTTCCTTTTCTTTGTTTCGTTATCAAGATGTGTTTGGGTCAACATTGTCCACCAAACAGAGAGAACAACGGAAGAGGAATGGCCGTGGAATTTCAGTAGTTAGTATTTTTGAGATTAAATGTAGTGAAATGGTAATGGCGATAAGCGAAATGCTAACGATTATAGAAAACAGTTGTGTAAGGTGGATTTATAGTTAAAATATTTTCAAATATGCCTGATAATCATTATTCGAGCCACGCATGTGAGTGGTTCTGTCAAGGAGGGCTGACTTATAGAGCCCGATACACGTGTTTCGATCTTGCGATCTCGTCAGTCGGGCAATTACCCTTTCTCGTCTTTTGCTAATCTCTGTAGGGGCTCCAGTCCCCACACTAGAGTCAGCGACGACGGAACGTTTTACACTCTATGTCCAGTGAAATTCTCACCGAACACCTCTTGTCCTAGTATATTCAATATATCATATCCTTCCGCTTCGAGTGTTTTCTTGAGACCACTGCTCCAATTTTAATGTGCTTGATAATCATTATTTGAGCCACGCATTCAGTGTCTATCAAAGAGGACTTCAAGGAAACGAAAGATGTGATATATTGTATATGCCAGCCAAGAGCAATCGAGTGTACAACACTCTGTGTTCGGTGAGAATTTCACTGTCCATAGAGTGTAAAACGTTCGTCGTCGCTAACTATTAGTGTGGGGACTGGAGCACCCACAGAGATTAGCGAAGGACTAGAAAGGGTAACTGCCCGACTGATGAGATCGCAAGATCGAAACGGTATCGGCTCTATAGGTCAGCCCTCCTTGACAGACCACTCACATGCGTGGCTCAAATAATGATTATCAGGCATATTGAAATTTGAGCAGCAGTCTTAAGAAAACACTCGAAACGAAAGATATGATATTTCAATAATTAGCTTGCTTGCATAATATGAAGTGCAGTATTTTAACTTTTGTTTACTGCTTAATCTTTTTTGTCGCGGAACACTATGAGAGATGAAACCACAGGAATACTGAGGTTTAAATGAGACTGTTGACTCAGCGTTACAAATGCACACATGCAAGTCTTCTCAAGCGCTGTTCAGTGGTATGCAAAATATTCCACCTCATATGGGAGATGAATCCACGTTTTATCTACATCGGGACCCGTGCTACCACTAAATCGTCGGGCTACTCATTTTGACCACTCCTTTTTTGATATAGACTATCGTTGCTGCTGCCAGTGAACTATTAACCGGGCTTGGTTCGGCGGCCCACACTGGCAGTAAACCCATCCAGGCAGACAGCATTTGATTATGTAGCTGTGAAATAAATTATTGGTTCTACTGCTACATTTGGGTTTAGGTTTGGTGTTGAACGTGAGTAACGGAGTACTTCGACGTTAACACGTTGAGGACCGTGGTGATATTTCGCCTTGTATACTTA
This sequence comes from Parelaphostrongylus tenuis, assembly GCA_019055375.1. NCBI lineage: Eukaryota > Metazoa > Nematoda > Chromadorea > Rhabditida > Metastrongylidae > Parelaphostrongylus > Parelaphostrongylus tenuis. The sequence goes on from JAHQIW010007193.1 coordinate 13,425, forward strand.
AGGAACACGCGTCGTGAGCAAGTGGTAGAATATGATAGAAAGACCACAGTGAAGCTGTGTGTAGTAGTAACAACGTGAAAGCTTTTTACAAAACACTGCATCTTTGCGGGAAAATCAGTTCCCTACTACGATCTGTTAATTGACATTCTTTTATCAGCTTAATTAATGTTGCTCATATTTCCATCATATTTACCTTCTATCTGTCATGTCAACAGCAATTCACTTTCACACACTACAGCAAATGAATAAGAAATCAAATAATCAGTTACATTATCTTCTGTCGTTCCGAAACTAAATATTACAGCATGAATCTTTTGGTACTGTATTCTCTCATTTCATACAATGCCGAGAAGCCGCCATAAAGGATAAGGATAAAGCTCTCGGCGTTGATCAATCCCTGAGGGATGCGCCATGCATTCGACTTCAATTTTTAACTTTGTTTGAGGTGATTGAATGCACATCTGGCCTATACAATGACTCGCGGTGGCCTCCCGCTGAACCGAATCCAGTGCTGCTTATCCTCCCAGACAAGTATGAGACCTGTCTGGTACCAATTTACCGACCCCGGAGGGATGGATGGCTTGGTGAGCCATGAGCGCGAGATCGAACCAGTGACCTCGTGTGCGACGCAGGGCACCTCTAACCACTGCGCCACATGCGCTCGAAGCTGCCATAGTAGCTGAAAATTGCAATACAGCGGATAGTTTGACAAATCAATGCTACACTCTGCATGCGATGCCACATCGCCGATTAGCAAAATGTAATCTTCTTTCCGTCAGTAGAATGTACTTTGAAAGTTTTTTCATAAACGATGCTAAATGTTAAAATCCACATCTATTAAGCTATCAAATGGCTGCAAAATCATAAATAAAGCAATAAAAAATGCAAGATAACAACCGGATGTATGTTCTTATTTCAAAAGGATGTCATTTCATCGTTGAATTACTAAGGAATTTTTTAACGCATAGGTGTTCTCTTTACTAGAAAAAGCTCTTTTGTGATATTACACCAGTTAGTGACGACGATATGTAATTCAATGCAATTTGCCAATAAACCCCTTATTCCCGTTGCAATACGCGCTAATGCTGCTGTATTGCAGTCACTTCAGTAATGGTGGTGACGTCAATAGTTTATCGTTAGCGTACGAAACAGACTTTGTAGTCCTGTGGTCACCTCAAATAGAACCACATTAGTGAGAGAGACGTATAGCGATTGATTACAAGTGTGAGTGTCAGCGGATGTGAAGTAATCGTGGAACTATGTAATGACCATAACGGCATTTCATTCTACCATTGGCTGAAATAAGGAGAATTTTGCAAGACAAGCTGGATCAAGTGCGGAATCTGAGTGGAATGCTGCGAAAGTGCTGAGCGACCGAGTTTAACTGATTTTATAATGTTTTTGTGTGTTTATGACAAAATGGTGACGTTCTTCTTACGGTGGCCGTACTACAACGTGAACTCGTATCCACGAGCCACTACGTAGTGTCAGAAGGTGCAATAAAAAATAATTAGTTAAGTCTTACCAATAGTGGTATGAAATACTGTTCGCCACTTTGATTAAATCATTACATGAATAAAGAAATAGTTCTATAGGAAAATGTCTCGTAGGGGCAAGAACATAAGAATTCTTGAAACGGATTTAACTCCATGTGTTTCATTTTTCTTGCACTTTCGTCTTCTTTCTAAGAAGATAATTTTATGCTATGCAATTATACCTCTTCTATCGACGGCTTTTTCAAAGACTCGCTCAAAATGATATAACCTGGTAAGGATATAAGACGATTATGCATGCTAATTACATGCTATGTAAATACCAGGTTAGAAGAATATAAGAGCAATGTGATGTGTTGCTGACTACAAGATGATGATAATTGCTGCTTTGTGTGTTTCTTAAGCTTGGGACTGCATTTAGAAAACTCATCTGTTCACTTCACGTCACCGTCATGATTCCTATGGCGGTTTCACAATTTTGGTCCTCCAATTAATGTACAAAATTTTCTAACCTTCAAAGCGAGTGTGATCATTTTTTCTCTATCATTGTCAGAAGATGCGCTCTTTATCAAATACATGGTCGAGTAAGAACAGCAGAAAAATGATACACTGCTGAATATACGTCTGTCATTTCTCGATCAATTACCGAGCATCATTGAGATGGCCCATTACTAGAATGTCACGCGTCAGAGTGGTTTTATAGGTCTTCCACATATGAAAAGCATTGATAACATTACACTTTTCCTTTGTTGAACTCTAATTTTACTTTGGTTATCATATATTGGCGTCAGTTAGGTCGCTGCGCACTGCGGCGTCGTAAGTTGGTTTCTTGCTAGAAAATTGTCAGCACTATGAATATGGTAATAGGATGAGAAAAAAGTTTCCAACATTCGCTGTATAGATTCAAAGTTTATACATAAATTCAATCAGATGCAGCGAAAATTATTTTCCAACATCACCTGTATCACCTGTCGTCCCGTTGATTGTCAAATGACTCGAGCGGGCACCAGCAACATTTCCATTTTCCCTATCTCGTCAAGAGTGGCTCAATGAGTCCTCCTTGCTCTAGGGATTTGTTCATCATCATATTTTTTTTCCAGTCTTTTCGTGAAGAATTCGGATCACCGGGTAGTGGTTTTCCCGTAGAGCGATTGATATCCCTAGGAATTCAGCCGGTATGCACTCAAAATGCTAAAAACAGCAATTCTTCGAAATAACAACCATTACTGCCCACAGTGTCCTGCCAACGATCTAAAAGCTTCCGGATCTGATGAACTCAGAATACCGTTCCTCGGGCCCCAAATCAAAAAATTCCTGATATCCCTCTTCAACTTGATCACATGTATCGAGTGCGAGTCAGTCCATGCAGGAGATGTTCTAGTGAGTGGAATCGGACTATATTCGAACGACGCATCATCTGTAGTGTAGGATGGAGTGCGGTAAACCTTGACACCCTTCAATTCATCGAACTTTTCCTTAGTCTTCTTTGCGGTGTTACGTTTGACATGTCTTGCTGAAACAGCGCGCGCTATCTACGAATTAATGTTGCGTACACAATAACCAGCGTTGTCTTGGGAGTTTCTTATTGAAATATTTCTAAGTTACTCCCATGAATTTGCAATAACCGATGCTGTGTAAACAGGCCCAAAATTTGAATCTTTCACAGGCGTTATGGAACTTTTTCTTCAATCTGTTAGATTAGAAATACGCCCAGGTGCATGGTCCCTCAGCCATAGGAATGCGTTGAAATCACGAGGTCACTTTGCCAATTGGGATTTTGATTGTAAAAATCTTAGCATTCTAGTCCATTGACAACAGAGCTGCGTATTTTGCATAAATGGGTAAACGAAGCTGCTAATGTCGTTGCGATATCATGGAATATATGCTACATTTTCATATGCGATGCTCGAACAAGTGACTACAAGCATGAAAATGACATTTTACGCCAGACTTCATATTGTACATTGATTTTAGTCAATATGAACCGACACACAAGGCTTATGGCTCAGAGGTTAGAGGTGTCTCTGCTACACACATGATTTATCGGTCGATGGTCCGATCTCCGAGCTAAGGCTCACCAAGCCCTTCCATTCCTGCGGAGCCGATGAATCGATATCACACTTATTTGGGAGAATAAGCAACACTGGCTTGATACATCGATAGGCCATCTCAGAGGCTAATTATGTATTTAGTCACCTAAAGCGAAGATAAAACTTTAAGAAGCCAACTGCATGGCACAATGCCTTAGTGAATGATCAACAAGGAGAGCTTTATCTTTTCAAAATCGTTGCATTTCCAGATGTCAAACCTCTCATCCACTCCATTATACGTCCATCCAGAAAACATTGCGGTGTCGACGATCATGGCAATGGTGAGTCTGAAACATTGTTTTCGTAACTTATCAAAGTGTCAGTTCTCTTCAAAAATTCTACTGTGTGATCAGCTTCTGGTGTTGAATTCTGTGCATTGTTTTACTCCTTATCTCGAAGCCATTCTCCTTCGGCTATGGAAGACGCCTCATAAATTTATTGTAATCCTGTTAAGCACCCCCACCAACTATTGCTTAACGAGAAAAGCTAGTTGTCAATGAACAAAAATATGTACATGGTCCAGAGTTGCACATACTTCATGTACAGGTTAATTTGTCCCAAAGTTAACACAAAGTTTACAATTTTCCGTATGTGTTAAGAATAGTTCTCTTGAGTGCTATGCTAATACGCATCGTCGCACACCATTTCGCTCATTTATTAGATTGGAAGGAAAGTTCTGGAGCACTTTATCAAGCATAAGATAACTACCATGCATATCATAGGAGTCATGTACAGATTTTCCCACTGAAGGCCTGAAAATTTTCGTCTTTGTTTCCATTTTGCTACAAGCTTCTGCCATGTCCAGCGTCGCAAGCGAAGTTAATGTTACATTGCGTCATTTTTGGAGAAAGCGTCTTTTACAGCAAGCTGCAGTAGATGAAATCAACAACAAGGAATAAACGGGAAGGCACAACAAGCGGATGTGCTGTTGGGAGTTGATGTCAACGCTTTAATGTCGCAGATCTTAATCTAAAAGACAAATTTCGTTCAACACGTCCAACATAGTTGTACAGCTATGATATGATTGCTGCTTTGGGGAGATACAATGTCGTCAATTGCTAGCGTAAAGGCAACCAAACTTGATGTCTCTAATACATCTGTGCTAACTCATCCCTATAAGCTGAACTTTGTCCAAAAATTTAGGACAAGATCTGCACAAGTTCACCGCAGCACAAATCGTAGAAAGAGTCGATATATGCCGCCAGCTGCTCAGCAATCAACTAGTTTTTTGATTCGCGAAGGAATGATATGCCGACTAGGTCAGAAACTTGAAGGGCCGATGACAGAAAGTCTGAAAAAACGATGGTCTTTGTTCTGAAAAATAGCTCTTACTGAATCAATCTGAAACTCATGCATAATTTTCATTTTTTTGCAAGTGTTCCAGATCTTTCTTTAAACCCTTGTTAAATTAGTTTGAATTGTTTTTTTCACAAATCTCAGCGGCCTAATTTACATGCTAAAACAGGAATAATGCGATAAACTTCCATACATAAGTTGAGAACCGGTTAAAATATCCCAGCCATAAAACTTTTAACGAATGCAAACTCCGATGTTGATTTTGAAAAATTCGCTGTAGCGAATCCGCTGTCGGAGATGAGAGCGCAGAAAACCTTGTTTTTCTTCGCAGCACTGAATCGGGTTTGGTACATGCATACACACGCCCAACCTATCCAGAACATACTAAAGAGCTTAACGTAGGAGTGCGAATAATTTTGAAAACTGAAGTTCAAAAAACTGAATTGCCAGAAAGGCTCAACACGAGGACATCGCACGATTTGACTGATATTTTTCCACACTGCCGACTATCCACTACAATGGTTGTAGCCCAGCCACGAAATTCTATCTCATCAACTATACCGCAACACTTCTTGCTTTTTTATGCACTTTCCACAGCTTCCCTTGTTATCATATGCTTCAAAACTAAGACGAGTGCGAATATGCTTTCAGAGGCGCTATTAACACATAAATTTCACAGTATGTGCAGCCCGCATATATGAACCTTTCGCTCGCTTGCAAGAATTTGCGAGATTCAGCAATCTCCTTCCAAATAATAAGTTTCATCTGAGCTGTCAAGTAACTTTATGATTTATTGAAATTTCTAATTAAGTCCCAAAAATCTAAAATTAAGAACTGCACATAACTGAAGATTTAACAAAAAGCTGCGCAGTTTGAATTACTAATAAGGGAATCGAGATCAATGTATTTCAGGTAGGATTGTTCGGCTTGTCTTCGAACGCTATTGCTATATTTGCCATCCGACACAATCCGGCGTTGCGAAACTCTTTTGGTCTACTATGCCTCTCACACAGCATCGCCAATATGTTCTTTCTGTTCATATTCGTCTCCTGGATGACACCGATTACACTGCTGTAAATATGCAAGGCCTCGTCTTGACGTTTTTGAGACAGTCAGTGGTGGCACGCATGAACTAAGGCCCCCAGCAACCAGAATTTCGTCACGGTTACGGTGAAGCGCTGAATACGAGCAGATATGGAAGGTAGAGCAGATATGGAGGATATAGAGCGCATGTGGCGCAGTAGTTAGAGGTGCTCTGCGCCGCACACAAAGTCAACGGTTCGATCTCGCGCTCATGGCTCACCAAGCCATTCATCCCTCCGGGGTCGGTAAATTGGTGCCAGACAGGTCTCAGACTTGTTTGGGAGGATAAGCAGCACTGGCTCGGTTCAGCGGGAGGCCACCGCGAGTCATTGTAAAGGTCAGATATGCATTAAATCACCTCAAACGAAGTTAAAAATTGAAGTCGAATGCATGGCGCATCCCTCAGGGATTGATCACGCCGAGAGCTTGATCCTTTATCCTTTTTATGGAGGACGGTCAAACGCAGTAGGTGGAGGCAAAATAGACACCCTCAGAGTCCTGACATGACGTGCCACCGATTTGTAGAATAACAGACAGTAACTTTGGTTCAATTCGTAGGTTTTCTAACAGTCCTGTGCTATAGAAAGTATGTTTTCATGCAAAATGAGATGATCTGCGGACAGAGCTTAAATGAAATCCGATTTTTTCAGACTAGAAATTCGGAATTTTTCAGTACATGTTTCAACTGAGAAGTCGATTTTTGGTATTATACAGACATATATACAGAGTGCGTAAAAAGTTCTGTCAATTTGTATTTTGTAAGTTTTAGCATTGAGATAATATGTTCTGTTAAACCTCATAATTTCTTAAATTTTCTGGCTAAGTTTGCTCTAAAATCAGATCTGTTTATTTGTCCATTTTCAGTTGTGCCTAATTTAGCGATATAAAAATCAACGTGTCGCAGAAGTTGAGTTGCACAAGACGGGAATTCAAACGACTGATATTGTTGCAATAGACTGGTTCCAAGCTAGCAATAGTCTACAAAGCGATAAAACGTTTCAGACAGACTGGAGGGATTGAGAACCGTTATAGAGAAGGTCGTCAAACCACCTCGTTTACTTCGAAAAATTTTTAGAAGATTCACTGCTAAGTTCAACGAATTTAGGAGCGTTCCATGGCCAAAGTGGCTCAGGAACCTTAGGGTCATCGAGTGAAGCTTCCAAAACATAGTCAAAAGTAAGCTGAAGCTGCGTTATTACGGAATCGTTCTTGTCCGCTCTTTGGACAAGAAGATTAAAGATGAAGAGTTCCTAGAAACTTTTCAAATGATCCGTTTAACCGCTAGTGTTCGTTTGCCGGAGGTATTTTTACGGATAAGAAGAAATTCACAGTTTAGCCACGCCACCCTCGGAATCTCCAATATTATCTTCAACTCCTCAAGAAGGATCATCGAAAGTCTGCAGTGCCAAAACCATTGGCTGCAGCAATATTGAGACCTGTGTGATGGTGCGCTCTGGCATTTGCGCCACCGTTGATTTTCATCAGCAGAAACGTCAAAATCAACGCTGTCAGCTATCAGCAGCAAGTTTTGCAAGGCGCACTGGAATCTTAGAGTGCTCAACAATTTGCCGCCGACGGAATTACTCTTCAGCCAGGACTGCGCCATGCGCCGTTCAACAACTGCCATCTCCCAGAGTAGTTTCCATTCTTCTTGCGCAAGTATATTTGGCCTTCAAACTCGCCGTATCTCATCCCAGTTAGTTGCTTTGTGTAGTCCACAATGCAGGAAAATGTCTCTGCTACTTGCTGCACTAGCGCAGACTCGCTTAAAACGACTCTGACACGTGTTTGGGGCGAGTTACGGTGAAAACGTGTGCGAACATTGTTGGAAATTTTCGCATGCGACTTTGTAAATGTAAGGAGACCCAATAGAGGCACCTTTGAGAATTTTGTGAGCTTCTCCCTTTATTGTTGTCATTTTAAATTTAAAAAACGTGATAGTTCCTTTAATCGAATGATTCATTTGTTTACACAAAGCTGCTACGTACATGTCAGACGGCGACAAAATTTTGAGCCGATCTCATTCGCTGCAAGATCTTTTTATCGGAGCATTAGCAATCATTCTAAAGTATATGTCTCTGGCTACAACTCGACATCTGCAGATTTTCAAAGCAACCTTTCAACGCTGCAGCATCTAGAATAAAATTTTGTTTCTTACTCGCCTTTCGCCTTCGTTTTTACGAGTATAAGTGCAGAAGGCACAAAGAGCATATCACCTTGTAGAGAATTTTCCGTATCGCCAGAATCATGCATTCCTATCCAAAGTTTCTGTCGATGCGGTAAAAAAAGGCCACAATAGAATAACAGTAGTTGTAGCTGTCTTAACGGATAGGGCGGCAGACCACTATAGAGCAACGCGGTAGATCATGCTATTGCCTTACTAACAAGTTGTCTCTGTGGCATCCCTTCACATTTTGCTCAGCTATGAACATTTCCGACGACTTTGTTTACCGGCTAACTCACGGAGCGAGGGAACGGGGCAGGGTGGAGCAAGCGATCGCGTTTGAAATATCGTTATCCAATCGAGATTTTTTCAACGCATCGATAGAAACTTTAAACAAAAACGTAGATTCTGTTACTACGAAAACTTCTTTACACGTTGATTTGCTTTTCATGCTTCCAGCGATTTATACGCGGGGTAAAAATGATGGCGAAAGGTGAGTAAGAAGCAGAATTTTGTTCTGGATGTCACTCATTATGAAGCGTGTATTGAAAAACCAGCGACATGGAGTCATAACCATAGATTTAAGCTTTCAAATAAACAAACATTCCTATGGAGAATTACTGCCCGGTGAATGAAATCGACTCGAAAATTTGTCGCCATCTAACATATAAGTACACAGAATTCTGAAGTGTTGAATTATATAAAGAAATTGGCAAAAACTTTTATACACTCTGTACTCTATGTAGTATATCATTGCTTCCCGACAATCAGTGCATAAGCGCCTGAAAGTGGATTGCAGGACCTTTTGCAATATGTGGTGAGACCCTTGACTGTAGTGTGAAAAACAAAGGAATAAATAGCGTCGTTCAGATGGAATATTTTTTGCAAGGATATCCTCCTTTCATATTAGTTTCACATAGAAAATAGAGCGTGATGTCGTAAGTTAGAGAGAAAATGTAATTAAGAATTGTGAAGATATTACATTATAGAATACCAAACATTATAACTTTCAGCGGTAGCGATTTGATGGCCAAATCGATAGGGAGACTGTTCGGCAAGGTGATTGAGATGTGCTGGTTTGCAGCCATCTACTCTCATCTCGCTATTTCCATAAACAGAGTTATCGCCATCACGTTCCCACTACGAGCTCGCAGCTTACTGTCCTTGAGAAACACCTCTTTCACTGTTTTGATCTGTTGGATTCTGGGCATCCTTCATACAGTGCCGCATTTTTGGGGTGAGTTTTGCTGAACTCAATCTGCTAGATTATTAATGTTCAAAGACATCGAGCCTCTCAGCGATAGCATTGAAAGCATGCACATTGTATTTGATTGAATGTTCCGTCTAGAGATCGAAAATTCAAAAATGAGCTGCTCCTTCTGATCAATTGAATGAAATAATCTATGAATTAGAGAGCGATAAACACACTGTCACTGTACTTTGCTCTTGAAAAGATCTCTTTGACACTCTGCAGCAGTAGAAATAAAATTTTGCTTTGCATTCAGTGTGTTTTCTGCAGGACAGAGCTTTCCTAGACTTTCATTGTCAATGGAAAAGCTGAGATAATTTCGCTAATTCTAATGGCCCATTTGGTTGATGAAAAAGACTTTTAGAGCACTGTAATAACCAATAGAAGAGTAAACTCTGCACTTAGCGCGCACTTCCTGTCGCTCAGGAGTGGGCGTGGCTGTGTATTGATCGCAGCACGACTCACATGTGCTCCAAGATTATTTTTCTGAATTTAGAGTTTTTCTGCAGCTGAAGAAAACTCTGTGTACAATATATATTTTTAATAGCTCAAGATATCGCCTACTCCTTTATATGCTTTTCTGCATAAGTTAGGCTTCATGCTTAGGCTTATTAGCGGATTTATTTAGCTGTATAAAATAAACATCAAAGCTCACCCACAAAAGTATGAAACAAAGTTTTTTTCTCACATCTGACGAAAAACCTCAGAATTTTTTTCAGGGGACAATAATTTTTCGAATAAATATCAGAAATACTCGCACTAACGAGTGCAGCGTCTGAGGCGCAGTTTTATTCTTACTGCTACAGCGCTGTGAGACAGCCATTCTATTTAGCAGACGGCCTTCTTTCAGTGAAATAGATGTTTCAAGAAGTGAATACCGATAATCCATGACACCAGCACACGTACATCCACTTAGCGCTCACGTGCGAAGGGCCACCCATGATCAATCATCCCCTCGCGCAACTGTGCTAGCATATATAGAAACCGTTTAGAGGGTGTACCTCGCTCAGTCTTATTGCCAACCGAAAACCAATTGAACGCTGAAAAGTATCTTCATAAAATGCATTGTGCGCGTTCATCTCTTTACTTATTTACGTGACAATTTTATTGTCTTGTAGTATGGCTACGTGACTGCGTGAAAACAATTTATTACAAACTATATCGCATCACAAACAAATTTTCTGGAGCCATGCTATGTGCGTGGTTCGACCCCGAATATATTGTAGAATGATATGTGTCAAATGCTGAAAAGTTCAGCTCTGCAATAAATATCGGCTTTCCTTTAGCTAGGAGCTGTTTTGTGTATTATAATACTATGAAATGGACGTGGATGGTCTCAAAAGCATTATGCGGTCGTATCACTTCCGTTATCGTTGACTTCTACGTTATTCTAGCCATTGTGATCTTGATTTCCCTACTTGACTGCACCACGTTAATCTCTCTGAGAGTTAGACAGAAGGTTAGTGACAAATAAAATAAACATAATACCTAGTATCAACTATCTCTTCTTTGATGAATGTGTGACTAAAACGGGAATCTGTAAATCTTCCACTTATCTCTGTCACAGAAAGGAAGCGCGGCTCTTTCTGGTCTTTCTAGAAATTCGCTGGGTATCATACATTATTCCAGAGTCATAAAAACAATTTTGACTTCCGGGTCAGTGGTGCTCCTGCGGTAACTATGTCATGTCGATTAATTTACTAAGTAAGGCTCATGATCAACTCTTGTCATTCGAATGTATCAATTATCCAATCTACCTGACTTTTGATATTTTAACGCGCACATCGGCTTCTTCGATCTTTCATAGTTGTTGTACATCAGAGCTTCTGATTTCTCATTCAGTTGCGTGATGCGGGATACTCGCTGCATCGCCTTGTCGATTGCATGTTCAGGTCACGGAGTGATCCTCTATTCTGTCTGTGCACCTAAAGGCTTTGAGCAAGTTTTGTAAGACAGAAGGAATTGTTTATGTTCAGTACAGACTACAGTTTGTCTACAGAATACACAAAATCAAGTGTTCTCACTTCTGGAAAAACGCGTATATAAAGAACATCATTGTGTTCAGTATTTGGAGAATGAATTTTAACTGAAAGGTGGCGGCAAAATCACTTGTTTCAATTTTTTTACTACATGGTCAGTATTATGAAAAATCCCTCGCATCTTTCGTTCACTTTGGAGCTACATTGATCTTCATGTTAACTTCCAGAAACTGACGAATATAGCTGGTGTATTCGGTAACATTCCGCCCATTATGTGAAAATGAGAGTGAACCTCTCAGGTTTATTTTGGAAAGCCATCTTTATTTAAACCTCAACATTAATGAATATTATAAGTGAATATTAAAGAGTTATCCGATTTAGCAGTTAAGAGGCTGGTAATGATAGTGGTAGTAAAAATAGTATTAACAGAGGTCTGTTACAGGGCTAACTTATAGAGCCCGATACAGGTGTTTCGACATTGACAGTCTCATCAGTCAGGCGGTACCCTTCGTCTCATGCCAATCCTCTCTGGGCGCACAGTATCCTGTACTAAGAGTAGGCGACGACGAACATTTTACACCGTCCATTAAGTGAAATTATCACTGAATGGGCAGTGTTGCACACTCGATTGCCCTTGGCTGGTATCATAAATAAATGATACTTCGTTTCGAGTATTTTCTTGAGACTGCGGTTAAAAAATAACATATCTCATAGTTATTATTTGAGCCAACATGTCATGGGGTTTGGTATAGGGCAAAGTTATAGAGCTCAATACACATGCTTCGACCTTGATAGTCTCATCACTCCGACGGTGCCCTTCGCCTTTTGCCAATCCTAACATGACATGCTGGCTCGAATAATAATTATGAGATATATTGAAATTTAAGCGTAGTTTTAAACACTTGAAACGAAAGGTATGATATATTCACGATGCCAGCCATGAGCAATCAGATGTGCAACACTGTCCCCACAATGATTAGTTCACTTGACGGGCGGTCTAAAATGTTCGTCATCGCCTATCCTTACTATGAGGGACTGAGCACCCCGACAGGCATACGGCGAAGAGTACCGCGCGACTGATGAGACTGTCAAGGTCGAAACATGTGTATGGGCCTTTATAGGTTTTCCTTGTAACAGAGCACATGACGTGTTGGCTCAGATAGTAATTATGAGATATGTTGAAATTTGAGCGTGGTTTTAAGAAAGCACTCAAAACTAGGGGTACTAATAGTATTACGCTGGTACAAAGGCGATGGTGGTTGAGGTTTCGTAAATTTCAAATCACCATAACTGTGCTCAAAATGCTTTATCAACCGAAATAGAGACCACTACAATAAACCCATTTTTGCTAACAGGAAATGGGTTTGCTTCTTTCTGTAGCATAGAATTAGTGACTCCAGATTTGACAAGCTTTTGGAGAGCGTTTTCTGCATCCTGCCGATTGTAGAGGCGTTTCCTTTGCAAGAATTTTTCGAGAATTGTGAAGAAACGGTAGCTGGTAGCGCGAAGTCCGCGAATATGGTAGATAAAGCAAAATTTTGTAAGTCAGTTCGTTGAACTTTTGGAGCCTCTATTATGGTGACATGTGGTTGATTTGTTCTAAATGGGGAACGTCATTAGACTGACGGCCTGCTGAGTTTTACTCACTATTTTACATAGACTTAAGAGTACCAGGTTCGATTATTTCCTTTCTCACGACACTGGTGAGGTTGGCGCAAAGTATCTGCTATTCATGTAAAATCGAGAGGCGTCACTTTTACGAAATCCCTTGCGCTATAGTTACAGTATATGTTCTTAACAGTTTTTGAACCAAAACTTCTTATGTTGTGAGCTGTCAATACTGCGTCAAGACCCATTTTTAATTCAAGATCTGGAGTAGACATATTTTTAACTAGTGAGTATTTTTTAAATTTCCTGAAATAAAGATAAAATAAGCAATAAATTAAGTTTCACAGCGCTACAACGGAAAGCAATAAATGTGTATTAAAACAATATATAGATTAGCTAAATTTATCTGGAAAATTAATTCAATGTCGACGGGCAAATCTTAACATTGCATGAACCGCCATTACTTTCGCACCTTAAAAGTTCAGTGGCTGACGTATTGGCTATTTCTCCTTCTTCAGAATCTGAGCTTATGTTGTGTTAAAGTATTGTGAGATTCAGTGGGTTTTCGATGCCTCAAATACCGGCCACCACGTTAGCTCAAGGGAATAATCAGAGAAGAGATATCATGCCTCACGTGATAGTGACTCATTCGTCTTCCGGTTCATTTTTGATTTTTAGCACTTACTAAAAACGTTTCAAGAATTCGGTGCTCCGAGTTTACGACTTCTGCACCAGAATCGTGACAGCCACTTCAGAATCCTTGCTGTTATGCTTTTATGCAGTAATTGTAGCCAGACGAGTTACCTTACTGAATTTTAAGTTTACCAATTAGATGCTCTTTTAAGCCTACAGAAGATTTTCTGCTTACTTCGCCAATGTATTCATTCTCGTATGATTCAAATGGTAATAAATTTTTTTTTGCAAATTCATGCATTCCCCTTTCATCCATTAGGACAGATTATACAATCATGTGAGTTGTACAAACTATCGCAAAGGCGATTACGAACCAAATGATCCTGCAGGGTGTTAGGTGAGAATTCTATAACTGCCACAGAATGTTCAAGACCACATCTTTTAGGCAACTTCTAATAACGCTACCAACTCTGCCTTGATATATAGGGTAGCTCAAAAGGGATTTAATTTAGGTGTGAAGCACAGCCTTGAGTCAAATTCTTCCCGCTGAACTCCGAATGGCTGACGCTTTTATGAGTTCAACCTTTAGAGCTGACTTCCGAAACCGTACGATATCGAAAATCCACAAAGTCATTTGACTAGTCTGCTACAACGTAAGTCCAGGCTCTCGAGAAGCCGAAGTAGCCGAAACGTCATCCACCGAATTGACATTACTAAATTACTTCTCATGCTGCTATTAACAAACTCTAACCGTCCTCTCTAACATCTACATATCTCAGATTTAGTGGATTGATAATTCTTCCGCAAGCTTTGCCATGGTCGGCTACCTTCGTTTTGCCTAGATAATCCTTTATGTTACAAAAGCGCTCTTATGAGCAAAGCGAAGATTCTTGATTAAGAAACATCGATTTCCCCCTCCCGCATTGTTCATTTAGCGCATTGGTTGGTGATGCATTGTACTAGAATGCAGGATGATAGTAAGGTACCGGTTCAATTCCTTCACTCAACACTCTCTTGCAATTATTCAATTGACGTCTGGTAGTAGCGCATGGAGGGACGTGTGGCTCTGATGACGCGGTCGATGTCACCGAAGCGTACGTAAGGCACTGACATACCAACACCGAACAACGATTCTCTTTTCACCGGGCGAAGTCATTCATCGCTATCATGGGTGGTGGCCTAAGCCAGTTAATTATGAAGATTTCTTTAACTATGTTCTGATTTCTGGCTACAGTGCAACCTACAGTAATTGGTATCAATATCAACAGTTGGCGAATAGCGTAACAACACTTTAATACCTGGTTTCTTTTACCTCACTATTATCAATCAACGCTTCTATGAGCTGGAAAATCAGCTGAATCAGATCACTACGTCGTTTCTCATAAAATTCAGCACGAAATTTGAAATTCGGGATATAGTAGGCCATCACCAACTGCATAAGAGTCCGACATTTACAGTAAGGTAACTGGAAACCATTGCTAGATAACACCCATCGTTCATTGGGGAAATCGTCTAACGAAGAAATTCTGGTACTTCTTAGTTATCTGAGCGCCAATTCGACCCCTCAGAGAAATCCCATTTGCTCTTTTTTTTGACGAGTAAGTAGTTGTTTCATGGGTTAAGTCAAAAGAATTTTAATGGCGTATCTCATCTTCAAAAAGACCTTTTTGTTTCGCTGAAAGAGCTAAAATTAATTTTTGTCCCTCATTCAAATCACCAAAGCTTTTCCTTTGGGGCTTTAGTGATCAATCGATGGATCAAATCTTAGGGATTCCATTCATCTATTTGGTTTTGAATATTGACCTCGTATCACGCTGTAACAGCCAATGAAATTGGGCTCTGCAAAGTGGAAAAAAGCATCGAGTGCAAAACCCAGTTTTCTTTTCGTTTTCATAAAGCGCTATGAAATTCGTCTAAAAAATCAAAAGCATTGCTGGGATTTTTAAAACTTGATCTGTCGCTTGGTTCCCGAAGCTATAAGAAAGAGGCTTTGGTCAGCAAGCAATCTTTCAATGAGGAACAAATTACTATTGCTCTTTCAGCACAAAAACAAGGCGCTTTTGGAAATGAAATACACCGCTCAACTTTCTTTCATTTAACTTATGATGACTTTTGAACACAAAGAACGATCAAATAATACATCTTCCTCAATGGATCGAAGTGAAGAGAGCATAGTTGAGGCGGTCATTTTTTTGCGAAACCCAATCTTTTTGGCTGTTACAGCGTAACACCGAGTCCATTACAAAGTCAAATAAATCACTGGAAACCTTAAGACTCGATCTACCGATTGATTACTAAAACACCAAAGGAAAAGCTTTGGTCAGCGAGAAAATTTTTATGAGGGAGAAAATATTATTCTTGCTCTTTGAGCGCACTAAGGTGGTTTTTTTTGAAGAGGAGAGAAACCATTCGAATTCTTTTGATCTGTGCTGTCGAACAATTATTTTACTACTCAAAAGGACCAAGAAATACCGTTTTTTACGAAATGTCGTAATGGCGCTCAGATAACAGAAAAGTACCAAATTTTTTGCACAGTAGAAGCATAGAGATGAAATGAAATTGTACCACAGAAGAGCAGTTTTTTCACTGGGTCATGGGTTTACTTTAGATGAGCTCAAATGAAAGTTAATCGTGTACGAGATTGCAGTTTTTGTCTTATAAGTTTTATATAGTAAAGTATTCCTCGTTTTAATGGAGAGAATTTTTATAATTCCGACGGTGACCACCCAGATGCTGCCCGACGAAAAAGGCAACGAATGGAAATGCGTTTTTTCAAACAGGCAAGGCGCTTATGTGATTTTTGAATGGTAATTCTCCGAGAGCTCTAAAGAGTCTCCTCACATCTGTTCCAGACGTTGTGCCAAAATGCGTTATTCATCTGTCCGCAAATAATTGTCCACTGTATTCATCCCCTATTTGTAAACAAATGGGCACTATTCTTCACACAAATGTTTCCGGGGATATTACGTCACGCACTGGATGGGTGAGCATAATAATGGTTCATTTCATAATCTGTCTTAAAGGCAGATTTAGCCAAAAAGGTATATTATGATATATATAAGTTCTTGCTTGAAGAAAGAATGAATAGTCGCGAGACATCAAAATTCCGTGAGATCACTGAAACTCTTTATAACTTTAACTGGCTATTTTTCGTCCTTTCAAAACATTGTTGTGGCTGCTCTTCGTTTTACTTATTCTCACCAAGTTCGTGTAAAGTTTTCTAGGTACGTCACTTTTGCAACAGTAATAATTTTATCAAAGAAGTCATAGTAGTTAGTAAAAATGGTACCTGAAAACTTTTTTGCAATAAAAAAGAAACTGGCTAAAAGATTTTGTCTAGATCACTGCATCGTCGAAAAACAATCTTTGCTTTTGTTTGATTTTTAATTGGAGAACCGGAAATAGAGAAGAAAAGTACTGCTCAAAGTTTTCTTCTCCTCGTTGAAATGCGATTGCAATTTTACACTGTGTAGGCTGCTTGCTTTGGTAAATTATTCAATAGGGTTTTTGAAATGAAATTCCGCTGAATTAGTTGATTTTCAGCTTGGTTGTTGCACTATTTCACTTTCGACTCTCTCAAATCGGCGTTGAGAAGCCACTAGGAAAGGTTACCGCATCGGTTTTCTCAACAATTCGGGCAGCAATCCTGCACCCTATCGCTGTATTATCTATTTGGAACAATGGATTTTTTACAGGTTATTGTCATCATCCCTCACAAGGGAAGAACAAACAATCACAGACTATTTGAACGTGTGCAGTGACGCGAATTTTGGCGGAGAAAATCAAGAGGATATTACTTTGATGATTATTTTTAATGAAATGTTAAGTACAGTCTGATGATGTTTTGATAAAATATCGCTAACGAAAATCGGTGTCGAATAGTTGTGAAAAGGAACATATTCATACTATACCGTTTGTCACGGATTCATAGTGACACGAAGCATTGATTCACGATAATATCAACAATGATGGATATCTCCTCTGCTGTCAGCGCTATGTAGTGAAACTGTGGCAGCGTTTCACTATCTTTGAAAAATTTACTTTGTTTTAACAAACTCTTTCTGCCACTGATACGTCTTTTGTTTTCTAAAATTCAACTTCTCGGTGGCATTGACGTATGCGATAGCATCCTACGATACTAGTGAAAAATTGATTCATAGAGTTCAATTTAATGTCAAAGATTCCATCTATTCCCTGATGCTTTTTGTATGAGCAGTTGGGTCACCCGTGCACTGATCACATGAAATAATGAATTGAGGCTCGCACAGATCAAAAATCTAGTCTAGAAATTAGGCTGGTATACGAGTAAAAGTGAAACATTCACTTTATGGAATACATTTCACATCGATAATTAGTTCAAAGCAGCTGATACTTTGGGATCTGTGCACAAGTGTCAGGTTTATGCAAGCGAAACTGCGTTTTGAGACCGTGAATTTTATATTATTACAAGTAGGCTCAGCCATAACTGTATTTGTCAAAATAGGGACTATTACATACCAGTCAACGAGAGGTAATTCTCTTTATTCCTGTAGCTTAAAAATAAGTGCCTTGGAATTTGGCGAACTCTTGAGAAGCATTTTATGATTTTTACCGGCTGTGAAAGCGTTTTTTGGAGGAAGTTTTTGAGATGCTTGAAGAAGTGGTAGTCGGTGGACGTGAGGTCCAGGGAATATGGAGGATATGTATAACTTTGTAGAACAGTTCGTTCATCTTTTGAAGCGCTCGTGGTGCAACTTGTGGCCGCTCAATGTCATGAAGAAAAATTGGGCCTTTTCTGTTGATCAGTGCCGCCTACAGCCGTAGTAGTGTTCGGTGCTAGTCATCGACTTTCTGGGCGTACTACTCAGATGTAAAAGTTTTGCCGACATTCAGAAAGCTGTAGTGGATCAGGCTGTCAACAGATTACTACACAGACACCACGACCCTTTTCTGTGCAACTTTGGCTTTGGGAGGTGCTTTGGTGCTTCCTTTCAATCCAGCTACAAGCTTCTCATCGCCGCTTCTCGTATAATAGTCACGTTCGTCACACATCACAATCCGATCGATAAATGGTTCGTAGTTGTTATGAAAAAAGTAGGCGACATTTCAAATGAGTTTATGAGGCAACCATTTATGGAGTTTTTTCACATTTACATTTTATTCAAATGAAGCGATTGTAGAATGGTTGACGTAGAGTCCTTCTGCAAGATCTCTTGTAACCTTACGCTGATCACCTTTGATGATTGCTTCAATGCTTAGTTGAAGAATTGTCACCTTGTTTTGCTGGCCATGTTTGGCATTACTTTACCGCCGTACATTGAACAGCATCAAATTTGGGTAATCAAACCTTCTTATACATAGGGCAACGATAGAAACGGTCATATCAATGGATGTACCTACAACTTAGATAAATAGTACGCAATCAATAGTCGAAGGTATCAGAGATAAACGGCCACATAAGCGATGACGAGCAAGTTCTTGAATTTTGCATGGAAATGTGATGTGGAGCGATCTTCTGAAATGCACGTATGAAGTATAATAATGAGCAGGTTTCTGCATTATATACGTGAAGTATGACGAGCATAAGATGATCTTTGAGAATGGCTGATGCTAACGTGTGATGTGGAAATGTGAAATAAGATACTAAAGTATCAAATAGCACAAGGATAGGGCACTTCAATAAGTTATGTAAGAGATTATAATTACAGTGTGACGAGGAAGAGGATTTTAGAAAGCAGCCATATATAAGGCAGGGTAAATTACACATCACGCAAATTCACATCAGTACATGGATTACTTGAAATTGTCGATTCGTTTGTAAAACAATTGATTCCACACTTGCTCGAGAACAGTGAACAGAGAGTGCTTTCGGTATATCGCTGAAGATTTTCTAAGAAGTAACTGCAGCTGTTTTCGTTGAAAGCAAAAGAATATAAGGATCGATGTGTTTAGATTTAACACCATGCTGAAGGAATGGATTGGCACGATAAGCGCGGCTCTTTTAGAGAACTTGCTGAGATCACAAGAAATTGAGACGACGCCTCTGCTATTTTGATAACGATGGTGTGTAAAGACTATGTTACCATTATTCTGGTTCATGCTAACCAAAGCAAATGTGAGTAGAGAAGATCGCCCAAGAGTGCAATGTGAGTGGTCTGATGATGGCGTTCTCAACATGGCATCTGTAGGCAAATGAACTGCTGTGGTCGTGACTCTTCGCTCAGTAATCCCGGAGGTGTTAGCCTATATTTAGTTGACAAGCAGTAATCAGCCACCTGCAAGGCAGAAAACAGAGCTGTAGGCAGGTCGAAGGCACTAGCCGCTGCTGTGACTCATTGCCTGATTATGCTGATTATCTAACAATAGAAGATTGAATATACCCAGTGTTATGGAGTGATGCACAAAACTTTAGCGCCTGGCGAGACTAGAACCCGCACCTCACTCTTTCCGGGAGCATGTGCTCTATACGTTACACTATTGACGCCCATTTTGAACACCGCTCTTGCTACGCTAGAGCGCTTCTATCTGTCAGCCGCCAGCCGTCAACGGCCTGGCCCGGAACGTCAGTCTCAACATTGAATCCAGTCACGCTGACAGATATTAAGTATTGAAGATCAAATCAAATTGTCTGTATTTAACCGCTTTTTGTGATGGTATGATGTTATGGAGGCGTCAGTAATGTAACGGATAGAGCACGAGCTCCCGGAAAAAAGTGAGGTGCGGATTCTATTCCCTCCTGGCTCTAAAGGTTGGGACACCACTCCATATCTCTAGGTATATCCATAACATCATGCCACTCCAAGAAGCGGTTCATTAAAAGCAATTTCAGAAGATTAAATATTTAATAATGTACAATAGTATTAAGGATGGCTGAGAAAGGAAATAGCAACTTTTTGGGGGAATAAAAACTAAATTTTCTCTAATTTGGCCGTTGTCAACATCCTTTAGCCGGCCACTACGTTCACCTTCAAGGCTCTCGCTTCTTTTACATAAACTCTTGAATCACCATTGCACGTTCGTTAGCAGTTTCAGGGCCAAATTCGTTGTTGATGTTGCCTGTTGTCTCTGCTGCTTACGATCCCTTTTGAACTCAAATATGAAAATTATTTGTTTTTTTCTTAACATCCTATTAAAATTCCAAAGTTCATATAAAATAAGCAGCAAGTAACACGTCATTAGCAATGAAGCATGAAATGTATAAATGAAGCGAGTCACAATGTAAAGGTCAGATATGCATTCAGTCACCTCAAACAAAGTTGAAATCGAAGACATGATTCGAAGAAATCAATCGAAGACATGATGGCATGACGCATCTTTCAGGGATTAATTAAAGCCGAAAGCTTTATTCTCAATGTATTTTTTAATACGTCATCAGTAACAGAACATATAGCAAAAAATGTGGTGAAATGTTGTATCATTTAGGAGCATTTGCTTGAAAACATGATCCAATATCGAACATCAAAATTCAATAATGAATAAGCCACAATTACTTTTGAATCAACTTGATACCTAATAAGTTTCTTTGTTCTTGTTCTGCGATCGTTTCTTTACTCTTGCTCTGTGGCCGTGATGTTGTCAAAAATCGTCTGTGTCTTTTTGCAAATTCTTTACCTATTTCTATAGCCGAACCCTTTTTTTGCGTTCGCATCTACCACACCTTGCTCTTCGGACTTCAAAACACCGGATATTTTACATGTGCTGCCCAAACCGGGTCATAAAATGCACATTTTCGTCGACTGCCATTTCTTATGTTATGTCATTCATATTACTTAGGTCATTCACATAGCCAACTCAAGCGCGTGTACGATTCATATGTGCAGCATAATGTATGAAGGAGGTCAACCTCGAGTGAAATCAGCAGTACAAATATTATTGGTGTTTGTGCAACAAGAAATGGAGAGCTGGCTGAACATGTATTCGGTCTATCCAATGATTATGAATATTCTACCGATGTAGTAACGTCTTATTTTCCCCTCAGAGAAGTGTGGTGATGCTCATCCGAGGAAAATATCTTTTAGAAATCTTCCTGTTATTTCGATATCCAACAAGTGATAAGAATGGCAAAAAATCTACCTTCTATATCACTATTAGATAGTCGAATAGACCTGAAATATGAACCTCTTCCAATCTGGTGCATACACATATTTTTGGTGTAAAGCTGAAACACAGTTTCTTTACGATGGTCGGATAAGTATATTAGGATTATATACGTCGATTTTGCTATCTGGTTGCTTCTATATAGAATAGTCTTTTTCTTTTCCTTCCAATCGTTTCTAGATAATTTATTTAGAACATAACAGGGAAGAAATAAATACAATTTATTTAAAATAAGCAAAGTAGACAGAATGTTTGCGCTCATTTCTATCAATGAGAGCTGAATATCCAAAAACGTTGTGACGCCTTACGCAGCAGCTCATGACGACTCTCGTGCGAAATATCTCTCAGAATTGATACTAAAATTGCCGAGAACAGTGCTACTATATATTTTCCAGAAGTCTGAGATGTTCAAGTTTTCCTTACGCCTTGCCTATGATATTGCGCCAGATATAGTTATAAAAGATAAAAGATTCGTTTTTTGTTGCCCTCCAGAGGTGTTTCTTCAAGTACTGAGCATAACAGTTTTCTAGATACACATTTCTTTAGATTAGAAAATACTTTCTTAGCGTTTCTATGATTGTATTTTACGCCGTATCACATCATGCTTGAACGAATAAGTGGTATACAAAAGCTGAAATATGGTACTTTATTCTATGAAGGCATAAGAATTCTTATTTTCATCAAAATCTTAGAGAATGTTTTGATAAAAATTCGCCTATTACACCTTAATTCGGTACTGTTAGCAACTTGCTAATCTCCATTATCACTTGATACTATGGAATCTCATAGAATACTGGTAATCGAGATTCAACAGTGATATTTTTTCCGTTCTTCTTTCTGTTCACTGTATCAAATTCACCTACTGATTTCTTTTTTGAAGCAAAGAAACAAGATGCAAAAAATACGGTAACAAAAATTAAATTTTCAAAAAGATAGCCTTTGGAAGATAAGTTTTAATAATTGTATTGTGGTGTGCGTGCGTGTGAATGTGTGTGTATATGTGTGCGTTATATATGAATTTACGTGCATGTGTACGTTAGTGTGCTGTAGTTAGGAATGTAAGGGTCCTTCATAGCCGACGGAACTCCATTTACTTCATTTCTCGCGCATTCTTGTCGTCTTCCTAAAAAGAAGAATTTGATGATATATCATCACCAAGTTAGAAGAAAAAAAGGATTCGCGCTCCGCTAACAAGTGGTTGGTGATCATGACTAGACGACTGGACATTTTCTTTACATACTTTCGCTTCGAGTGTTTTCATAAAATCACGCTCACATACCACTATGCCTGACAATTATTTTTTACCCAAAGAGAAAAATATGATATATATGACGATGCCAGCCAAAAGCATTGAGTACACAGCATTGCCCATTCAGTGATAATTTCACTTAATATGACGTGTAAATTATACGTCTGCGCCTTCTCTATGTGAGGGGCTAGGTTTCCCCAATGAGATTTGGTTGAAGAACAAGGGCCTAGCCGACAGACGTGACTACCAAGGCCGAGCACGTGCATCGGGCTGTACAAGTGCGCATAACAAAGCTCATCCATAGCTCAAGAAAATTATCAACATATTTTCCTTGCAATATATGGAATATAACTGCAGAGACCAATCAGGAGTAACTATTCATATGGTGTGGCACTTATCGAATGTATCCACTTTACATTATATCCGTGTATTTTCTGACGAGAGCATTGAAGAAGTTGTTGGCAGAGTTTGTGAGAAATAGGTTTTGATTATTTTCTTCAAGTAATTCTGCTCTACAGACAAAGTACGTTTGGAATGCACTCAGTCTTCCAGGGAAAACAATGATTTCAGTCTCCTCGAATCCTGATTGCTGATGCAGTCGTCGTTACATTTCTTATCGCCTTTTCACAGTTCTATCTTCCGAGTATGTGTGAACCTTTAGAGCTTAGGTGCTCAACTTTCATGGTCAGGACGAAAGTTTCTATGAAGAATGAAATCGCATAGAAATAGCAGAAATATGATACTTGCCTACCATTTTCTCGACGATTTATAGGCCAACACAATCGAGCACTTCTGAACTCGCTTGTCAGAGCTTATCTGAAGACTTTTCTCTTATGGTTGTCATTGAAAGCATTACCCTCTGTTATTAAGTAACTTTAATCTTACTGTATGTTAGTACATTTCCTCTCCGGGTAGCCCTCTACGCACAACGGCGGCATAAATTAACCCATTGCTAGAATAATGCGTCTAACATAAACTTGATATTCTTCTTTGTTAACCGCTTTTTTTAGGGGTAGCATGATGTTGTGAATATATTCAGTGATGTAGAGTGATGTGCAAAACTTCTGCTTCAGTTTGGACTCGAACCCATATCTCACTTCATGCCGGAGCGCGTGCTCTAACATGTAGCACTACTGACGCCCATTTAGCACACCACTCTTTCTACTCTAAAGCGCATCTATCTGTTAACCTCCAGCTGTTAAGCTGGGTGTCGGTGTCGATAGTGAGCCCCAATCACGCTGACAGATATTGGGCTTCGATGAGCAGACAAAATTCTTCTTTATTTGAAGGCTTTTTTGGAGGTGGTATGATGTTATGAATATACCCACTGACTACCAGCAAGATCTTTAGAACATCTGATGCTAGTAATATTCTATGGCGCTTATGAAAATGTGTGATTGTTTGTTCTTCCCTTGTGAGGGAAAATGACAATCACCTGTAAAAATTCAAGTGTTTACATATAAATAACACACCGTTAGGAAGCAGGATTATTGCTCCCAGTTGTTGAGAGCTACGATGCGGTAACCTTTGTTGGTGACTTCTCGACGCCTATTTCAGAGAGTCGAAAGTGCGACAGTGCAATCAAGCTGAAAATCAAGTGACTATGCGCAATTTAGAAACATGCGCTGTTGAATTATTTACCAAAACAAGCAGCCTACCTAGTGTAAAAACGCAAACACATTCCAACGAGGAAAAAAAATTTTGAACAGTACTCTTCTTCTCTATTTCCAGCTCTGCACAAAAAAATCAAACAAAAGCAACGATTGTTTTCGACTATGCAGTGGTCGAGACAAAATTTTCTAGCCAGTTCATTTTTTTTTTCATAGGAAAAAGTTTTCTGATATCGTTTTTACTGACTACGTACGACTTCTTTGATATAATTATTACTGGTGCAAAAGTGACGTACCTAGAAAATTCTACTCGAACTCGGTGAGAATAAGTAGAACGAAGAGCAGCCACAATAACATTTTGGAAGGACGAAAAATAGCCAGTTAAATTCATAAAGAGTTTCAGCGATCTCGCGGATTTTTGATGTCTCGCCACTATTCATTCTTCCTTTAAGCGAGAATTTATATTAATCATAATATACCTTTTCTACTGAATGTGCCTCTAAGACAAATTATGAATTGAACCATTATTATGCTCACCCATCCAGTGCGTGAAGTAATTCCCTGGAAACATTTGGGTGAAGAATAGTGCCTATTTGTTCACAAGTAGGGCATGAATACAGTTGACAATAATTTGTGGGCAGATAAATACCGCATTTGACACAATGTCTGGAACAGATGTGAGAAAACTCTTTAGATCTTCGGACAGTTTGAGATATTTGAAAGTTACATAGGCATCTTGCCTGTTTGAAGAAGAGCACTTCCATTCGTTGCCTCTTTCGTCAGGCTGCATGTGGGTGGTCACCATCGGAATTATAAAAATTCTCTCCATTAAAACAAGAAGTTCTCTATTACATCAGACGTTTTAGACAAAAACTGCAGTCTCGTACACGATTGACTTTAATTTTGGCTCATTTAAAGAAAACCCATGATCCAGTGGAAAAACTGTTCTTCTTTTGATACAATTTCATTCCATCTCTATGCTTCCACTGGTCAAAAAAAATTGATACTTTTCTATTATCTGAGCGCCATTTCGACACCTTGTAACAGAACGGTATTTTTTGGTCTTTTTCAGTGTTTAAATAATTGTTCGATAGCACAATTTAAAAGAATTTTTAATGGCTTCTCGCCGCTCAAAAAAACCTTCTTAGTGCGCTGAAAGAGCATAAATTATATTTTCTCCCTCATTGAAAGATTTCTTGCTGATCCAAGCTTCTCCTTCGGAGTTTTAGTAACCATTCGATAGACGAAATCTTAGGAGTTCCAATGAGTTAGTTGGTTTTTGTAATGGACTCAGTATTACACTGCAACAGCCAAAAGAAGATTGCGTTTCGCAAGAAAAGACTAACTAAACTACTCTCTCTTCACTTCGATCCATCGAGGAAGACGTATTTTTTGATCGTTCCTAATGTTTATATAATCAATCGATAGCTTGAATGGAAGAAATTTGAACGGTATATTTCATTTCCAAAAGCGCCTTGTTTTTGTGCTGAAAGAGCAATAGTAATTTGTTCCTCATTGAAAGATTGCTTGCTGACCAAAGCCTCTCTCTTATAGCTTCGGGAACCAAGCGACAGATCAAGTTTTAAAAATCCCAGCAATGCTTTTGATTTTTTAGACGAATTTCATAGCTCTTTATGAAAACGAAAAGAAAACTGGGTTTTGCACTCGATGCTTTTTTTTTACACCATTGCGAATACCACTATTCATTGGCTGTTACAACGTGATACGAGGCCAGCATTCAAAACCAAGTAGATCAGTGGATTTCTTGAGATTTGTTCTATCGATTGACTACCTAAGCTCTAGAGGAATAGCTTTGGTCAGCGAGAAATCTTCGAATGAGGAACAAAAATTAATTTTTTTTCAGCGCAATAACAAGGTCTTTTTGAGGATGAGGTATACCATTCAAATTCTTTTGACCTAAGCTATAGAATAATTATTTATTCGTCAAAAACAGGAGCAAAATAGGCTTTTTCTGACGGGTCGAAATGGCGCTCAGACAACGAAGAAGTACCAAAAATATTTCGTTGGACGATATCCCCAATAAAGGGTGATTGTTATCTAGCAATGGTTTACAATTACCTTACTGTAAATGTCGGACTTGTATGCAGCTGGTGGTGGCCTACTATATACCGAATTTCAAATTTCGTACTGAAGATTTTGAGAAGCGATGTAATGATCTGATTCAGCTGATATTCCAACTCCTAGAAGCGTTGATTGGCCATGGTGAGGTAAAAGAAACCACTTACAAAAGTGTCGCTACGCTCTTCGCCAACTGTTGATATTGATACCAATTACTGTAGGTTGCACTATAGCCAGAAATCAGGACATAGTAGAAGAATGGAAATCTGGAAATCTGTATAATTAACTGGCTTAGGCCACCACCCACGATAGTAATGAGTGACTTCGTCCGGTGAAAAGAGAATCGCTGTTCGGTGTTGGTATGTCAGAGCCTTACGTACGCTTCGGCGACATAGAAAGCTTCATCAGAGCCACGCGTTTCTCCATGCGCTACTACCACACGTTCAATTAAATAATTGCAAGAGTTTTGAGCGAAGGAGTCGAACCGGCACCTTACTATCATCCTGCATTCTGATACAATGCATCACCAACCAATGTGCTAAATGAACAGTGTGGGAGGAGGATCGATGCTCATTCATCAGGAATCTGCGCTTTGCTCATAAGAGCGATCTCGTAACACTAAGGGTGAACTAGGCGAAACGAATTTGGACGACTATTGCAAAGCTTGCGTAAGAATTAACAACCCACTACATTTGAGATATGTAGATGTTAGGGAAGACGGTTAGAGTTTGATAATCGTAGCAAGAAAAGTAATTTAGCAATGGCACTTCGGTGGCTGACGTTTCGGCTACCACGGCTTCTCGAGAGCCTGAACGTACGTTGTAGCAGACTAGTCGAAAGACTCTGTGGATTTGCGATATCTTGCGGTCTCGTAGGTCAGCTCGAGAGATTGAACATAAAAAAGTGTCAGCCACTTGGAGTTCAGCGGGAAGAATTAGACCCAAAGCACCTCACACCTAAATTAAGTCCCTTTAAACTACCCTATATATCAACACAGAGCTAGTAGCGTTATTAGAAGTTGCCTAAAAGATGTGGTCTTAAACATTCTGTGGCTGGCAGTTATAGAATTCTCACCTAACACCCTGCAGGATCATTTGGTTCATAATCGCCTCTGTGATAGTTTGTATCACTCACATAATTGTATAACCTGTCCTAATGGAAGAGAGGGGAATGTATGAATTTGCAAGCAATAAATTTATTACTATTTGAATCATGTGAGAATGAATAGATTGGCGAAGCAAGCAGAATTTTTTCTGTACGCTTAAGAGAGCATCTGTATGGCAAATTTGGAATTCGGTAAAGTTAGTCGTCTAGCTACAAATACTGCACAAAGGCATATCAGCAATGATTTTGAAGTGGCTGTTAAGATCCTGGTGCAGAAGCCGTAAATTCAGAGCGCAACATTCGTAAACATTTTTAATAAATGTTAAGAATTCAAAAATGAACCCGAAGACGAATGAGTCACTATCACGTGAGACATGATATCTCTTCTCTGATTAATCTTTTGAGCTGACGTGGTGGCCGGTGCTTAAAGCATAAAAATCCACTGAATCTCTCAAATACTTTAAAACAACGCACGCCCAGAATCTGAAGAAAGAGAGCCGAAACGTCAGCCACTGAACTATTGAGGTGCGAAAGTAA
The DNA here is from genome assembly GCA_019055375.1 of Parelaphostrongylus tenuis. NCBI lineage: Eukaryota > Metazoa > Nematoda > Chromadorea > Rhabditida > Metastrongylidae > Parelaphostrongylus > Parelaphostrongylus tenuis. The sequence goes on from JAHQIW010007193.1 coordinate 41,675, forward strand.
TGGCGGTTTATGCATTGTTGAAATCTGCTAATCGGCAACGAGATAAATTAAAAGCTAAATCTGACCAAAATATATATTGTTTTACCACACATTTTTTGCTTTCAGTTGCAGTGCGGCGAAATTTTCCTTGTGACTTATTTTATCTACACTTTAGGCTATCGAAAAAGTATTGGCCGGTGAAAAGTTATGACTACTCTAGATCTTGAATTAAAAATGGATTCCGAAGCAGTATTGACATCTTACAACACCAGGACATTTAGTCTATAAGCTGTTAATGAACGTGTACTGCAACGGTAGCACAAGAGGTTTCATAATAGTTGACGCCTTTCAATATTGCATGGAGAGCAGTTATTTTCACCAACCTCACCAGTGTCGTTAGAAAGGCAATAATCGAACCTGATGCTCTCGAGTCTATGTAAAATAGTGAGAAAAAGCTCTGCAGGCGGTCAGTCTACTGGCGTTCCCCATTTGGAACAAATTAAGAGGATAAGATTGGTGCAAAAATAATTGCGCTTTTTCACAGCCTATCATCAACCACATGTCGCCACAATGAAGATTCCAAAAGTTCAACGAACTGAGCTGCGAGATTTTGCTTTAACCACCATATTTACAGACCCCGCGCTTACCGACTACCACTTATTCACAATTTTCGACAAGTTCTTACAAAGAAAACGCCTCTACAATCTGCAGGATGCAAAAAAAACTCTCTAAAACCTTGTTAAATCTCGAGTCACCACTTTCTATGCTACAGAAATAAGCAAACCCATTTCTTTTTACCAAAAATGTGTTTGCTGTAATGGTCCTTATTTTGATTAATAGAATATTTGTGAGCCCAGTTATAGTGATTTAAAATTCACGAAACCGCAACCACCATCGTCTTTGTACCAGCGTAATACTATTAGTACCTTTCGTTACGAGTGTTTTCTCCAGACACTCTCGAATTTCAACACATCTCATAATTCCTACCTGAGCCAACACGTCATGTAGTCTGTTACGAGGAAAACCTATAAAGCCCCATACACATGTTTCGACCTTGACAGTCTCATCAGTCGCGCGGTCCTTTTCGTCTTATGCCTCTCGGGGCGTTCAGTCCCCTATAGTAAGAGTTGGCGATGACGAACATTTTACACTGTCCATCAAGTGAAGTTATCATTGAATGGACAGTGTTGTACATTTGATTGCTCTTGGCTCTCATCGTTGATATATGTTACCTTTTGCTTCGAGTGTTTTCCTAAAACTACCCTCAAATTTCAGTATATTCATAACTATTATTTGAGCCAACATGTCATGTTAGAATTGGCAAAAGACGAAGGGCACCGCCCGGTTAATGAGACCGCCAAGGTTGAAGCACGTGAATGGGGTCTATAAGTTTGCCTAATATTAAACCACATGACATGTTGGCTCAAATAATATTTGAGAGATATGTCGAACTCCGATACCCTGACGGGAAACTTACAGCTTCGAGAAGGGCTATGGAGAAAATCATCCACCAATACTACTCGGATCTCTTCGCTAACCTTGTCCTCTTACCGTCATATAAATTGAAAGAGGACGAATATGTCGTCCACCGGCCCTCCCTTCCAAAATCCGACATGCTATATCGTCGGTGAAGAACAGAACAACACCCGGTCCAGACAGGATTAAACCAGAACATCTGAAGAATCTGCCGCCAGTTCTCATCAACACCCTGGCTCGGCTCTTCACTCGCTACCTGTTAGAATGCAGGTGCCTATTCAATGGAAAACCAGCAAGACCGTCTTGTTGTTCAAAAAGGGAGACCTTCACGACATAGGCAATTATCGCCCAATCTGCTTGCTGTCCGTTGTCTATAAACTCTTTACTCGAGTCATCCTAAACAGGATTGACAGAACACTGGACGAAGGACAGCCATGAGAACAAGCAGGGTTCCAAAGGATTTAGTACCATGGACCACATCCACACGATTACAAGACTCATCGAAGTTTCACGAGAGTACAAACAACCACTCTGCCTCACTTTCATCGATCTGAAGAAAGCCTTTGATTCAGTGGAAACAGAAGCGGTTATAGAGGCTCTGGATAACCAGGGCTTCCCTACTCGGTACATAGTGATCCTTCGTGAGCTTTATAAAGATTTCACGACCAAAATATCTCCATTCTACAACAATATCACCATTGACGTAAGAAGAGGGGTTCGACAAGGCGATACAATTTCGCCAAAACTATTCACTGCCACCCTACAAAACGTCATGCGAACATTAGAATGGGACGAAATGGGAGTGAAAATTGACGGTCGACAATTAAACCATCTTCGCTTTGCTGTCGTTCTCATAACACCAAGCATCAGCCATGCGAAACGAATGTTGACCGATTTCGATAACGTCTGTGGAAAGATTGGTCTTCAACTGAATCTAACGAAAACAATGTTCATGAGGAACGGATGGGTTTCTAATGCCCTATTCACGCTCAACGGAACGACAATCTCCGAATGCTCCAGTTACGTCTATCTAGGTCGTGAAATCAACATGATGAACGACCTAGCTCCAGAGTTGAGCAGGAGGAAACGAGCGGCTTGGGGAACGTTTAAGAGCATCGAAGATGTAGTGAAGAGGACAAAGAACGTCCGACTCCGTGCCCACCTTTTCGACTCGACAATTATCCCTGCCCTGACGTATGCAGCAGAAACCTGGTCGCTACGTAAGCAGGATGAAAGATCACTTGCCGTTATCGAACGCGCAGTCGAAAGGTCGATGCTAGGAGCATCCCGTATCTCGCAAATAAGAGAAAGGATCCGAAGTTCCGACCTACGTCAACGATCGAAAATCAGAGACGCCGTTCTACACGCCAGGATATCGAAAATCAGGTGGGCCGGACACGTGATGCGCTTCAACGACAACCGATGGACGAGAGCCGTTACCGACTGGATTCCTCGGGACGTCAACGCTCTAAAGGAAGACCGCTGACCCGTTGGTCCGATTTCTTCACGAAAGAGATGGAAGAAAGATATGATGCTCAGCGAATCCCTAGAGCGAGGAGGACCCACTGGGCTACTCTTGCACGCGATAGGGAAAAATGGAAGAGTTGCTGGTACCCGCTCGAGTCACTCGAAGATCAACGGGACGACAGGTGATGCAGGTGATGAAAGATGGAAGACGCCGGTGCGCGTTAAAATATCGGGAGTCAGGTAGATTGGATAATTGATACATTCGAATGACAAGAGTTGAGCATTAGCCTCACTTAGTAGATTCATCGACATGGCATAGTTACCGCAGGAGCACCACTGACCCGGAAGTCAGAATTGTTTTCCACGACCTTGGAATAATATACGATACTCAGCGAGTTTCTAGAAAGACCAGAAAACACCACGCTTCCTTTTTATGACAGGGATAAGTGAAGAATTACAGACTCCCGTTTGAGTTACTCATTCATCATTGAAGAGATAGTTGATACTGGGTAATATGTTCACTTTATTTGTCACTAACCTTCTGTCTAATTCTCAGAGAGATTAACGTGGTGCAGTCCAGTAGGGCAATTAAGATCACAATGGCTAGAATAACGTAGAAGTCAACGATACGGGAAGTGACACGACCGCATGTTGCTTTTGAGACCATCCACGTCCACTTCATAGAATTATAATACGCAAAACAGCGCCTTTCTAAAGGAAAGCCGATATTTATTGGATAGCTGAACTTTTCAGCATTTCAACAGAGATCATTCTGCAACATATTCGGGGTCGAGCCACGCACATTCCGTGGCTCAATAAAATTTATCTGTTATACGACGTAGTTTGTTATAAATTGTTTTTTAAGCAGTCACGCGGCCATTCTATAAGACAATTAAATTGATCACGTAAATATGTAAAAGGATGAATGTGAGCAAAGCAGTTTATGAAGATGCCCTTCAGCGTTCAATTGGTTTTTGGTTGGCAATAAGACCTAGCGAAGTACACCTTCTAAACGGGGTCTATATATGCTGCCACAGTTGCGCGAGGGGATGATTGATCATGGGTGGCCCTTCGCACGTGAGCGCTAAGTGGAGCGTGTGCTGGTGTCTTGGATTATCGGTATTCACTTTTAATATCTTTTTCACTGGAAGAAGGCTGTTCACTATATGGAAACGCTGTTTTATAACAGTAAGGATAAAATTGCGTTTCAGACGCGGCACTCGTTTTGCGCGAGTATTTCTGCTACTTATTCGAAAAATTATTGTGCCCCGAAAAAAATTTCGAGGTTTATTGTCAGATGTATGAAAAAAACTTTGTTTCATACTTTTGTGGGCCGAGCTTTTGATGTTCATTCTATATAGCCAAATTAATCCGCTAATAAGCCTAAGCTTGAAGCCTAACTTATGCAGAAAAAGCATGTGAGCGAGTAGAGGATATTTTTATACCACATGCGAGTCGTGCCCCTATCGATACACAGCCACCCACACACCTGAGCTACAGGAAATGCGTGCTGAGTGCAAAGTTTACCCTTCTATTGGCTGCTACAGTGCACTAAAAGTCTTTTTCAGGAACCATGTGGGCCATTAGAATTAGCGAAATAATCTCAACAATTCAAAAGTTCGACTTTCTATAAACCTCGGCATAATTAATTGTTATATGAAAAACGAGAAAAAACTTATCTTGATTAGCTGACGCGAGGTTGGTAAATTAGTCGTAGAAATTCGGCTGACGTTTCGGCGACCCGCCTTCTTCAGAGCCTGGGCGTATGTAGTATTAGACTATTTGAATGATTTTCTTTATTTATTTGAATGACGAAAATCATTCAAATAGTCTATTACTACATACGCCCAGGCTCTGAGGAAGGCGGGTCGCCGAAACGTCAGCCGAATTTCTACGACTAATTTACCAACCTCGCGTCAGCTAGTCAAGACAAGTTTTTTTCTGAAAATTATCTCAGCTTTTTTCGTGATAATGAAAGTCTAGAAAAGCACTGTCCTGCAGAAAACGCACTGAATGCAAAGCATAATTTTATTTCTACTGCTACAGAGCATCGAAGAGAAAGAGATCTTTCTAAGAATAAAGTACAGTGACAATGTGCTTATCACTCTCTAATTCATAGACGTCCAACCGATTGATCAGAAGGAGCCTCTCATTTTTGAATTTGCTATCTGTGAACGGAACATTCATTCAAATGCAATGTGCATGCTTTCAGTGTAATTGCTGAGGGGGTCGCTATATTCGAACATTAATAATCCAGTGGATTGAGTTCAGCAAAACTCACCCTCTGAAATGCGGCAATGTATGAAGGATGCCCAGAAACCAACAGATCAAAACAGTCAAAGAGATGTTTCTCAAGGACAGTAAGCTGCCAACTCGTAGTGGAAACGTTATGGCGATAACTCTGTTCATGAAAATAGCGAGATGAGAGTAGATGGCTGCAAACCAGCACATCTCAATCACATTGCCGAACAGTCTCCCTATCGATTTGGCTGTTAAACCGCTACCGCTGAAAGTCATAAAGTATTGTATTCTACAATGCAATATCTTCATAACCCGTAATTTCTTCTGAAAATTCATTTTCACCTTTTTCTCTCTAACTTCTGATACTGGGCTCTATTTTCAATGAGTAAAAAGAATATGGAAGGAGTGAATCCTTGAAAAAAGTAGTTCATCTAAACGACGCTATTTATTCTTTTGTTTTTCACACTACAGTCAAGGATTTCACCACATTTTGCAAAAGGTCCCGCAATCCACTTTCAAGCTATCACGCACTAGTTGTCGGGAAGTAATGATATACTGCGTAGAATACAGAGCGTCCGAAAAGTTTTTTGCCAATTTCTTTATATAATTCACAATTCAACAAATTAAAATTCTGTGCACTTATATGTTAGAAGGCGACAAAATTTTGAATCGATCTCATCTACCTTTCATAGTATCAGAATTTAAGTTTTATCTAAAGTTTCTGTCGATGAGTTGAAAAAATCTCATTTGGATAACGATATTTCAAACGCGATCGCTTGCTCCACCCTGCCCCATTCTCTGGCTCCGTGAGTTAGCCGGTAAACAAAGTCGCCGAAAATGTTCATAGCTGAGCAAAATGTGAAGGGATGCTACAGAGAACGACTTGTTAGTAAGGTAATCGCCTGATCTACCGCGTTACAGTGATCTCCCTCATTATCCGTTAAAACTGCGGCAAGTATTGTTATTTTATTGAGGGCTTTTTTCACCGCATCGACAAGAACTTTGAGTAGGAACGCATGATTCTGGCGATAAGGAAAATTCCCTACAAGGTGATATGCTCTTTGTGCCTCCTGCAATTTATACTCGTAAAAACGAAGGCGAAAGGCAAGCAAGAAACAAAATTCTATTTTGGATGCTGTAGCGTTAAAAGGGTTAATATTCTGGATGCTGTAGAGCTAAAAGAGGTTTGAAAAACTGCCGACGTGGAGTTATAGCCGGAGACTTAAACTTTCGAATGATTGCTAACGTTTCCTATGAAAGGATCTTGCAGCGAATAAGATCGGCTCAAAATTTTGTCGCCGTCTGACATGTACGCACCAGTTTTGTATAAACAAATGAATTCATTCAATTGAAGGAACTATTACCCTTCTAAAATCTAAAATGGCAACAATAAAGAATGAAGTTTGTACGAAAATTTCAAAAATGCCTCTGTTGGCCCCTATACATTTACAAAGTCGCTTGCGGAAATTTCCAACGATGCTCGCACACGTTTTCACCGTAATTTCGCCCAGAACTCGTGTCAAAGTAGTTTTAAGCACGTCTACACTAGTGTAACAAGTAGCCGGGACATTTCCATCTAGTATGGACTACACAAAGCAGTCCATTTGGTTGAACTCCGGTGAGTTTGAAGGTCAAATATACTTGAGCAAAAAAGAATGGAAACTGCTCTTGAGAGATGGCAGTCGTTGAACGGCGCGAGAGCCCAGTCCTGCTAAAGCGTAATTCCGTCGGCGACAAACTGTTGAGTACTTTAAGATTCCAGTGCGCCTTGCATAACTTGCTGCTGATAGCTGACAGCGTTGATTTTGACGTTTAGATTAATGAAAACCAACGGCGCCTTTGCGGTGGCGCAAATGCTAGCACGCACCATCACCCGGGTCTCAATATTGCTGCCGCCAATGGTTTTGGCACTGCGGAATTTGGATGATCCTTTTTGAGAAGTTGAAATCGATATTAAGCGATTATAAGGCTGGAGTGGCCTAAACGTGAATTTCTTCTTATTCGTAACTTCGGCAAACGAGCACTAGAGTTTAAATGGATCATTTGAAAAGCGTCTAGAAACTCTTCTTCTTTCATCTTTTTGTCTAAAGGGCGGACGAGAATGATTTTGTGATAACTCAGCTTCAGCTTACTTTTGACTGTGTTTTGGAAGCTCCACTCGCTGTTTCTGAGCTTCCTGAGCCATCTTGGGCATCGAACGCTCCTAAATTCGTCGAACTTGGCAGCGATTCTTCTAGAAATTTTTCGGAGTAAACGAGGTGGTTGACGGTTTTTCTCGATAGCGGTTTTCAGTCCCTTAAGTCTCTCTGAAACGTTTAACCGCTTTGTAGATTCTTGCTAGCTTGGAATCAGTCAATAGCAACAATATCAGTCGTTTTTATTCCCGTCTTGTGCAACTCAACTACTGCGATACATCGACTTTCACTATCCGTGACTTACGCACAACTGAAAATGGACAAACAAGCAGATCAGATCCTAGAGCAAACCTAATCAAAGATTTTCAAACAATTAGGAATATTGACAAAATATTTTATATCAATGCTAAAACTAACAGAATACAAATTGACAGAACTTTTTACGCACTCTATATATATGTCTGTATATTACACAAAATCGGCTCCTCAGCTATATGTACTAAAAATTTCCGAATTTCTAGTCTGAAAAAAATTGGATTTCATTTGAGCTCTGTCTGCAGATCATCTCATTTTGCACGAAAACATGCTTTCTGTGGCATAGGATTGTTAGAAAACCTACGAATTGAATCAAAGTTATTGCCTGTTATTCTACAAATCGGTGGCACGTCATGTCAGGACTTTGAGGGTGCCTATTTAACCTCCACCTACTGCGTTTTGACCGTCCTCCATGTCTGTTGATATTTAGTAATTCACCGTAATCGTGACGGAATTCTGGTTTATGGGGGCCTTAGTTCATGAGTGCCACCACTGATTGTTAAAAAACTTCAAGACTAGAGGCACTGCATAGTTACGCTGTGTAATCGGTGTCATGCAGAAGACGAATATGAACAGAAAAAACATATTGGCGATGTTGTGTGAGAGGCACAGTAGACCAAAAGAGTTTCGCAGCGTCGGATTGCGTCGGATGGCGAATATAGCAATGCCGTTCAAAGACAAAGGGAACAATTCTACCTGAAATACATTGATCTCGTTTCCCTTTTTAGTAATATAACGGCGCAGCTTTTTGTTAAATCTTCAGTTTGAAGCAGTTCTTCATTTTAGATTTTTGAGAAATAATCAGGAATTTCAATGAATCCTGAAGTCACTTGACAGCTAAGGAGAAACTTTATTATTTGGAAGGAGAGTTGAATTTCGTCAATTTTTGCAAGCGAGCAACAGGTTCATATAAGCGGGCTGCACAAAATGCGAAATTTATGTGAAATGCCTCCGAAGGCATTTTCGCATTCGTTTTAGTTTTTGAAGCATCTGCAACAAAGGAAGCTGTAAAAGTCCATAGAAAAGCAAGAAGTGTTGCGGTATAGATAATGAAATAGAGTTTCGTGATGGGCTACAACCACTGGAGTGTCGGCAGTGTGGAAAAATGTCAATCAATCGGCCGATATCCGCATGGGTGAGCCTCCCTGGCGATTCACTTTTTTGAAGTTTAGCTTTTGAAACATTGGAAAAAGGAATGCTTACATTAAGCCCTTTTGTATGTTCTGAATAGGTTGGGCATGTATATGAATGTACCAAACCCGATTCAGCGCCGCGAAGAAAAACAAGGATTTCTGCTTTCTCATCTTCGGTAGAGGAATCGCTACAGCGAATTTCTAAAACCATATCGCACTTTGCGTCGATAACAGTTCCATGGCTGTGATGATTCAACCAGGTCTCAACTTATGTTTGAAAGTTTGTCGCATTATTTCTGTTTTGGGATGAAAATTAGGCCGATGTGTTTTGTTAAAAGACATTTAGAACTATTTTGACAAGGGCTGGAACAAAGTTCTGGAGCACTTCTAAAAAATTGAAATTATGCAAGAGTTTCCAAGCAAAATCAATAAAAGCTATTTTTCAGAACAAAGACCATCGTTTTTTTCGGAGTTTCTGTCATCGGCTTCAAGTTTCGGACCTAGTCGACATATCATTCCTTCGACTTCGAATCAAAGAACTAGTTGATTGCTGAGCAGCTGGCTGCATATATCGACTCTTTTTACGATTTGTGCTGCAGTGAACTTGTGCAGATGTTGTCCTGAATTTTTTGGACAAAGTTCAGCTTATAGGGATGAGTTAGCACAGATGTATAAAAACACCAATTTTGGTTGCCTTCAGGCTAGCAACTGACGAAGCTGTATCTCCTAAAGCAGCAATCATATCATCGCTGTACAACTATGTTGGACGTGTTGAACGAAATTTGTCTTTTAGATTAAGATCTGCGACATTAAAGCGTTGACATCAACTTCGATCAGCACATCTGCTTGTTGTGTCTTCCCGTTTATCTTTCCTTGTCGTTGATTTCATCTACTGCAGCTTGCTGTAAAATACCCTTTCTCCAAAAATGACGCAGTGTAACACTAACTTTGCGGCATTGGACATGGCGGAAGCTTGTAGTAAAATGGAAACAAAGGCGATTATTTTCAAGCCTTTAGTGGGAAAATCCCCTTACAGTGAGCTGTAATATTCCTATGATATGCATGCTAGTTATCTTATGCTTAATAAAGTGCTCCAGAACTTTCCTTCCAATCTAATAAATGAGCGAAATGGTGTGCGACGATGCGTACTAGCAAGCACTAAGGAGAACTATTCTTAATACATACGGAAAATTGTAAACTTTGTGTTAACTTTGGGACAAATTAACCTGTACATGAAGTATGTGCAACTCTGGACCATGTACATATTTTTGTTCATTGACAACTAGCTTTTCTCGTTAAGCAATAGTTGGTGGGGGTGCTTACAGGATTACAATAAATTTATGAAACGTCTATCATAGCCGAAGGAGACTGGCTCGTGATAAGGAGTAAAACAATGCACAAATTTAACACCAGAAGCTGATCACACAGTAGAATTTTTGAAGAGAACTATCACTTTGATAAGTTACGAAAACAACGTTTTAGACTCACCATTGCCATGATCGTCGACACCGCAGTGTTCGCGGGATGGACGTATAATGGAGTGGATGTGAGGTTTGACATTTGGAAATGTAACGATTTCGAAAAGATAAAGCTCTCCTTGTTGATCATTCACTAAGGCATTGTTCCATGCAGTTGGTTTCTTGAATTTATATCTTCGCTTTAGGTGACTAAATACATAATTAGCCTCTGAGATGGCCTATCGATGTATTAAGCCGGTGTTGCTTATTCTCTCAAATAAGTCTGATATCGATTCATCGGCTGCGGAGAAATGAAGGGCTTGGTGAGCCTTAGCTGGAGATTGGACCATCGACCGATCAATCATGTGAGTAGCAGAACACCTCTAGCCTCTGAGCCGTAAGCCTTGTGTGTCGGTTCATATTGACTAAAATCAATGTACAATATAAAGTGCGGCGTGAAATGTCATTCTCATGCTTGTAGTCACTTGTTCGAGCATCGCATATGAAAATGTAGCATATATTCCATGATGTCGCCCCGACACCAGCAGCTTTCCATAACGCCTGTGAAAGATTCACATTTTGCGCCTGTTTACACAGCATCGTTAATTGCAAATTCATGGGAATAACTCAAGAAAATCTCAATAAGAAACTCCCAAGGCAACGCTGGTTATTGTGTACCCAACATTAATTCGTAGATAGCGCGCGCTGTTTCAGCAAGACATGTCAAACGTAACACCGCAAAGGAGACTAAGGAAAAGTTCGATGAACTGAAGGGTGTCAAGGTTTACCGCACTCCAGTCTACACCACAGATGACGCGTCGTTTGAATATAGTCCGATTCCACTCACTGGAACATCTCCTGCATGGACTGACTCGCAATCGATACATGTGATCAAGTTGAAAAGGGATATCAGAAATTTTTTGATTTGGGGCCCGAGGAACGGTTTTCTGAGTTCATCAGATCCGGAAGCTTTTAGATCGTTGGCAGGACATTGTGGACAGTAATGGTTGTTATTCTGAAGAATTGCTGTTTTTAGCATTTTGAGTGCATACTGGCTGAATTCCTAGGGATATCAATCGCTCTACGGGAAAACCCCTACCCGATGATCCGATTTCTTCGCGAAAAGACTAGAGAAAAATATGATGGTGAACGAATTTCTAGAGCAAGGAGGACTCATTGAGCCACTCTTGCACGCGATAGGGAAAATGGAAATGTTGCTGGTGCCCGCTCGAGTCATTTGACAATCAACGGGACGACAGGTGATACAGGTGATTTTGGAAATAATTTTTGCTGCATTGATTAAATTTTTGTATGAACTTTGAATCTATTCAGAGAATGTTAGGGAACTTTTTTCTCATCCTATTATCATATTCATAGTGCTGACAATTTTCTAGCAAGAAACCAACTTACGACGCCGCGGTGCGCAGCGACCTAACTGATGTCAAAATATGACAACTAACAGCAAAATTAGAATTCAAATAGGGAAAATGTAACGTTTTCAAAGCCTTTCATATGTGGAAGGCCTATAAAACCACTCTGACGGGTGACATTCTAGTAATGGGCCATCTCAATGATGCTCGGTAATTGATCGGGAAATGACAGACGTATACTCAGCATTGCATCATTTTTCCTGTTTTTACTCGATCATTCATTTGATAAAGAGCACATTTTTTGGCAATGAAAGAGAAAAAATTGATCACACTTGCTTCGAAGTTTCGGAATTTTTGTGCAACAACTGGAAGGGCTAGAACTGTGAAACGGCCATAGGAAGCGTGACCCTGACTGGAGTGAAGAAGAGTCTTCTAAATGCAGTCTTAAGCTTAAGAGACACACAAGGAAGCAGTTATCACCATCTTGTAGTCAGCAACACATCAAATTGCTTATATATCCTTCTGACCTGGTATTTACATAGCATGTAATTGGCATAAACAATCGTTTTACATCCTTATCAGATTATATCATTTTCAGCGGGTCTATGAAAAAGCGGTCGATGGAAGAGGTATAATTACATAGCATAAAATTATCTTCTTAGGAAGAGGACATAAGTGCAAGAAAAATGAAACATATGAAGTCCGTCATAAGAATTCTTATGTTCTTGCCCCTGCAAGTCATTTTCACATTCAACTATTTTTTTTGTTCAGGTAATGATTAAGTTAAAGTCAAATACTATCTCATACCACTATTGGTTAGACTTAGCTAATTGTTTTTTGATTGCGTCTCTGAAACTATGTAGTGGCCCGTGGATACGAGTTCACGTTATATTACAGCCATTGTAAGAAGAACATCACCATTTTGTCATAAACTCAACAACATTACATAATTAATCAAACTCAGTCACTTCAGTGCTTTCGCAGTACTAAGGTTCTGCACCTCATCAAACTTGTGCTTGCAAAACTCTCCTTATTTTAGCCAATAGTAGAATACAAGTGTTGTTATTTATAGGGGTCATTACATAGTTCCACAATTACTTCACATCAGTTTAAACTCACACTTGTAATCAATCACATTAAGTCTCTCTCACTAATGTGGTTCTATTTGAGGTGACCACAGGACTACAAAGTCTGTTTCGTACGCTTACGATAAACTATTAAAATCACCACCATTACACAAGTGACTGCAATACAGTAGCATTAGCGCATAATGCAACGGGAATAACGGGTTTGATTGGGAAATTGCGTTGAATCACATATCGTCGACACTAGTTGGTGTAATATCACAAAAGAGTTCTTTCTAGTAAGGAGAGCACCTATGCGTTGAAAATTTCCTATAATTCAACGAGGAAATTACATTCTTCTGAAAAAAGGACATACATCCGGTTGTTATCTAGCATTTTCGTTGCTTTATCTATGATTTTGCAGGTATTTGATAGCTTGATAGATATGGATTTGAAGATTTAGCATCGTTTGTGAAAAAACTATAAAGTACATTCTACTGACGCAAAGAAGATTAGATTTTGCCTATCGGCGATGTGGCATCGCATGCAGTTTGTAGCACTATTTTGTCAAACTATTCGCTCTATTGTAATTTTCAGCCACTATGGTGACCTTTCGGCATTGTATGAAATGAGGGAATACAAAATCAAAAGATTCATGTCTAATATTCAATTTTGAAAGGATATTTGTTTATTTGATTGCTTATTCATTTGCTGTAGTGTATGAAAGTGAATTGCTGTTGACTTAATAAATAAAAGATAAATATGATTGAAATATGAGCAACATTAAATAAGCTGATATAAGGATGTTGAATAGCAGATCGAATTTGTCTTCTTGTAAGGAACTGATTTCACCCGCAAAGATGCAGTATTTTGGAAGAAGTATTCACGTTGTTTCTAGTACACACAACCCCGGTTTGGTTTTGCTATCACATTCTACTATTTGCTCACGACGTATTTTCCTTTGGTGACGACCAAAAGTTGATTTCATTAGGAACACTGTCACTGAAACGGAAACGTCGGTCAATCGCCAACGTGATGTGTACAAGGCGAAATAAAGCACAATTCTCAGCGTGTTAACGTCGAAGGACTCCGTTACTCACGTTCAACATCAAACCTAAACCCAAAAAAGGGAAAACCATTAATTTATTTCGAAGCTAGATAACCAAATGCTGTCAGTTTGAATGCGTTTACTGCCAGTATGGGAAGCCAGACCAAGGGCAGCTACGATAAATTCAAAAAAGAATGTGTTAAGCCTAAACGAGGTTGGTACGCCAGGGCCATACACCGCTGTTTCGGAGGTTCGTCCTCCTCGTCAGTGACCCGCGCCCCACATTAAGACCTGCATTCTAGCAAGTAGGGAGGCGTATGTGTAAGTGGTGATGGCATAGTGTACAATGACACTGGTCCATCACCTTAAGTTGATGGAGGTTTCAAAAACAGTCGATTTAATGGATTCATTTTGGTCTATCAGCCAAATCCATAGCCTGAAGGTGATGGACCAGTGCCATTGTGCACTATGCCATCACCACTTACACATACACCTCCCTCCTTGCTACAATGCAGCGCTTAATGTGGGGCGGGGGTCACTGACGAGGAGGATGAACCTCCGAAACACCGGTGTATGGCCCTGGCGTACCAACCTCGTTTAGGCCTAAAACATTATTTTTTGAATTTATTTTGAATGTTTATCACGAGGTTTCAAAAGCAGTCGATTCAATGGATTAATTTTGGTCTAGCAGCAACGATAGTTGATATCAAAAAAGGAAGGGTCACAATGAGTAGCCCGACGATGAAGTGGTAGCACGGGCCCCGATGTAGATAAAACGTGGGTTCATCTTCCATATGGGGTGGAACATTCTACATATCACTGAACAGTGCTTGAGAAGACTTGCATGAGTGCATTTGCAACGCTGAGTTAACAGTTTCATTTAAACCTCAGTTCCTGTGGTTTCATCTCTCATAGTACTTCGTGACAAAAAAAATAGGCGGTAAACAAAGTTAAAATATTGCACTTCATATTATGCAAGCAAGCTAATTATTTGAAAATATTTTCAATATAAATCCACCTTACACAACTGTTTTCTATAATCGGTGGCATTTCGCTTATCGCCATTACCACTTTCCTAAATTCAATCTTTAAAAAATACTATCTGCTGAGATTCCACAGCAATTTCTCTTCCGTTGTTCTTTCTGTTTGGTGGACAATCTATGTCCACAATGTTGGCCCAGACATTCTTGATAGCGAAACACAAAAAAAAAGAAAAACACAGCAGAGAAAATGAAATTTATGAGCAACATGGCTAGTGGAAGATTACAATTTGTTTGGTATCTGTATTGCAGTTACTTCAGCAATGATGGTGACGTTAATAGTTTCCCGTAAGCGTACAAAACAGACTTTGTAGTCCTGTGGCCACCTCAATAGAGCCAAATTAGTGAGAGAAACGTAAAGCGATTGATTACAAGTGTGAGTTCCAGCAGATGTGAAGTAATCGTGGAACTATGATGACCAATAACAACACTTATGTTCTACCATTGGCTAAAATAAGGAGAAAAGCTCAGAAAAGTAATCTTTATTTGAAGCTTCACGAGGTTGGTATCTTTTTCCCAATCGATTGTTCTTCTTTCCGGCCGATAGGTTTCCGCGGTTGCTTGTGGCTGACGTTTCGGCAAATATGCCTTCTTCAGAGTTTGAACGTATTACTCGTTATAACTTTATTTATATGACTATATAATGTGAGAAGAAAAAAAAACAAATAAATGGAAAATCTATGATATTGATAAATCTAGAGCCTACCTATGTTGTTAGCGCAGAGTGACGTATAAACTCGCTCCTCATGTCAGCAGGTCAAGTTAATGATAGGTGAGACCCATGCTAGAAAATCAATCTGAGATAAGGTGCCATGTGGTTGGTTATTTTGAGGCACTCGCCCTTTTTGTTCATTTGCGGGTTTCTGAAATTTATCAAGAAAGCTCCATGGGTTTTTCTCGCCGATGTTTTTGATTCGTGCCTTAGGATTCTAACTACTGCCTCAAAGACGTCATCGTTGTGCCTTTGTATCCTGTGTGTGCCTAAAGATTTACTTGAGTCTTTCTTTGGTTTTCCTTCTAGGTGTTTTTTCTATGCGGATGTGAAGTGGTCTGCCTGTTTCGCCAATATATTCGGCACTACATGACTTACAAGAGATGAGACATATTGTACCTACGCTCATGCAATCGCTGTCTCTGCCGTTGTGACAAGTAACGCAGCACTTTGTAATACATAGACGGTCCTACAAGCGGTTCCGAACTAATTGACGACGCAGTGTTTTGGGAAGAATTTTTATAATTCCTACAGAATAACGTAGACCACAGTTTTTTAGACACTTTACAATAGCGGTACTGACTTCGTCTGTTATGAAAGGTAGTATAAGAGGTACCTCATTGTTTAGGTGTGGCGCCCTGTCGTTTCCCATTGCGAGGTTTTTCGCTCCTTTTGAGCCTAACGTTAGTCGTCGCTCTTTCTTTGTAAGCATTGGAAGTGGCTATTTTTTGCGTTAAGTCCAGTGATTCCCTTCTTTCATCGTCTCCCGTACAAACACTTACAGCTGTTCGATGCTTCGAAAAATTGCATTTTTAGTACGTGTGAAGGATGAAAAGAAAGGTAATGTATCGAAATGTTTTTGTTACTAGGCTTGCGATACCATTTTGTATTGTAACCACTTTCATTGAGTTGAACCTGAACGTTCAAGAAGGGAAGGCAACTCTGTGAATGCTGTTGTTTTCGCGTCAACTTAATAAACTTTGACTGTCCGTTCAGAAATTCGAAACATTTATCCATCTAATATTGTGTAGAGCAGATGACAAAACAATCGTCTATATATTGACTTTAGAGTATTGGACGCCGATGGAGAACTGGAGCTTCCAATTTTGACATGAAAGCGATGGCTAAACTGGGTGCTAGTCTTTGTCCCATTGCCAACCCTCTAATCTGTGCAAATATTTTCCCGACCACCTAAATACCGAATAGCTTAGGCATGACTTAAGAAATGTGTTAGCTGTTGGACAGACAAGCCAAACATATCTATTCTCTCTATGTTTTCTACTAGTAATTCATGAGTGGCTTGTATTGCGACGTCATTTGAAACATTTGTATAGAACGCTGTAACATCAAACGACTCAATTACATACGTATGATTTGGACGCGCATTTTTAAGGTGCTCTGGAAAAATGTTGGTGTTTGGGAGATGGGTTGGTATGAACTTTAATAATTGCGACAATATAAGACCAGTTGAAGCAGATCGCCACATCGATTCTCTTAGGTCACCGTGTCATAGTGATAATAAGTTGTTTCTTACGCCATTTTGCAGTACACAAATCTAATTTCATGCTACTGTAAGCTATCACTAACTGAACTTACTTGGATACTTGAACTGTCCGTCTTCATTAGTTGTGCGGACCCCCGCACATAATCCATAGGTGCCTGCAGCTCGACAGTCGTCCATAACGGAGGTCTAATTTGAGCATGACAGCTGCTGTGAGTGTCACACCGTGATCTGGAAGATATCGGGAGCTGCGAGTACAGCTCTTCAATTCTTTCAACGAACACGTACACCCCACGCGTAGGTGGTCATCATCGAAGACATGTACATTGCCGTGTAATCCACTCTACAATTCTTTTCGTCCATCTGCCATCTGTTCTTCTCAGAATATGACCGGCCCATCTGTGTTTCCTTACAAATGTATAGACCTCTGGGTCACGAAGACGGATGGACTTCGAAGATCTGAGCTAAGCAAGCTGGCCGGATATTGTGTGCGCCGACTAAATTTCAGAAGACATCGTTCAAGAGCTATGTGAGTTGCTCGTAGCAGTCTTGATGTAGTTGAAGTATCAGCCCACATCTCAACTGCGTAACAGAGCGCCGGGAGGACCGTTAAATCGTAAAGGTGAGCACGGAGTTTCGATCATTATCTGAAAAGATATGTAACATTCCATTCGGAGGCGTTCAGCTGATTGTAAACAATTACCAACTATCATCACAGTTATTGGCACCCTAAAGGATAAAGAATAAAGCTCTCAGCGTTGGTCAACCCTGAGGGATGCGCCATAAATTCGTCTTCAATTTTAAACTTGGTTTGAGGTGATGGAATGCATATTTGGCCTATACAATGACTCGCGGTGGCCTCCCGCTGAAGCTGAAAGTATGGATATGAACAGAAATAGATCAAGATTTATCAGTGAATTTTGAAAAAAAAGTCATGTATGTCGGAGCGGACGCCGAAAAGGGTGTAGAACGGCATTCACATAAGAAAACTTTGCTGATGGTTGCTGTAGATGTTACCACTAATAAAACTTCACTGAATTGGCGTAGATGCTGACTGTGTAGCACTAACTGACTCTATAAAGTTTTCATTTAAGTATAGCTTGGAAAAAAAATAAACAAGGACACCCGTCTGTAAGGAGTTTCAACTGCCAGAAACTGTCAGATACATGAAGTTGTTTTCGGAAAAGTTACAGCAATGCAGATAAAAAGCACTATATGATGTAGCTGAAAATGCAGAGTTGTGATGAAATTCCTCGGAAAATCAAAAATTGTGCATTTTCTATGTCGGTCTTTCTGAAAGGAGTATAACTCCGTCAGAAATACAACCTGGAAGTGATTAATGAATGAGCCTTTTTCAGTTTTCCTCTCGGTAACTTCAGCCATTCTACCATGCAATCAAGCCATGAAGAGAGTATCAATGTAGAATCTAAAAACACGGTCTACTTCCTTTGATGTTGCAAATCAAGAATTACTTTGAGTACTAGAAGTTGATATCAAAACAAATTTTTTGGAGCTAAACTCCGACTATTCGTCGACTCTATCACTCAATTTGTCTTTGATCAAATAAGCAGCACAGCTTTCGAATTATTGTCTGAACTGTTTAATGAACGTGCCCTGTGAATTGTACAAGAACCATCACTTGTTTGCTTGTTGTACAGAAAGTGGAGAAAGTATAGCTAGCTGATGAAGTGACATCGTCATTGAACCGCTATCATATCTAGCTTTGTATCTAAAAATGTGAAACTTCCTCAGAAACGTGAGCTGCTAATCTTCATGTATACTGTCTGATACGAGGAGCCGTTTTGTGGTTGCAAAGTGCGCGTTGTGTTATCAACACTCGCAGATCAAGCTTATAACACCCTCTATTTTAGTAGTCAACCTTCGTTTGTAGTCCGAAAAACCTGCTCCCAAATTACTGAATGTATGATTCAACACTTGACCGGGCCAAAGAGGAAGAAGAAGTAATTTGGTACACGCATGAGTGGCTTTGGTCGCGATGCTGAACAGAAGATGCAAGGTGCGAGCGAAATAGCATAGAATTTCAAATATTTATGTGGATTCGTGTTAATGGTGCCTTAACGCACACTTACAACCTATGCATATAGCAACCCCCTCCCCCTTTCCACAACCTGCCATCTCGAAGTGGCACGAAGGTAATCTTGGTGTTGTCTAGTGTTATAATCGAAGTTCATTTCTTCAGCAAAATTCCTCAAGCTGAAATCGCGGCCAGCAATTCTATTCTGAGTAGCGGGTTAGAAGGAACTTCTAATAGCACAATAAAGAGACGTCTGAAAAGATTTCGTACCGAAGAAATTAGATATCATAAAGAATAAAGTTGCAAAAGCAATCAGCAAGAAACCATCTGAAGGGAGTCATCAAAGCTGATCCTCAATTCTGCCTCAGTGTACATCAATTCAGAATCTCTGCATTGAAACTGATCCATCGAGTATTTCTAATTTCGAATGAGATTTTAAGACAGAAAAATAGACACTAAATCGAGGAAATTCAGCAAAAAAAAGACTCTCTAAATAATTTGATTTAGACAACAAAATTTTTTTATTGAACTGAGCTTCTCCAGGCTTCTAGTGTCTACTCTGCCCTTTTCGCAGTGTTATGATGCTTCATATAACTCAAGAGATTTAAGTGGTGGGCAAAAAAAACGACCTCCACTGCGAAAACACCAGTAGAAACACTAGAAATCTCGAGTATTACTTATCACAATGGCTGCCAGCTCAGTTGGGTTTATAAACAGAAATAGCATACCCGACCAAACCTGTTAAAAGTCGATTGTTGACAGCTATCATAGAAATATTGAAGAATGAATGGTGGCACGAATGTACCTCGGTTATGTAGTGGTAGCACGCGTCACCGGTATGGATGAAACTCGGGTTCGACTCTCGTGAGCTTGTATTTTTGCTCACCACTCAATTCTCTCGATCTTCTTCAGTCTGCACAATTGACAGTCAACCGATAAAATTTAGAATTATCTACATATTTCCGGCAAGAATTCTAGATTTGCAGCTGAGCATAAGTTTCAGCTCGGTTCAAAATATTTCTTTAAGATAATCAAAACCATTATTCAGACGGAGAATCGCCTATTTGTACTGGCCCTCATTTACAAGCGATGGCTATGATGAATCTCTGAAGATTTCGTACCAGGACTCCTTTACACGTTATCCATGCTCTATGGCTTTTTGTAAATGATCGTACCAGACCTCACCACCAAAGGGGTTGGCAGCCCCCCCCCCCTTCCAACACCCTCCCTCTTCCCTCTCACCCCTCCCCAAAGTAATCCATCGCGTTGATCGATACGCATCTTCCTTGTGGCACGGCGGCCGCTGAATTCGAAGTACTGCCCACAAAGTTGAATTTCGCGCGTTAACATGTTCTTATCGAGTAAATCCTTCGTATCGACGAAGTTCGCGAAGCTTCCGGCGGTCGGCCGATCATTCGTCGACGTGCCGGCGCCGAGTGCGCTCCTCATCTGCGCGGATCCTGGTTCTCCCATTTTGCCCATTTGGTTCCTCTCATGGTTTTTTTTTTCGTTTTTGCTCCTTTTTTCTTTCTCTTCTGGAATGTTGTCTTTTCTTTTTTCCTATTCTTTATGGAAATCGCTGTCGTTTTCGATCCCTTGTATCACTTAAATTCGAATGTTACGATTGATTTTTATTGATATCTTTCGTTGATGTTCATGAGTGCTTGTTGATTTTGTTGTCGGTTGTATTTTTGATATCAGACACTTTCCTCATTGCTATATTTATACTATCACACATAAAGGCTCATTTATCAGTATTGCAAACTCATAGTGCAAACACTCATAGTGTTGACGTACGTTTCGGCTTGGATGTCGAGCCTCGTCAGTAAAACATGCCTTTCCGTTCAACCGAGCTCCTACTTATAAGAGAATCGACGTCTAACGTTTTACATTGCACGCCCGGCGAGAACATCACCTGAAATTGTAGTGACAGTCATTTGCTTGATGGCTGGTAAAGGAAAGGCATATGTTACCCATGAG
Source organism: Parelaphostrongylus tenuis (assembly GCA_019055375.1). Lineage (NCBI taxonomy): Eukaryota > Metazoa > Nematoda > Chromadorea > Rhabditida > Metastrongylidae > Parelaphostrongylus > Parelaphostrongylus tenuis. Next base: position 62,628 of record JAHQIW010007193.1, read on the forward strand.
GAGGCTTGACACAAAAGTCGAAACGTTCGTCTAGCATATCCGACTCATAACAGTGTCTATAAGTTCTATATCTGACCTTATGAAATGCTTGAATTACGTTATATATATATATATATATATATATATATATATATATATATTATATATATTATATATATTATATATATATATAACACCTGTCGTCCCGTTGATCGTCGAGTGACTCGAGCGGGTACCAGCAACTCTTCCATATTTCCTTGTCGCGTGCAAGAGTAGCCCAGTGGTTCCTCCTCGCTCTAGGGATTCGCTGAGCATCATATCTTTCTGCTATCGCTTTCGTGAAGAAATCGGACCAACGGGTCAGTGGTCTTCCTTTAGAGCGCTTGGCGTCCCAAATAATCCAGTCGGTAACGGCTCTCGTCCATCGGTTGTCGTTGAAGCGCATCACGTGTCCGGCCCACCTGATTTTCGATATCCTGGCGTGTAGAACGGCGTCTCTAATTTTCGATCGTTGACATGGGTCGGAACTTCGGATCCTTTCTTCCATTTGCGAGATACGGGATACTCCTAGCATCGACCTTTCGACTGCGCGTTCGATAACTCCAAATGATCTTTCATTCTGCTCACGTAGCGACCAGTTTCTGCTGCATACGTTAGGGCAGGGATAATTGTCGAGTCGAAAAGGTGGGCACGGAGTTGGATGTTTTGTCCTCTTCACTACATCTTCGATGCTTTTAAACGTTCCCCAAGCCGCTCGTTTCCTCCTGCTCAGCTCAGAAGCTAGGTCGTTCATCAAGTTGATTTCACGACCTAGATAGACGTAACTGGAGCATTCGGAGATTGTCGTTGCGTTGTGCGTGAATGGGGCATTCGAAACCCATCCGTTTATATATATATATATATATATATATATATATATATATATGTCTGGTCTGGTACCAGACAGGTCTCAGACTTTTCTGGGAGGATAAGCAGCACTGACTCGGTTCAGCGGGAGGCCACCGCGAGTCATTGTAAAGGCCAGATGTGCATTCAATCACCTCAAACGAAGTTAAAAATTGAAGTCGAATGCATGGCGCATCCCTCAGGGATTGATCAACGCCGAGAGCTTTATCCTTTATATATATATATACATATATATATATATATATATATATATATATCAGATTAGTTAATTTCCCCAAGGCGTTTCCCTGCACCTCCATGAAGTTCTAACCTATCAGCATAATTCTGTGATTACATGCAGGTGGTTGTGGCCTTTCACGAGTAAGCCACAAACCTGGTAATCTCAGCTACTTCCCATGAGTGAGCTTCTCCACCTTCACTACTTGGATACAAAGACTTTGCTGATTTCTACAAATCGTTCGCAGTTTATTTACGCAAGAAGGAGTCGAGATCTTTTGCATTACGGAAGAGCTCTATGCGAAAAACAACAGGCGCCTCTGAAAAATCTGTAAAATACTACATATATCACGCTTATTCATTGTTGTCCCTCGTTATTCAGTGTCTTAGGAGGCGAGCCTTCAAAAGCGGTTGTCGAAAGAGTTTGATAGCCAATTTGGCATTCCCAAGCTCCGAAGAAGAGCAAACTTTCGGAACTTCACCTATTATGGTGTCATACATTGTAGAAAATATGCACTACCACTTCTGATTCTAAAATTTGAATCAATTCATGAAGATGAAGTTCTCAAGTGGGTAGGTAGCTGAAGAGGACCTATTGATCAATTTGTGGATTTGTTTCAAAATCTTCTAGAAGTCATTGCACTAGAACTCGCTCGTCACTTACAAGTTACCTATTTATGTATTTGGATGGCTCGTTTTCACACGATATGTAGACCCCAGCGCGCATTTGATTCCTTCTTTTACAGTAATCGTCATTCAGAATAGTGGTATGATTCAAGAGAGACGAGCACGAGTTTCATGTCGAATCCACTGCACGTGAGTCATCCCGAGGACGCCTATCTACTAGTCGAGTCTAGACTACACTTCTACTCGTCCATTTGTCGTCCGTTCTTTTCAATAAACGCTCACCTATGTTTCGCTATCGATGTGAATATTCCTAGGTCTCAAGAAGATGTAGGTTGCATAGATCCAAGTAATGCATCATGACATTGCCTGAGTGCTCTTACAATAGTACATAGTATTCTCGAAGTGGCTGATATACCCGCTCACGTCTTTGTTGTATGACAGAGCACTGAGAGAAGTGTTGAATCAAAAGGTGAGCTTAGATTTTTGAGACTCATCGATGGTGGACTCCTTGAAAAGCTCAAAAAAGGCCCATAGCGCTCATCGTCTACAGTATAAATTTCCTTCAAGTTGTTTTACGTAAACAGTAGATGCCTAAAACTAACGTACGAGACGGACTGTGAACTCAATCAGTGTATGAGCTCAATCTTTTTTATTGCCATCGTGTCTCATTCGCTGGCATTTCTCCGGAAATACTCATATGTCATCAGCAAAGCAAGGACTGAGTATGAAGTTTTTACTAGAACATATGCCTTTCTCGTCCCCATTGAGTGACTAAAGCATGCAGTGTGGCAATAAACACCAATAGCTTTCTCTCAGACATTTGGTAATCATTCAAAAGCTTGAATTTCTGCGATCGAAGATATGCTTGAACTTTTCATTACATAGTAGCAGCGAAAATAAAAATATGTTCTACTCAATTTGCTTCATTTGCTCCTCTGGGCCTTCTGCATGGCTCGTCATCAGCGTATTGCACTCATTTCTTGGTTCGAAATCCAACGGTTTTGGTAGTATTGGTTTTTTGAATAGTTATCATATTACGCTGTAAGGGAGTAAAAAATTGCATTTCGTGCCTAAGATGTTACTCCGCCGTTCGAGCGTCATAGCTGGTTTATAGGTAATTGCAGGTAAAGTTGTTACGTCAGAGCTATTTTACCGTTAAATGAAGGATCGGATATCACGAATGATCTTTTTATAAAGGTTTTTTCATATATAAAGCAACTAATTTTCTTGAAATAGTTATTTTTCAGAGGTAATATCACGTCCTGTATGGAAATAAGCAAACTTTCAACCATTATTGTGCATTTATATCATCTGCGAGAACGTAGCTTGAAAGCGCATCTTCATCAATAGCAGATAAAGGACTATAATAGAGTGCTTACTACGTTGAGGTAATTGTAGTATGTAGCTAGAGTAAGTGAGCGTTTCTCATTGCAGAGAATACGGTACTTCTTCTATCAGCACCCATGATCAAAAACGTATTTTTTTGCTCTTTCCAGGAATTCTTGTAGTCATTTCATAGCTAACATTTCGGAAATTTGAAAGTACATTTTACTTTTGAAGGTCCTCTATATTACGCTGTAACAGTGGAAGAAAATGTTCCACATTCAAAAAGTTTCGATGACCAAAGCTTGTCCTGAAAAACTTCAATGACTATTCATAGCACAAGTCGACGAATTTAACGCTGTTTTAGTTGGAAAAAAAAGCTTCCTATTGCACTGTAACATTATATGAAGATTGCATTTCACATGCGGTACCCTTCCACCAAAATGTGGATGAACTTCGCAACATCAGCATCGAGCCATCGCCTTCAATCGCCTGAGAGAAAAGCTGTGTCTAGCGAAAAGTACCTAGATGTGTTACACAGTTCTATTTTTACAGCTACAGCGCGCTAAAAGTTTTTTTTTTTTCAAAAAGCATTCACTTCATTGAAATTATCGAGATTTAAGCCGTCGATCAGTTTTTGAAGGCGATGGCTTGATGCTAATGTTGCGAAATTCATTTACATACCAGCACAAGTATGCGTGCCGTATGTGAAATGCAGTTTTGATTCCAATATTGCAGCGCAACAGAAAGTTTTTGCTGGAAAACACAAGCATTGTTAAGTTCATCGAAATTTATGCTAACGAATTATAGCTGGATTTCTTGGGAAAACCTTTGCTCAGCGAAAAATGCATGCGTGTGAAATGACATTCTTTTTTTTTTACCGTTATAGCGTAATATAAAAGCCATTCAATAAATAGAGTACACCGTTCAAATTCTCTAGATTCAAACTATCGTAGATCTTGAAATGTCTAGGAAGGGCAAAAAACATCTTCTTGAATATGGGTGCGGACAAGGGAAAAGTATCGGAGCATAATGCCGATGTTTCAAGCCTTTTATTCAAACACGATTGTCTCTCCACGCTCAGAATTCTTCCACTGTCCATAAGATCTTAACTCTTCGTCACATGCATCAACTCTAAATAATTAAAAAGCAAATAAATGACTGATATAAACTTAGTTATAGTTTGAGTTATTGATGAACTCGCGTTGAATACAGCATGCATCATTATTTTTGGCAATTCACTTATTGTGTTTCAACTTTTATATATAATGATGGCTTTTGGACCTTGTAAAAAACCAGGGGTTATCAAAACTGCAGGTATTATTTGTAATACCTTTTTAATTCAAAACAGTTGACTGATTGCCAAATTCAGCATGACTACTTAGTGAACCAGCGTTTTTCTCTAGACAAGGCACATGTATCTGGACCAAAAGCATATGAGCGCATAGAGGGAATCTTGCTCTATCCAATTAACGCAAGAATTCCAAGAATTTTTGCAAAATAGAGAAAAAACCCCAATTAAACAACAGAAATTTGCAGTTCTCTCTGTGCGCATCGATTTCTGTAGCCGTCCTTTAGGGGTTAATAGAGATCGAACTTGCTTTTCTATAGTCGCGGTAACACGTTATTTAAAAGTGTATTTGGTGCACTTTGATGACAACATGGCAAAGCTCACATGTGAAGCATAAGCTTGTTGATCGACATTTACTGAAACCAATACATTTTTTTGACGGCAAAGACTGTTTTATTGTCAGCAAAAGTAACGAATAGAAATAGGTAACCTCTACAAACTTTTACGACCATCGAACTGTTTCGATGTGGTTCGCAGAGCGAAAATTTTGCGTAATCTTAATCCCTCAGCTGATTGTAGCGCCATTCAATAGCATTTGTGTAGAGCTTGTAAAACTTTAAAAGCATATCGGACAATAGTTCCAACCCTATTTTGGACTCTCTTCTTGGCAGTGTGCCAGTGCACGACTTTTTTTTACTCTTATAAGAATATCCTAATATGAGAGAACGATCTCTTACAAATCACGGAGAGTATTTGTAAAGTGTAGTCTATAGCGCCAACGAAGTAGGTGATGATAGTATCGGGTTTTCAAGCTTTGCTTTCTTTGCTTTCCATCTGAACTTGTACCAAGAAAGAAACCACTAGTAATTTCTTTTCGGTGTGGGTTCTAGGGTTGGTACGGGCGCTGTGAAACGGAAATGGTTGGTTACTTCCTCGTTGTCAATATCATATGATTGTCGGAGGGTTTGATAATCCCACCGTTGCAAAACATTCATTCGTACACATCGCAGCGACCATTCTCCGGCAGATTTTCTTGCAATGCTTTTAACAGTTTCCTACGCCTATTCCGACGTAGAACCTTTTGCAAAGCTATTCTGAAGTAGCATTTGATAATATCCATGATCAGTCTACTGATGAGGATTATGGCGATGAGATTTGATCTCCCAATTTCAGAAGCTGACAGCGAGCTCGGCACTACTTTTTTGTCCTTCGACAGTAAGGTTGCGAGGTGGTGAAATCCTCTCTATCTGCCAGTGACATGTGAATACTCTCTGCTTGGGATGCATTATAAGCACACTGACTTTTTTCGTCCCGGCCCCATAACAGCTCACAACTTGGACGGATTTTCGCTTGAAGAAGACATTAATCAGATCTAAACGAAGTGATGGAACTCTCGATGTGTTACAAGACATAAGTTTGTGTTTTTTGGTGTATGCTCGACCCCGCATCATTGGCTGGCTCTAAGATAGACCGGAAGCCAGGAATGAACATCCATGGAAGAGGTGTGCAAAGGAGAGATGTCCTGCAAGACTGCCTCCGTTACCGTTTCTTCCTCTTAATCCATAACATACGACATTTGCTTTGTTCGCCATCAACAAAAACGGGTGTTTGAAACACAGACGTTTTCTTTCTGTTTCAGCATAAATAAAAGAGGTTTTTTAAAGGACAGACAAGTTTTTTGAATTCACCGAGACTCGAGCTATCGAAAGATTATTGGTATAAGGAAAAGGCTTTGTCCCGCGAATTATAAGCGAAATAAAAAGAAAGCAGGTGGTGCGTGTGAAACATAATCTTTTTAGAAAAACGGCCATGCAGTGCAGTAGCTAGAGATTAGAGCTTCGGAATAATTAACAACACTCTTATAGAAAGTTCTTTCCCAGTGAATGGCTTCGTTTTTCAATTGTCCCTGGATAACCGAAAAAACCGTACACTCATTACGACGGCTCAATATTCATGGTCTTCCAGTTTTCTGTAGGTATCAAGGGATCGCTCTCTCAACGCACTAGACATGCTTCCATGTATCACAAAATCCTTACGGAAATATCTTTTCCAAGACTATACAAGGATTAGCTATCTGTTTGCGCAAACATTTCTATTCATTTCTTCTTGTGTTACCACCTAGGTTTCACCTTCTCCGCTGAGTTGTGTTTCCTTATACCATTCGTTCCGTACATGCCTTCACAGTCCACCACGAAGTCGTCTCGTCCTACTTTCAATGGTCATCCTCATTATTTTCGCTGTTTCGAAGTATTCTTCCCATCTTTATGTTGTTCACACTACTTATATATTTACACCTCCAGTTACGCAATGTGAGGTCTGCCTCATCCGTACCGAGTTGCGAAACGTGTGCCTCAACACGTAGAAGATCCTCATGAAGGTCCTCTCCTTTTCCCTCCCTTTTTTTTCTTTCCATTTTAATTGATCATGAGTAGACAAATTTGTCCTGAGTAAGCTCCACAAAAAAGAGGCTAATTAATAACAAAGAATTATTTCATTGAATTGACGATACGTAGTCGTTAATGCACAATTTTTGGTTGTTATTATCAAACTGTAGCTACATCTAGACATTTTCGTGCTGGGCCGACACCCACTACAGTTTTCATTGTTCTCTTCAAAAGGAAGACGAAACCGGAATGAAACTATCTTGTGCCGGGCAAACGTTTCTATTGTCCGAAAATCCTTCGTCGTCAATAATGACAAACTCATATATCTCATTTTATCTAAACTATATCTCAGCACAGCATGCACAGTAATTCTGAATTTCTACGTATTTTCTTCTCTTTGATTAGATTTTGAGCTATTGAGTGACGAAATTGGCGTGATTCACTGTTTGTGTGACTCGTGCAGATCGCAAAGCGAATTGAGAATAGGTGAAGCAAAATCAAATCTGGAGTTTCTCGCATAAATCAGGTCAAAATATTTGTTTTACACCATATGATTTTATCTTACCTATCGCCTGGCTGGAGCAAAGTTTCTGACGATTGCTTTTCATTTGATATGAATTCAGAGTTTCCGCTTTTGTCAACCATTTACGCACATCATTTATGGAAGGAAACAGTTCGTCATATGGAATGGCTGAGTTAGTAACAAATTTTGTCCTATTCTTCTCTTACATTTCTCAGATTGCATTGGTTTGCAGAGGTCCACTGTACGAGGTGGAGCGCATTCTAGATCGAATAATAAGTTGTTTGATTTTGCTCGTTTACTTTAATTAGAAATGTCTTTTGAACCTGGTAATCGTCTAATGCTATTTTTCGAAGGACATCTTGGGATCAGTTTTCAATCTTTGAGACTCTTATTAACTGCGTGCACATTGAAACAGTTCTCTCCTGTCATGCCAATTTGTACGAGAATTCGAGGTTTTGATCTTTAGCAACAATCAAAGGTCAGAGACGTTGTTGAGCATAATAGAATATCGAAAACTAAGTAAGACGATTTGCACAGGGACCGATGAGAATATCGCGTCATCGAATGAAATCCTCTGCATATCAAGGGTGCATTTCTTCTCCCAAAGAAGAACGATCTCTGTTAAGCCAGTCCCGTCAGCGAACTGAATCCAATGCGTTACTATTTAACGCAAAAATCAGTTTTTGTGCTTCTCGATTTACACCGTCTTTCTCTACGAAATAGTTGATGATTAGTAATGCTCGACATATTTAATCAAAGAGAGAAGTCATTGAGGTGGGAGAACCATTCTATCAGTCTTACAAGCAGTATGCCATGTGTAACTTTATACCAAAGAGTCTTGGAGATACACTAACCAAAATTTTTTAATGCCTCTTCTTATCAGAGGTTCAGAACTAGGCTCTGAGTCGTAGGTATCGGCTATATGATAAGTCCTACTTTGATTAATATCATACACTGCCTCCATATATCTACTTTTACAAGATAAGTGACGATGGGACGTACCTGTATCACGTCAAATGGCTTGGATATCCAATATCAAGTGATCCCGAATTCTTCGTGAACGAGGAAGACATATTAAAATTTCTAGCGTTTTTGAGAAAACGATTCACTGAATTTTATCTTCTCATGGTTTCCTTGAATTTAGATTGTTTTTCCGTGGCTTAGATAGTTGGTATTCGTTGTATCAGTGATGACTAACTTTACTTCTATTCCATTCAGAAATGTCTTGAGTTGATTAGACGGTTCAACTCATATGAGAAAGAAAAGCGAAAACGACTGTCGAAAAAAAATCAGCTAGGAAACAAGCGAAAGCGGCAGGGAAAATCCGTGGAGAGAAAACAGGTATCTCTTCTAAACGTTATGTTAGTTATGATTCCTCTAATGTGGTCAAAATAGCTTGCGATGAGAAGATCTGCTATACAGAATGAAAGGAAAAATCAACCAATCGTGGGCGAGTCAGGGTATTGGTGGTAATGCCAGTAGATCGTAGTTGTTAGAAAATAAATTGAATGCGCTTTTCTCTAAATTATATGCCCTCACTTTGCAGGTGGCGAGTCCGAGAATTCCTAGAATGGAAAACAATGACGTATGTTCTACAACGTTTATATTTTATCTATCCAATCTGTTTTGATTTCCTATTTCTAGGTACTGGGCCAGACTGAATCCGGTGAGATTTCGTGTGATCCATTTTTCATAGCTAAGTTTGATCTTGCATAATCCGTCTTCAAGAAAAGAATAGTGTTTTGTGCTGATTCTTTTTGATTAGGCAAACGTTGTCGCTGTGATCTAATGTCTTCGATTTATGAATTGTCGCGAATAGCCTGTGAAAATGACATTCCATGCAAGCTGTATTTCAGTCGAATGAGTTCACAGGATTGAAAAAACTGTATTCTGCGACTTACACTGTCATAAAAAAAGCGGTAGTACATTTCAAAAATTCACTTTTTTGTCAGTTTTATACTCAAAGAGAAATCAGGTGTTAGTTGAGATCAGCCATGGTACGACGTTAAATGAGAATTTTCCTTACGCTCTTTCCCAGCAAATAGCTCTGTTGTAAGATTGCCTGATTAATATGGGAAATTGAAAGTGGAAAATGTGCTGGGGTCTGCACACTTTGTGATGATCAACCGTCCAGGAATCCAAGTGAGTAAGTATGTGAAAAAATTCTGCGTATAGGGCTATAGGCGTAGAAAGTCATGCAAGCGATCAGTAAACAAGGTAGAGGTTGGAGTACCACCTTCTCCTGCATTCACATAGAAACGTCTTGACTCGGTTATCTTCAAAGTTGAAAGAAGATTCAACATGACCAACATTCTATGACATTAAGAAGGAAGGGAGCTCCTCAGTCAACGACTGAAACGGCGGATCAGATGTGCGACAACGTTCGCGACGGTGATCTAGAGGAAGCAGAAAAGATACCAGACCTACCGGTACTCGTATCAGAAGATGTGACAGCAGGTAGGGAGACTTTAGCTGGCAAGAAATTTTCGAACTTTCTCGTTCTTGTTGATTATATGGATAACTTTTTGTTTTGCCATCGTTTACAGCATCTTCTTGCGGTTATTTTGATATGAAACACACATTCGTTTTTAGATGGAATTGTCGCGAGAGCAAAACAGTTGTTAATGCTACACGTGCATCGTTGCATGCTAAAGCAGCATTTGAAAATCATAGATACTCGTGTGGATTCAAGAATCGTTTTAGCAGTTGGAACAGTTGCATCTTGAGACAAATTTTTAGGTGGTGCGTATTAAAATGACCGAGAAAAGCTGCTGCAAACGATTGCAGCATAAAAATTCAAATTCATTCAAAATAGGCAACAAAAACGGAAAAGTTTGGGGAATTTTCTGCCCAGTCAATATTACGGCTTGAATGATCGTAAATAGCTGCATTTGTGCACAGCATCGAAGTCTTACTGTCGTGCTATAAACAAACGTTAGAAAATCTTGTTAATGCCGTCAATCAATCAAGAAAGGTGAAATAGGAAGCGAATGAGACAAAACGTGAAAGAAGGGCATCCTGGCTTAGTGATTAGCTACGAAAACACCGTACCGATGTTTCCATCTGTGACAAGCAAATTAGCAAGACAAAAAGGTGCAAAATTTGCAAAAAGGGAATAGAAAAACTGAAGAAGAAAAAGCTTTGCAAATTAATGACAAGTTTTTGGTCCCTCCAAACTCATCGTAAAGAAAGAAGGTGTGCCAAGCGATTTCACTGCAGGGCGGTCACGAATGTTTCAAATTTCTTAGATGCAGTAGGTAATCATGCAAACGCCTTTAAGAAACAGCAGTTATGTTTGTGAATAAAAATTTGAATATTCAGTAAGTTTCTAATCTCGTAGCGCTTCTGCATTTCCTTTTGTAACTGATATCATTAGAACGCTCTTTTTCTATTCATTTCTTGTCCTTTTAGCAAAAAGTTATTTCGACAGGCGAACAAAATTCGATTTATGTTCATCTCAGTGATATAAATCAAAACTACTGTATGAGCTTGATGTATTCGTAGATTATTGTCTAAATTGAAGTGAAAGATGTCTTACAACAAGCAAAAATTATAGGTTACGTCGACCAAAGGCAAGAGAGAAACCACAGCCCAAGCAATGATGAAGTGGGTATAGCCGTTTCTTTGATTTTGTTCAACTTTTTCAAGCATATTTCTGCGCTAAATATGGTTATACTCTTTCTATCGCAATTACTTTATGAGGAAGATGATCCTTGGAGCCTATTCGAGTTCGTCTCTAGAGAATCAGACGGGTTCAAACGAGGATACAAGGTTTTGTCATATGTTAATTCTTTGTTTTCTTCCAGTCGGTTTTTCATTAGTACATTTTCAGTTCGTGGAAATAAACGCAGTGATAGAACATCCAGTGACTGGCCGAGTTCTTGGTCTTGTCGTCTTCGAACATCCACGTGATGGAAAACAATTTGCGCAATATATTCCATTACGAGAAGTTCATGATAACGCACCGATGGTTTGTTTATTCTTCCATTATTGTAATCATCATGAGAAACTTTGCCGTCGCTTTTCAGAAAAAAAAAGAGTAAGCTGCGTAAGAATACACAGCACTTTTGTTCATTTACAAGCTATAAGGCACTGACAGCGTTTATCTTCAATTATGTTTACCTCCAAACTATCTTCACTTTCGTTACAATAACAAAATTTTCACAACTTTAGGAATTGTACGAGTACTTCTATCACGTTAAGGGCGAGAATCAATTTGAAATAGCCTTGACGTTAGTATTGAGGAAAACCAGGAAATTTTGATCTGAGAATATTGTGTAAGGTTCAACTCTTGTATTAATGTATGAACTATAGTTGAGTTTTTTTTAACACTATTTTACTCCTTGTTTGTTCTCTAAAGTGCTGGTTAACTCGTTAAGATAAAAATTTCGTGCTCACAAAGTCTAGAGATTCAATTTGGATCATCTTACTTGTCATCAAGACTGATCTCCAGTTAGTCGAGCAGGAGACATGCTACCACATCTAACAATTTGACAGCTTCCATCATTGTGAATAAGTTGATAACATTTTCTATCTCGTTATCAGTGAATTGTGATTTGTATTCACTGTCTACTTTTCTGCGCCAGGGTATTACCTGAAATATAACTTGTGCTGGGATATAAGTGGAATCCCCTGTGAATGTGAGTAGGCATTGCCGCCCAAAATGATTTGAGATTGAATAACTTTTTCTCTAAATGTTGCCTTTTTGAGCAGATTCAACTTCTCACCTCTTCTTTTAGAGTTATTGTGGTTTGTTTTCGCTTTGACAGGCTATTTATGTTTGATGTAATCAAAGATGCAGCAAAACATGACATAGATAATTCTAGAAATGGTAGTTGTTTATTGATTTCTACAGAGCAATCATGATATCAACTCTTTTTCTATGTCATACCCTTATTTTTTCGAAATTGTTCAAATTGGTTTGCTTCACAATTTTGAGTATGAGTCTCTTTGACGAAGAGAAAGTCTACGATTCAGTTTGATTTGTAACGTATATGAGTGGTGTAAAGAAAAACTTAGGGCGTTGTTTTCAAATAAACTTTTCTATAACTTTTATCTACTTCTCACTTTTTTATGTCAGGACATGATTTGAAGTAGACTCACAAAGATGCTGGGATAGAACTGAAAACACCAGCGGTCTTAACTTGAAGGAAACGAGATTTTTATGCTTATTTAGTGTCTCAACTGCTAATTGTTTATTATATGGTATATTCTGTGATGCGAGATCGTTACCATCACTAAGTCGCTTGTTGAAAAAGAAAAGCAGCACAAATTGGTTTGCAAGATCGATAAAGCTCGAAATCATCGCATTTGTCTTGCCAGCAATGAATTACAGATAGCACCGAGTTCTTCATGAATGATTTGATCCCTTATGCTTTAAGATAGCTTCAATCAGATCTAAAGTAATAATTTGTGCCTACTGCATGGTGATCGCCCGCCTCATGGCTTAGTATTCGCTAATGTAACATCATCTAATGTAACGCCAAGTCAAATAGTCGCACTGCAGTCAGCACCTGATTACTTGCAGAATTCAGCAAGGACTCGACAAGCAAATTTTTCAAGATTGTCGCTAAACTGAACTGCTACACTCATGAAGCATCGTTGAATGTGAACTGAACATCCGGCCTTTATAATGACTCACGGCAGTTTACCGTATCATGTTGGTACTGTCATCGTATGCTTACCAAACATTGACCCGGAGGGTGTAGGGACTTTGTGAGCCTTCGATGCGTTGTCGATCCATTAGCCATGTGTGTGTCGCAGGGAATCTTCAACTTTCGCTCCATATGTGTCTCTTTAGCATATTCAAATTTGATTATTTTAGGTGAGTAACCTTTTTTTTAGACTTCAGTGGTTGGATCAGCCACTTGAGAACTGCCGTTAAAACCGTAGCTAGCGTTCAAATCCGCGCTCTTTATTTTTCGCATAATGGATTCTTTCTTTGTAGTTGATAAAGTTCAAGCGTTTTCCTTGTTGAAAACATGCTTTATGTTCGTCCACACAGCTCCGCCCTATCATGGTTTAAGACCACGTTTAACTCTTTGAAGAAAAAGCACTCAATATAATCACGTAACTATTTCATTCGTTAACTTGCGATAAATGTAATTCCAAAATAAGCGCACGCACTTTTTGCAGAGCGAAGCTTTTCCCTTACACTGCCGGCATTCGCTCGATAGTAGATCTCGCAAATTCCAAATCTGCGGTTGGCTTTTGATAAAGCTGTTGTAGCACTGCATCAGTGGAAACAGGATTGTGTTTCACACACGTCGCACGTTGTCGCGTAAATTTCCTTTAACTCATGAATTTTTCCTCCGTTTTATGGACATTCTAGATTCGCCGCACTAGAACTGTAGAAAAACTGTACTATCGTTCTATAGAAAGGCTTTTAGATCCCATTCAATATTGCCGAACAAACCGGCTGCTATGTCACAGCCTAAGCCGAAGCAGCCCAAGCGATATGCACAAAAGCCATATAAATATGCAGAGAAAATCATAGGGCTTCACAGCCTAGCATTTTGTTTAGAAATGTTAACGAAGAAAATATTTACAAGCTATTCTACAACAATCTTGGGCCACATGTGAGTCGCGATGCACGATTAGCGATTGAATTATCAGTCCACACTCACACACCATAGCCGACAAGCAATGCGCAGTGTGTTAAAGCTCAGTTCTATCTTTTTTGTAACCGTGCGGTTAGACGGTCTTTTTGAAAAATTTACACAGTTTTGGAATCGCCAGAGCCTGACAAAACTTTGTTCTGCGAGAAATATGTGTATGTGAAACAGAGACCTATCTTCTCTGCTACGGAGTTGTCATATGATTTCTCTTTCGAAACAAAAATTTTATTTCGAAATATCCGAGAATTTGATAACATCATAACATGTGTGTGCCTTTTATAGGATGTGGTGCGGCACTTGTGCAGTAAGAAACAGGCACACGTTTCTCCTTTCCAGACTCCTCAGTAGCATAATGCCTTCTGGTTGAGCCTATGGAGGCTGGAGAGGTCCACAAAAACAGCCCAGAGTAGAGCAGGATTCATTTTACCAGCCTCAAGTACTCGACTGTGGTCACAGAAATGGCGGAGAATTTTTTCGCCTAACTTGAGGTGATCTATTAATCGGCGTCGAGTTCTGAATATGTAGACGGTGTGTCTCCATGGGATCGGCTGAGCCTAAGGGCACTATTCTATTGAGGGCCTGGAAGGGTGAAACAGGCGCTTGTCTATTACTATGTAAGTGTCGTACCAGACTTTATAACAGGCGCAGACATGATATCACGTTATCAGATTCTATTGTTATGATCGAGGTCTATACAAACAGTCGAGAGTCGGCATCCGAGAACTATTAGAGTAAGAAATTTCCCGCATTTTTCGTCTCTGCTGATTATTTTTCGAGTATTCAAGTTTTTCTTTATGTATTGTTTAGAGAAGCCTCTGGCAATTATTTTGCTATCTAACACCCATACTTTTGCATTAAGATGGACTCGCCCCGATTGTTGATGTTGACCAGTATCGTTTGAGTTAAAGTGTTGCTTTCTCACGCAACCAAACGCGTGCATCAACAATCGTTTTTGCTCTTGAGACAAACCCATTTTAGAACAAATTCTTAAGTGTTATTTATTAAAATGGTCGCAAGAAGCTGCGCTAAACTATAGTATCAAAAACTAAAATACATAAAAATATTCAACAAAGGCGAAGAGCTCCGGAGAATTTTTTTCCGACGTTATGAATGCCCTTCGAACGTTCAAGGTACGAGCTTTGTACCGTGAGACATAGGTGCGTTATTGTGCGGCGGCTATGATACATATCTTTTTTAGTGTTACGACGCTATAAAAAGTTGTTCCTAGAAGCACGTAAATTTTCTAAATCTCCGGATTAAAGTCTTGGAGTAATCTCTACTAGTTTGAAGAAAGATCTTTGTCCGACAAAGAATTCTCTTCTAAAGCCTCTTTTTGAAAAAGGAGAAGTACTTGATAGCATTTACTATCATCAAAAAAATTATTCCTGCGTATAAATACATCGCTGAGCGAACCTCTTCAACTCAGCACTGCCAAGCTGGAAAATTGATTCGATCGACAACGAAGACGAAAAGCACAACGAAGACCAACGACTGTAAGCAGTCGACTCAAAAATCACCTCTAGAGACGATGAAGGCGTCGAAATCAGTGCTCGAAGCAAAGAGTCATTTTGTTTTTGTTTTTCAAAGTCCTTTCTCCTTTCTCAGAGTTTTAAAGGTTGTATTCCACTTCGTATCCTGCTGTGCAGACTAGGTATTGAACGGAATATAAAATTCTGTTTTATTAGTTGAACAAACAGGCGAGGTTTTATATATTTTGGTATGAAATTGTCTAGTACAATTTATTCCTACAACTGCTGCGGATCTCTTATTGTCATTTCCATTCTAAAGGAGACTCTGTCCTCTAACACTCGTCAACCAAACTTCTTTCACCTAGCTTCGTGTCGGTTGAATGATTGCACCCACTGTCTTTGTAATAACAAAGAACACGGTCGGTGAAAGGTATCGAATTTTTTAGTGCCTGAACAGTTTTCTGGAGTGGTCACTTAGTAACACCGTCTACTAACCTCAACCAAAACCAACTTCGTGCGAACGGCTGCCCCTCAACGAAGACTTGGTCATACGGAAGAACATGAAACAGCCGATCATTAGTGCTTTTCTAGTGGCAAACACAATCGTGAGGCAATGCGTGGTCATCAAAACAGCGTTGAAGTTCCATCGATGAGTAGAAGAAAAGCGAGAGTTTGCTATGGCCCTCACTAGGTACTGGCTATTAATGAAAGACTCGGTAACTGCTAAGCGACGCAGGGTAACACTTTAAGATTTTTTGGATTGCTTATAACGAAATGACGTGATGTTCCAAGTCCACTAGGTGTAATGGGCGCTGGGTCCATGTTCACTCTTTGTTACATAGTGCCATAGAGCGCCATGAACTGTGTATGGTAAATACGCGAGGCCCATTGCATGATTCCAAACATGTTGCTGTCTACACATGAAGATGTTTGACGTCAACCATAAACACGTCTGCCCATCGTTTAACCGACCTTCTAGAGGGGTGCATGCATTCTCTTGGAGTCTACTCCCCTGTTTTTTTTGTTCATGTGTTATTTGTTCTTCTTGTTATATGACTTGTCCATCTATGTTTTGCCATCAATCTAGGTATTTCTGGGTCATGGAGATGCGATAGTTTTCTGAGATCGGACAAGCCAGCTAGACATTGTGAGTGCTGACTGACTTTTAGAAGACTTCGCTCAGGCGCACTAAAAGTGGAACGCAGACTCCTTGACGAGGTTTTAGTATCAGCCCAGGTCTCTACTGCATCACAATGCGTTAAGAGGACTGTCGGATTGAGAATGTGGGCACGAAGACTGAAGTCCGCATTCTGGTCGGTGGAATGTTTGAGACTCGAGACTTAAGACTAGCACGCGGCCCATGTTGCTCTCCTTTTCCGTCTAGCTGCTCCTTAATGTTGTTCTCCATGTTAGTTGATCATTCAAGGTACACGTATGAAATGGTCCCCTTAATCAGAAAACCATCCAATCCAAGTTGCTCATCTTCGCACATGAGATCTCTAAGAACTGTGGCTTCGTCCTGTTTATGCGTAGCTCAACATATTTTTTCAGTTCGTTCAATCCATTGAACATCATCCCTGTTTCGCCGATAGCAGTCAACTAATTTTTGTAGATAGAACGGGTCTATGCCTTCATTGGCGAGCGCTGACAGGAATGCATTCGCTCTGATGTTGTCAAACGCTTTTCATAGTCTTTAAAATTGAAACAAAGGGCATAGATTATTTTCGACAGTCTTCTGGGTGATCCGTGGCACGGTATGAATGTGATTCGTTCAATAGTCCCTTTCAAAATGCTGCTCGCTCGATTGGATCCCTACCCAGGCTTTTCAATGCACACCAAAGGATGATCATCGTAAAAAGCTTGAAAAGCACACTTAACAAGATATCGAACGACAGTTGCGAAGATCCTTCCATTACCCTTCCTAAGTAAATGGCTGCCCACAATATTGTCCGCTGGTCTGCTATGTCATTGTGTATTCATGAGGACATGCATGCTATAACCACCAGCCTAGGAAAATCGATAGTAATGTTATTAGGCTTGGGAGCCATGCGTCTCTTCATGTTTTCCACTGCAGCTGGAACTCCAAAGGCTAAAATCTTGGGTGATTCATCCAGTGAACATTTCGGGACTCGGGACTCAGCTGTGCAACGGAAATTCTGATATGGAATTCTTCAGCTGTTAATTGCATATCATGACAAGATGCAGTAACAACTTTATCTGTATTCATCAAGACGGAAAATGAAGCAAAGTAGTTGCAGAAATCACTGCGGCATTTATTTGGAGCAGATCGTTTTTGTGCTGCTTCTTATAACTTCCTTGCGCTTACTGATGTAAATACTCCTGCAAAGATTTTCTATAGTTCATAATTATCACCAACCTAGTTATGTGTTGCAGTGAGATCGAGCCTCCTTTCCTTTCATTTTCGAAGAACTCCGCAGTGGTATAGGGGATGCTATCCGGACTTTTTATATGTAATTTTGATGCTAGTTCGGAGCACGTTCTGTGTCAGTGACAAGCAGCTCTTAAACTTCTGTCAGGTTGCCCTTTTTCTGGCAGTCATCTAAGAAGGGGATTCTGGTGAGAGCTTCCTTGTCATACGCAACATGTTTCGCGATTTTTGGGCGATGATAGCACTTCTTTCAGCTAAGGCTGATCAAATTTTCGCGCCGAGAGGGCGGTTAACAGATCTTGTACAGAATCTCGGTACCACTGAACTATCGAAGCGGCCTCATCTTCTGTTTGTAAGTCTGTGATCGATCTCCGCTTGAGCCGTCCCGTTTGAAGACTTCCATGTCTATCAACAAACTTCTTTCATCACGAAAAATCAGTTTCCATGGAAGAGGCATGCTACTGATATGAGTCGCTGCAAAATAGTCTTCGTTCTTTTTTTCACTAGCTCCATTCCAGATTTTCCTATACTGTGTTCATTTTTGCTGGCAACCTCCTGATCTGATAACGAAGTTTTCAACAATAAATGTGTTAAAGGACTTTTCGCCGTGGATAACTTCTTCCAGCTTGCTATATACCGCTTCTATATCACTTTTGTCAACTCAAAAGAATAGGTCAAATTCAACCAATGAGACTATATGGGTAAAGTTCACACGGTGATGTAATCAATGTCAATCTCTGAAGAAGCAGTGAAATTTGTGTGTATGTGTGTGTAGGTGTGTGGTGTGTGTGTGTGTGTATGTGTATGTATGTGTCTGGGTGTACTACAGGCATGAAAATAAGGATTTTCTTATAGCCACTAGATTTTTTTCCGCTTAAGCTTTCGTGCCTTTCGGTCTTCTTCTTATAGAATAATTCTGATAGTGCATCATATCTAGGCTGATCGAGAATCATAAGGCTGCTCAAATGTGGATAGTGTCTACTGCTTTCCTTAGCTTCTTTCCCGCGTACTTGTGGAACTAATCAATTCACAATTGGAATGCTGAGTTTTTCCTACTTTGAAAGAATTGGGACTGCGTAGGCCAATCAGAGTGAACCATTTGCATGATGAAGCGGTTCTATCGAAAGTTTTCATTTTTTCTTTTACTCCTTTGCTTTTCAGCAAGACATTGGAGAACAATATTGATAACGATTTCTAAGGAGATTTTAGTTATTTTCTCCAAAATAAGACATCCTGATGTATATGTTCGATCAGGTTTTCAGGATTTCAGAGGAGGTATTGGCATCAGTGGCCTCGAACTGTCCCTTATTGCTCATCCACTTATTCTTACGTTTTCCATAAATTTTTTACAATTTTGGGTCCTCTCTAAAAGCATTCTACCATGTGAGAAATACATGAAGACGAGAAAAAAACCTAGATTCTTGAGTAAATCTTATACCATTCCTCCATCAGTGATCATACAACTGCTCCACTACTTAAATCCTTGCTTAGATTTGTTGCGTTTCCCAGACTAGAAGATTATTGAAAGCTCATAATCTCTTATTAGCAACTTCAATTATGCTCTTTGTCGACATGTTCTGTCCTCGGATAGCCCGCTGTGGTCTCGGCATAGCTCAACTCACTATTCGAATAATGTCCGCAACGGGATTTTGGTATTATTCGGAAGAGCGACCAGATAAACCGTCTTCAGCTTTGAAAAGGCACTGGAATCACTGGAGGGCATCGTTTCAAATACGATTTCTTAAAAAGAGCTGAGTCACTTCAGCCTATGGACAGCTGAAACTCCATATATTGCGAAAATAGCCTGAAATCACAAAGGTAAGAGATGGCACTTAATGGCAATTTTAGCGATTTTTAGTAATTTTACTGACTTTGCAGATTTAGTAGCTTCTATTTATCCTTATTATTGTTTCATATTCCTTTATTTTCAGGTCTTATTGATTTTCATTTCATCTCTTCTGACACTATCCTGCTTACTAGCCTCAAAAAACACTTTGTGATATTGACGATTTCGAATGAAAACGACTTTGCCGATGTGGGCATAAACGATAATGACGAGATATAAATCGGAAATAAAAGTTAAGTTAGTTGTTGCTTTCGTTGTTGTTTGATGTAAAGAAAATAAAAAAAACGCATGTTTGTTCAACCTTTATTTGCAAAAATTATATCTTTAATGTCTATGGAGTCCAAAGGTATATCGTTCAAATGATACATGTCGAAACAATGCCATAGAATTTATAACAAACACGTTTCCATATTTGAAAAAGTGATTGAAGTATAACATGGCGTTTCGCACCTCCACATTTACACATTTTGATCTCCACATTTATTTATATCAATGACTACCGCAAGATCATTCGGATATCAAACTTCTCGTCCGCTTCCTAATATATTCATACAGAGAACATTACACTGTCAACCATCATGGTCGCAGTGAGTTTAAGAGTGTTTACTATGACTTGTAAGAGTAGTAGTCTCTTCATAAATTCAGTTAGTTTTCCAGCCACTAATGTTCTACTTATGCATTTCTACTTTGTATCGCTTTGAAAATTTCTTGTGTGAGATATGATAAGTTTCCATTAATTTATCGCATTTCTATATGAGAATGTTTGAAGCCTTAACGAGGTTGCTACGTCAGGGCAATACAAGTGTATCGGAGGTCTTGCATACTCTATCAGTGGCCTACGCTCACGTTAAGCCCTGTTTTGCAGCGAAAGGAGAGATGTATGATCATCACTGCTATTTTACTATATATTATCGCAGACGTGCGCTTTGTCCAGTTGAATGAGTATGAATCATACTTTTCATGCCATCCGCTGGTCAATTTTGTATTCAAAAAGAGGATCGCAATAAATCTACACTCGCGAATTCAAACCTCGTTGAAATGTCGAGGCCACGAAAAGGCTTGCGGATGACTGGGATCTGTGGATACATACGCTCGCTCAACTGTTCGATTTAATGTAGAGGAACTCTGTGTGAATTACATCTTCTACTACGAGTGTTTTATTTGAAGACATATCTCATAATTATTATTTGAGCCGAATTCGGCTTCTACGTCAAACGCGAGATCGGCTGATTTTTTTTCCCTACTTCTGCTTTAGATTTCGGCTTAAAATCATTTCCGAGTCATTTAGTAGAAAGCGCGGTCGCGGATCCATCGCCAAAATCCATTCCTTGGCAACGACACCGTGAAAACCTGAAGACTCGCTTGCAGGGTTACGTCAGAAAGTCAAGGAATACTATATGCACGACCAGCAATATGCTATTTGGAATATGTGCTGGGATCCGCACAATTAGTGAAGCACGGACCATCTAAGTAAGTATGAAAGAAGGATTTGAGCCAGAATGCCATGTGAACTGTTGAAGGGCTCTTGTACAGCCCGTTACACGTGTTTCGGCCTTACAGCCTCATCAGTCGGGCGGGCCCTTCGTCCTTAGCCGATTTCGGGGGCCCCTACATTTCCCTATATAGAGAATGCGTCGATTTACGCTTTCGTTGTCAAGTGAAAAACTCACTACATTGGCTCTGCGTAATTATGAACAAAATTTCAACAACATTGAAACGTAAACTCTAATAAGATTGGATAAACAGGAGGGCTCGTTAGGCAAATGCCTCACAACTTGAATGATTTTTTTCTTGATTGGCGACATTTTTATTATTGAAACAAACATATCATCATATCATCAACCATACTCATGTAACCTTGTTTTTATAGGTTTTTCACGATTTCTTGCAAGGACTGCTTTGTGAATAAGGCGAGATCAGAAATGCCTTGAGCGGCTCCTTTAACACTTAGACACACGTTTTCATACAATCCGAATGCACGAACATGTTCCCCGCATGCAGAAAAAAGTGTATACTCCACGGAAACCTTTTTGAAATGGTCAAAATTATCCAACGCTGTTTATTGGTTCCACAAGATGCAGATTAGGCATCTTCACCACTTTCCAGTCAATGTGGAATAATAAATTTTGTTAGACTCGAAACCCAACAAGAAGTTATAGAGTCAAAGTTCTTCCAAGATAAACAGAAATTCACCAAATATGGATTGCACTGCTGGTTCGGTCTTGGATACCACCTCTACATTTGCTGTCCGATACATCCGGTGTTGCGAAACTCTTTCGGTCTATTGTGCCTTTCGCACGGCATCGCCAAAGTGGGCCTCCTTCTTGTTTTCGTCTTATGGACCACACCACTTACATTGCTGTGAATTTTCATCGCCTTTAGTTTTTCTAATAATTTTTGGTAAGGAATTCTAATACGCGTGAACCATAATGCTCAGAGACAAGTTTCTGCCAGGGTTATGTATCACCTAGATGCCAACAGACATGAAAGATGATTGACAAATTAGACACCATTAGGTCGTTTCATGATAAGCGATTGAGTGAGAGAATCACTGGTGATAACCCCACTGTAATTCGTGTTTTTCCAAAAAGAAGTTTTGTTGTTATAGAAAGACAATAAAATATATTTCTAAAACCCTGATTTATGGGCGAAACTTGTAAAATTCGATTTCCCCACACTGGAAATGTGAATTTATTCATTGCTCAAATTAGACATGTGAAACAGATCTTTCTAACAATGTTTTGAAAGTCACTTTGTGCTGTAGTGCATCACTGGTTGCTTGAACTACTTGCAAATTTTCTAATTGTGTTCTGCGCTCTTTTGCACGTAGTTTAATGGAGCTCTTCGCAGTGGTGCAAAATGCAATGAAAATTATCCAGCTTCCTTCTTATGGGCCAACTTCTCCAGGAGGCTCTTTCTGTTCCTTTTTATTTTTACATAGCTGAAAGAATAGCGTAAAACAATATGGGCTAGGTAAGAGAGGAAATTGCAAATGAATTTTCATAAGAAAATAGGATTTGTAAGGATAGTGTACATACTTAATAACAAATCATATCTTTCAGCGATAGCTAATTAACGATCAGATTGGTAAGCAAACTGTCCTCCGTGGTGATCTCAAGGCTTTGGTTTGGGAGCACGTACTCTCTCCTCGCCATTTATTTGAACAGAGTCATCGCCATTACATTACCTATACAAATCGGCAGCCTAATCTCTGTGAGAAGCACCTCTTTTATGCTTTTTATTTGCTGGGTTCTGAGTCTTTCATATAATGCCGAATTTTATTAGTCAGTCTTGCTATTTTGTGGCTTAGAAGACTTGCACATTTGAGTCCATTCACACATTTTGTTCTAAATAAGGTGATGAGATTTAAGAGACTCCTTTAGATCACTCTACTGTACCTATATCGTGGGGCCGACTTCCCTGATCATAAACATATGTATTGAATCTAGTTCGAAAGACCAGACACGTAGCGGATTGAGTTCCCTCAGACAATTTAGAAATCATTTATTGACTTTAGGTGAATGAGTTTTCAGTGGCTCTTGTCGCCAAACAATGACCATTGTTCACCGGGTATCTCCAGAGACTACATTATACACGCTCTATCCCTTTATTACTCACAATATTTATGAGCACAACGAGTAACGAGTGTACATTCATGCAACCAACATTCATAAGAGGTAAGTCATATCAAAACTTTTTCGAGCTATGTAATGGTCTCTTATCAGAAAGAGATGGAGATTGATGTCGTTCAAATCTTCAGTTAGTTCGGCTCAACATCAATTGCTGGCTTTCTTTCAGCCGGAATGCCTCGTAATATTTAATACAAAGAAGTGGATATGTATGATCTCTAATGTAACAATTTGCGATCAAAGCATTTATACCTATGTCGACTACTACACTATTCTAACCATTGTGATATTGGTTTTTCCACTCGACTGCAAGAGTAATTTGCTTGCAAATTAAACACAAGGTTAGTGGCAGCCGAGTAAAACTGCTCCCTTCTAATAGGTTGGAGAAAAATTTTGAGAAAATGCTTGTAAAACATTCATATATGCACCTATTACACCCGAACGAAGACAAAACTAATACATATATAATGTAATAATATATATGTCTCATCTATAATTTAATATAAACTAATAAAAGCTAATATAATAAAGTTCGCTCAGACCCAGATTGATGCGTTCACTCGCCACCGTTGCATTTGAACCCAACAGACATTCGTGCATCATCAACAACTAAATTTGCTCGCTTGTTAACTCCATCTTGGAATAAGTTGATAAATTATATGCCAATCAGTTCGGGAAAAGACGGGCTTTCAAATGGGCCAAAAAACCCAAGAAATGGACAACACCCAAAAAAGTTACACTTGCAGATTGTGAGGTCTGTCTTACGCGGCAATGTCGATGCGCTACAATTGATAACGAAAGCTGAAAGTCAGAGTTTGTAAACGCGAATGATTGGCCTATGGAGACCGAATTTTCATGGGTCTCACAAATATTTGATTGTGTCAACAGCAAAGACGTCGATTATTGTTGTATCATCATATCGTGTTATCAGTCAATGCTTACTATGCTTAATGCTTATTATTACAATTGACACTTGAAAACGCGCAAGTTTTTTCATCAACACGAAGTGTAATCATGGTTAAGAATAACGTTATATCAATAAGTTCCTCAATTTCTTGACCTACATTGGCGCCGCTACACGCTTTCCGCAAGTTCATGATTGCTTTTGCGTTTGCCCAAAAGGGATGATGGCTATCACCTGCAAACAGTATACTTCGGACTTACGGATTAGACACTAATGTAGTGTAAGGATTGTTGCGTTCAGCTTTCGACATAAGCGATTCAGCTACGTACCTTTGATAGTTTTGTAGCTGTCGTCTTGGGACCGATTTGAGAGAGTCGAGAGCGAAGCAGTGCAACGATGAGCCTGGAAATTAAACAGTTCTTTTTAAACTCAACCCTATGCTCAGTTACTCACTAAAGCGAATTATCCAGCTGATAAAGAAATGAATTTACAGAAAGAGTCGAGAACCTCAAATGCATCGTTTTTCTAGTATCTCCAAATCCCTATCGGTAAATTCAAACAAAAATAACGCTCGTTTTTGATTAAGCACTCGTGAAGTCGGAATCTTCTAGCAATTTTCTACCTTTTTCGGCAGAGAGTTTTATGACACTAGTTTACTTAATTACATGCGTTTCCTTTCACTTAACTAACCCAGTACAAAAGACGTATACGTGGAAAATTTTACTCAAAAGTGTTAATAAAGACCCGACAAGTAAGCGTTACAAATTATCAGTATAGTGAAAAATAGCCAATGAAATATTATTCTTTCTCGCAGTAGGACTTTTGATAGATTATAAAACAACTTTTTCACTGTATTCATACAGAACGATGAAAGGTAGTCAGTATGATATATACCCGTCCAGGGCACGACATAATTTCCACGGAATTTTGAGTTAAGAATAGCGCCCATTTGTTCTCGAACAGAGGATGGATACAGAGGAAACTAATTTGTGTCCACATTAATGTGACATTTTGGTACACTGTCTGCAATAAGGCGAGAACTCTTCAAAAATTATGCCCAATTTGAGTTATATAACAGCTATTTAAGTGTCTCACCTGTTTGAAGAAGCGCATTTCCATTTGATGCTTTCTTCGTTGAGCAACATTTGAGTGAATACCAACGTAGTTATTAGAATAGTTCATTAGAGACAAGTCTCATAAACCAAATTTCTGCCGAAAACTGATTCTCGTTAACCATCAGTTTATTCCACCTTTCTTGAGTACTCATAAATCTACGATAAGCCGAGGAAAATCTTAGTGCAGCTTCATTTTACGCAAAAAAGTATATCATATGTAGCAGGGTGCCGAGAAACGGTGTTCATTCTTAACAGTTGCTTAGAATTGGTTGAGTGCTTTCAGAAAGAAATGTCGTACATCTGTGCAGTTGATGAAGCTTACTGTACCATGGACATCGATTTGTGTACTGCAAATTGACACAAGAAGCGGCCTTTCATGATGCTGAGACGATAATCTATCAGAAACGACGTGGCGATATACTTCAGCTAATCCTTCAACTCAATATTGTATGATTGGCCACTGTAAGGTCAAAGGAAAGTAAGTTTCAAAAGTACTGACACGCTATTTACCTATTTATATTGATACCGGCCAGTGTAGGTTGTACTTTTGTCAAGACAGGATCGGCTAATAGATCAAAATCACTACGATATAAAGGTTCCCCTCTACTGAAGACACTTCGTTCTCATATGGTGCTCTACTTCAATCTATTCGACACGATGCGGCAACGAATACGTTCATGGCAAAAACAGCTACTTACCTACCATCATCTTGGATCAGAATTGCTCTGACAAAAACGAGTATCTCGACTCCTTAGCATACTGAAGTTTTTTACTGCTAGCCTACTTCAATCCATCACAATAAGGTATTGATTGTTTGCCGCGATGAAAAAATTGGTTTCTGAAGTGCTTCGACTATTTCAGTAAAAGAACGTTTTTCAAACAGCTTTCTCATTTCTTGCCGTATGCCAGATGAAGTTATTAACCCTGCTCTTTTCTAAAAAGTAAACAATGGAACGTCACTGACGTTCAAAACAAATTCCGCGATAATTGTGATATATAATATCAAACTCGGACCAAATAAGTTGGCATCGTGATAATGCATTTGTTGGAGACAACTTTCAGAATACTGACGATGTAGGTATGGGTAGGGGATGTTTTGAAAGATTTCTGGGCTACCGCAGTCTTCATCTATACAAAATTTATTCTGTTAGCTAAATACTAAAGGAATTCCAACCAAGTGACTGGAAATGCAATGAATGCGGATAGGGGCTGCCTCCAGCAAGCAAGGTGTTCGTCTACAGTGCATGGTACTTAGAAACTGCTCTTCAAACATCTAGTCTATATGTTCAATAGAGCTTGTTAAACACTCACGTGTACATTCAGTTCGTTTCCTCGAGCTCATTCATCACTTAGGTTCTCATACTTTTCACATGTTGTTTCGATTACTGCATGAAAACAATGCCTTTTTCGTGAGCATCGTGGTATTCTGGTAGAGAGATTCACCTGAGATTTTAGATCACTTTTCAGTCGAATTACCTTTCCTGCTTTGTCTCGGGGTATCATCCAGATCACCAAGGAAACTATTATTAGTGTGGGGACTGGAGCACCCACAGAAATTAGCAAAAAGGCGAGAAAGGGTAACTGCCCGACTGACAAGATCGCAAGATCGAAACACGTGTATCGCGCTCAATAAGTCAACGCTGTTTAACAGACCACTGACGTGCGTGGCTCAAAAATGATTCCAAGGCATAATGAAATTTGAGCTGTGGTCTTAAGGAGACACTCGAAACGAAAGTTATTATTATACCGTTATTTTCGAGTGTTTTCTAAAGACCACGCTTAATTTTCAACATATCTCAAATTTGCTATCTGAGTCATTTGTCATGTGGTCTATTAAGTGGGCTCCTGTACAGCCCGATGTACGTGTTTCGACCTTACTCGTCGGGCGAGCAGAACCCTTCGTCTTTTGGCCAATCCTATGCGGGTGCTCCAGTCCCCACACCAAGAGTTAGCGAACGCGAACGATTTACACTGCTGCACTACTGTCAAGTGAAGATCACTGGAACAGCAGTTTTTACCCTCGATTTCTCTTGGCTGGTATTTGGAAATATATGATACCGTTACTTTCACGTGTTTTATTTAGATCACGCTCAGATTTCAGCATATCTCATAATTACTATCTGAACCAACTTGTTATATGGTCTGCTAAACGGGCTTTATTAGAGCCCATTCAACAGACCATATGACAAGTTGGCTCAGATAGCAATTATGAAGCTATTATTGATTGCTAATGATAAGGTTAAAGAAGAGTTGGTTCACAAAACTCTTCGATTTGCTGATAGCAACGCTCTTGTAACACCAACTAGCAACTGTGCAAAAGTCGAAATTGACAACGTTTGTGAAGAAAATAGACAGAACTTCCTTCCTTACCGTCTGTTTCGGAATTCTGGTAGGCAACGGAATAATGAACCACCACGCGTTATAAAACACACGGGCGATAGTACAATGCTGAGAGTCTAGCGTACCAAGCAACGATACGAAAGCTTAATATGCGCCACCACACTAATTGGATGACTTTTTTAGACGCTGCCGACACTTGAGAAACTGAAACAGGTAGGTTACGACGTTTTCATCAGCCATGCTCGCGACACCTCTTCCTTTATTGCAGACTTCTTACAGCTTTCTTTGTCAGAGAAGCTTCAAATCAAGAGCTTGGTTGAGGGCAAAAATGTTTTCATCGACTTCTTCAACGCCTAAACTGCCCATCTTTGCGCAAACGAATGCATAATTTTGTTCATCCTATGCAAAAAGTGTAAAGTCTGAAGAATAATCTAAATAATAGCGAATATCATACCATTCGCTTCTGATGTTTCTTGATCTATGCTCAAATATCGGTATGCCTGACGATTATTTTAAGCCACGCATGTGGTCTGTTATGGCACTTACAAAGTGCAATACAAGTGTTTCGACCTCGCAGTCTCGTGAGTTGCACAGTGCCTTTCGCTTCAGTCAGTTCCACGGCAGAAGTATACCCTGTGAAAAGGAGCCGACGCCGTACGTCTTACCCGGCCCATCAAGTGAAAGAGCTATCAAATGCGTGGTGTTGTACACTTGATAGATTTGGAATGTAATGTTGAAATATCATGCCAGCAAATAATCTTGTGCTGGAATTGAGCTTTGGGAAACAGGTGAAAATTTTTCACTAATTTGCAAATTTCTATGAAGAAAAGCAAATATTAATGAAATTTAGATAGGATTGTTCGGTTTGTTCTCCAACATCGCTGGTATATTTACCGTCCGATACAATCGGCATTGCGGAGCTCTTTTGCTCTATTGTGTCTCTCACATAACATGGCCAATATGGGTTGTCTGTTCATATTCGTTTTCTGGATCACACCGACTACATTGTTGTAAGTGATCATAACTTCTAAAGTCAACAAATTTGAGTCAATCATTTCCTAGATTTCCTTCAGGGTTACGGCAACTTTCTAGACACCAATAGACATGGCAAACGATTAAGCATAGTGAGTGAATGCAGAATAAACACTGTCACAGGCATGTCTTGACAAGCAACCGAGTAGTAGAATTTTTTAAAAAGATTTTGCTGATACAGAAAGGTATCAGATTTCATTAAATCAAATGACGTACCTTAGAGATAAAATTTGAATATTTCCAGTGAAGCTGGAAGTCTGAAAATATTCATTGCATATTCTAGTTACAAAGCCGATTTATCTAACAAAGCG
The DNA here is from genome assembly GCA_019055375.1 of Parelaphostrongylus tenuis. Taxonomy (NCBI): domain Eukaryota; kingdom Metazoa; phylum Nematoda; class Chromadorea; order Rhabditida; family Metastrongylidae; genus Parelaphostrongylus; species Parelaphostrongylus tenuis. Next base: position 91,529 of record JAHQIW010007193.1, read on the forward strand.
TAGAAAGTCATGTTGTGATTTGGTGGTACACGTTGACTACCTGCAGTAACAAAGGAATAGATTTATAATAGATCATGGTCCTCTTTGCCAAAGTGGAATAAAACTCCTAACTATATGCGAAGAGCAGAGAGAAGCAACAATTTTTGCCTAAGTGTGAGCATCTTTTCTATAAGTTTTGTCTTTTCGTACTAACCTTACACATTCAGAAGAATCGTGTATAGCACAATGAGTGAAAAAAAAGAGTAACTGCGGATAATTTCCCAAAAGCGAGCATGGTATATATTGAAATAACACATTTTATAACCTTTAGCAGCAACGAACTATCGACCAGATTGGTAGATAAACTGATCTCCAGGGCGGTCGCCTTGTTCTGGTTTGTATATGTCTACTCTCACCTAGCTATTTCCTTGTACAGAGTCATGGCCATCACGCTTCCTCTGCAAGCTGTCAGCTTATTAGCCCTAAGAAACACCTCTTTCATGGTACTAATCTGTTGGATTCTGGGTTTCCTTCATTCAATACCGACTTTTTAAGTGAGCTTTTGACGCCAGTGGAGAGTTGTGGTCCTTTCAAGTTTTTATATGGGTTATGCTTAAGCCTACGGCTTTTTCTTCAAAAATTGATGAAACCACCAACTCTTCACAAGGGCCGAGTTTTTCTATGTGGTAATTATTGAGAATAGCGATTTCTAAGAGCACCAGAACTCACTGTGATAACAGTAAAAAATATGCACCTTGAACCTCATTTCACGAATTTCGGTCTAGCAAGGTAAACTAACAAGTTAAGCGGTTCTTTTCCAATCAATAATAGAACAAGATATCGTTTCCAAAAAAAGAGCACGAGTTCGAATCCGCTGAGCAAACTCATGTAATCAGTTAAGATATACTTTCGAGGGCCATCGCCAGTGCCAGCTGTGTTTATTCCTTCTAATAGCATTAGTAACACCTATGAATACCGGGAAGATCTAATGCCTAATAATCTTTGGAGGCACTCAAAAACCTTGTGTGCGCGTCCCGAAAAACCACACTATACACGCTCGTTCTTTTTCCACGGAGTAATAAATTTTTTTTCAACATTAAGAGGCATAAAGTTGGTCGTACATAACAAATTCCCATAACAAACTGCGTCATATCAAAAATTCTCTTTCAGAGTCATGTTTTTCTATTTCATACATGGTATAGATTGATGTCTCTTCATTCTTTTGAAAAATTTTCGCTACACAAAATACCAACTTTCTTTCAGTCCGCACTTGTGTCGTGATCTTTAATACGGTGAAATGGAAGTGGATGAGCTTGAATGCGACGTGCAGTCATTCTGTCTATGTCGGCAGCTTCACTATTTTAGCCGCTGTGATCCTAATTTTCATAATCAACTGCTCGATATTAATCTGTTAATGTTAGTGACAAATATGGCAACAATTGATGAAAATTCCACTTATTCATGTCGGGTTAAAGAGTAGCTCAGTAACTCCGCTCGTTGTAGAAAGTCTCCAAGTTCTGTTGATTTTTTCAGAATCACAGAAAACAACTCTTATATCAATGTCAGAGACGTTCCTGCGGTGTATTTGAAATGCCAAGAAAATTAGTTGGCAGCAGCTTGTGTCTATCGGTTGTCATTCACATGCATCACGCGTTCGGCACACCTGATTTTGAACGCTTATGCGTGCATAGAGGCGTCTCCAGTATTAATCATTGTCGTAAGAGGCATATTTTATTCTCTTCCTTAATATCGTGATACGTCAAACTCCTAGCATTGATCTGTCGTTTGTCGATTTCTTATGCAAGTGATCTTTTATTCTCTTCACGTACCTGCCTCGTTTGCGAGGCGTACGATGAGGCAAGAAGCTCTGTGAAAATAAAAGGTAAACACGAGGTTACGTGTTCTTGTTCCTGTTTACTACACAATCTATCCTTCGTAAAACTCTCAATTCCTCATGTTTATTCCATAGCTAGTCCGTCAATCATATTGAGTTTTCGCCTTTGGCAAGCACAGATGGAGCATTCCGAAATATTCCCTCCGGTGAGCGCAAGTGAGGTTGGACATTATAAAGTTAGTGGAAGTTAGTTCATCCAGAGGCGCTGTCAGATTCGGTCACATACATTTTTCTTAGCTAATACTTGGCGTTACAAGAGCACTCTCATCGAGAACCGAAGATTGTTTATTTGTCGGCTCTTCACTTTCACTCTCATATCGTCCAGTTTAGGACATTGGTTAGTGATGCAGTGAGTCAAAAGGCAAGAGCAAGACACTGATCCAATTTTCTCACCTAGTGCTTTCTCACAATCATTCAACTGAGCACATAAAAAAGCCTTAGCTCGGCTACCTCAAGATTCCAGGGGAATTCGTTTTGACCAGAAGTCTATAATATTCATGAAGAAGACCAAGTACTCAAGCAGAAACTTAAGCAACACGTGAAATGTTCAAAGACTTATGTGAAGGATGAATGCGAGAGAACGTGTCAGTCGCAAGTGCTGAGATTTGTAGAGTGAGATGTGATAACTAATTCTGTAAGACGAAATGAATAATTAGAACTATTTAGTTTGTCACCTTAGTCCTTACTGATTTATGTAGCTCAAAACAGATCTAAATTAAAAAGTCCGATTTCCTATATAATTCGGCTTTATTAACTGCTATATGGAAATCGAGAAAAGTTATCTTGATTAGTTGATGCGAGGTTGGTCAAGTAGTCGTAGTAGTAATTCGGCTGACGTTTCGGCGATCCACCCTTCAGAGCGTGAACGTATGTATTATCAGTCTATCTCTAAATTAGCTCATTGTGGTTCAGATCGATGAAGTTCACTTACTTTTCTGGTATAAATTTTGATGCCCATAAATGATCTAGTGAGCCGCTGAACGTGTGCCGCATATTTAGAGGGCAGCTACCAATGTCTCGCACTGTAGATGAACACTTTGCTTGTTAGAGGCGACTCTTAGCTATGTTTTGGCGTTCGCAAGCTTCCTCAGTACCACATGCCTTTGCGGTAACCTCTATAGTACCAGTAGTAGTGGCGTCGAAGATATATCAATCTAGACGAAGAATAAAGGTCACTTGAGGTTGCCGTCTGAACCGATTATCAGTCGATGGCCTACGGCGGGTAGCAAAGCATATAGCAATACCTTTTTTTCGATTGTGTTTGAGACCTCGCTTACGATTTAATATAGTCTGATAGTATTTTATACCAGTCTTTTCAGGAAATAGCCACTGCTAGTGAAAATTCAATCGTGCCACACTGAATCCTAAGCGAGGCCTTCGACTGGATTGTACTGCTGTATGCCTTGTTACCGGTGTTATCCATCGACTAAAAATCAGTTTAGACCGCCCTATGAAGTGATTTTTTATTCTGTCCAGCTTGGTACATCCTCGGAGCCACTGATATCTGTTGTAGGAATAAAGCGAAAGCTATGTGATACTGATGAGGCGTGAGAGAACTCCAAAACTTACGCATAGCACTCAAGATGTATACCGGATCTCTGAAAGGCTTAAGAAAAAAATTCTATTAACCCCGAAAAGGTTGCAAAAGGTTATGAGAATTTCGATTTTCCAAGGCAAGGTTTTCAATTAACAGTCGAATCATGAACGATTGCTTTGCTTTGTCATCGCTTATTGGCTCATTGGGAACCTAATATCCGTGGAAGAAAATTTTCCATTCAGATAAAAGTCAGGGGAAAAGTCAGAGGTGAAATAAGTAAGGACAAGACCTGACTAGGTGTCTCATAACATTACATGTTGTCCTTGAAAGAGATAGAAGGAAGAAATATCGTCTGCGAGAAGTCAATTCCTGCTTGAAAAGTTTGGTGCCATAAAGGGTTCTATGTTCCTAAGAAGCCAATTTTCATAGTTTCGTCGGCATCCGCTCAGGTGTTGCTCAGCAAAAGAGGCATCGAATGGAAGTGCTTTTCTTCAAACAGGTAGGAGCTCAGATAACTGGCGAATAACCCAATTTTTCCTAAACGCCTAAGGAGTTTCTTCATAATTATTACAGACATTGTGCCAAAATGCCTTATTTATTTGGACGCAAACTAGCTTTTACTGCATTTTTCCTTTATTTCCAAAATAAATGGGGGCTATTCTTCACTGAAACATTCTCATGGGAAATGTGCCATGCACTGGTTGGGTGAGTATATAATATTCATCCATCTTCTAACATACCTTATGGATATATTTCGTTAGAAAGGTAAATTATAATCTATAGAAAGTAATTTATGAAAAAGATCCATTAGGTTGACAATATGAACAGTCAGTAAGAAGACTGGAATCTGAATGAGTTTCATTGTTTATCTTTCTCTCTCTAACAAGTTGTCACGGTTGTTCGTCACCTTAGTTATTCTCACCACTTTGCAGAAAAATTCTATAAGAACCCTGCAAAACTTTCGAATGATTGAATGAAGCCGTTCGTATGAATTCAGTAGAACTGATATAACAAAACCGCTCTTGTTATTCCCTAGAGGATTTCGCCTCCACAAATGCGCAATCAGAAACTAGCATTGCTCTTGTTTGATTTTTCGTTGGTGGTGGGTTAGAAATAATTGAAAAACAGTGTTTTTGGAGTTCTCTCCCCCTCCTAGAGGTGTATTTTTTTATCAACCTGATAATTCACACTGATAAATAATTGCGCATGGTTTGTGAGCTCCTCTACACAGACCTGATTAGTTTGCAGCCTTATCATTGCTCTGTTCCACTTTCACCTCTTTCTAATCTGTGTCAAGACGTCATTTATGAAGTCTCCAAACGTAAGAAGTTTTTCCTTACAACTATTAGTAATAACCCTCACATCGTAACGCGTCCTCATTGATATATTTATAGCAGATTGTTTACAGGTGATAGCCATCATTCCTCTTAAGGAAATGAACAAGCATTCATAGACCTACGGAACGCGTGCTGCAGCGGGAATGTTGATGAGGAAAATAAGAAATTCTTCATATTGATGACACTCGCATTCAGTGAGCTTTTGACTGTATTTTGATGGGTCATGTTCTGTTGATGAAAATCTCAACTGGAAAAGGTGCGAAAAGAAAATACACAAGTTATAGCTTCATTCAGAAATTCTTCGCTATGGGGCAGTGATTGATGAGAATGTCAACAGTGATCGACATTTTGCTGTCATCATTAGACATTTGATAAATCGGCCTTGAATTCGACATCAATGGAGAAATTCTTTTGTTTATACGAGCTCTTCTTTCTAAACTAAAAATAGCTTCAATTTTTGAAAGATGACTCCTCGGTGACTTTTCTGTATTCAAAAGCATCCTAGAATCTCTATGAGAAGGTGGATCACGCACTCAAATTTGTTTTTTGTATTCTTCTTCAACAAAAAATAAAAACGAATGCACTTTGTTTTGAAACTTATACGTATTGCAAACATATTGTAAGATACAGTTTGATTCAAGCTGCGCAAGATAGTGAAACATTTTTTCGGGATACATAATGAACATTAGAATCATACTCAAAGCACCAGAGATATGGAGTTTGGTGAGCAAGTATCTATTGAATAACTTTATCATCGCCTTTGGTCGTGACTGCAACTCAAAAAATCAGCGTTGTATTTTCGTTTATTCTATGGGATTTTGCTTACGAGAGCACATTACTTACAGTATGCGTTATCACATTTACTGCGCGTATACCCGGACGTTGAGCATTCAATTCTGTTCTTCACATTAATCATCCCAAAGGCCCTCAAACATTAAGCGCATTGTTTCGGCTTCTGCATGAGGATTTAGTCTCCTTCATGAGTGTCGCAGAATACTGAGTGAGTAATTATTTTAATTGATGAAACATTAGTGAAGATTAGGTTGGATTTTGGTCTGAGGCAGCAATGAACATTAGTTTTGAATGATTTCTTGTCATAATCTGATGTGAATGACTGCTGGTTCGCAACTGCTGAAGATACTATTTCCTCATAATGATTCGTCATCGAGCAATTTACCATCATTTAAGGTTAAACTAGTTCCCAGCTATGTAGAGAAATGAAAAGCATTAGATGTTCTCCGAACTTTATCCTAATCAAATTGCTCATTTTGATAACACCCTTTTATCTAGATCTAAAACTCCTTCGTGCTTATGAGAACAGCACATATGTAAGAAAATCGTTCAATACTACTTAATTTTACAGAAGCTTATAGAGCATTTTGAACTTCTTATAGAACATGAGGATGAATTAACTATTAATGTTAAATTATCGAAAATCTTGTGGGCATCTTAGGAGACTGTCTTAAGGTTTTGGGAATTAGTTGCAAAAGAATTGTTTGCCTACTACACATAAAAGCAAACGCAAGAGCATATTGAAATTGTTCCAAAAGTGAGTTACTATATATTATCGAGGGCATGCCATATCATGCAGATTCCCTTCCTGCATACGATTTTTCATATTTAGTTCATTGAATCGCAGTTTATGTGTCGATGACAAAGAAAACATGTAGTTAAATCAATGCAGCGGACAATATCGACCGACCAGTGGTATTTGTCATTCTGCCATCATTTTAGGTTGAGCCATTCCTCAACCATGTAGGCGACTGGATATAATAGCAAGACTTCTTTATCTTACTGAGTTATCGCACTATTACCTTCGCACGATTGTTTTGATCAGTTTATCTGAAAGCATATCTTGAGCTTCTTATGCAGCTGTGATGGTACTTATATAGCGCTAGAGATGTAGTCACACCTTACAGCTTCATTAGCTAGACGGTGCCTCTCATTTCAGCCAATCCCTGAAGGAAGACATACCTCCTACATTTGAAGGAATCGACGCCGAAAAAATTTATAAGTCATCACATGTCAGGTGATAAAGTTTCCCAATATTGCAGCAACCAACACTTCACCGCTTAAGGCTAGTAAAATGAATCATGCTCTTATATTCGACTGTTTTTTATGTAAAGGGTATTTTCCCCTGCAAGGGACTGATCGAACGAAAAGGCTCCGCGTTACTGATGAAGCTGTAAAGCGACGTGTCTAGCGCAATTAAGCGCCATAACAGATCTCATAAAAAGCTCACGATATGTTATCAGATTATATATCGTCTCGGACGCAGTCTATAATGGCAGTCGAATGCAGAGTTATGATTTGTTTAACCAACCAAGAACAGCAGCATTAGCGCGTATTGCGATGGGAATAAGGGGTTTAATTGGCGAATTGCGTTCAATTATACATCGTCGCCACTAATTGGTGTAATGTCACAAAAGAGTTTTGGTTATGTAAGGTCGGAATAAATCAATGGTTCTACTGCTTTTTCAAAGGATAAGGTTTCGTGTTGGAAGTGAGTAACGGAGTTCATCGGCGTTAGCACGTTGAGGACCGTGCTGATATTTCGCCTTGTATACAACGTGTTGCCGATTAACCGGCGTACTCCACTGAGGCTGTTTCCTTATGAAATCAGCTTTTGATCGTCACTAATAGAAAATACGTAGTGACCAAACGGTAGAATATGAGTGAAAAGACCACAGTAAGGTCTTAGGTACTAGAAACAACGTGAGTACTTCTTCCCTGCATCTTTGCGGGTGAAATCAATCCCATACTGAAAGAGAAATTCAATCTGTTATTCAACATTCATATATCAGCATATTTGATGTTGCTCATAATTCATTCATATTCATCTTTAATTTATTGAATCAGCAGCAATTTACTTTCATACATTACAGCAGATGGATAAGCAATCAAATAAAAAATTACATTATCTTCTGTCCTTCCGAAATTAAATATTACAACATAAATCCTTTGGTATTGTATTCTCTCATTTCATACAATGCCGAAAAGCCGCCATAGTAGCTGAAAATTGCAATACAGCGAATAATTTGACAAAATAATGCTACACACTGCATGCGATGCCACATCACCGATAAGCAAAACATAATCTTCTTTTCGTCAGTAGAATGTACTTTGAAGGATTTTCCGCAAGACGATGCTAAATATCAAAGTCTACATCTATCAAACTATCAAATGCCAGCAAAATCATAGATAAAACAATAAAAAATGCTAGATGACAACCGGATGTATGTTCTCAAAAGGATGTCATTTCCTCGTAAGATTATAGGAATTTTTTGACGCATAGGTGTTCTCTTCACTAGAAAAAGCTCTTTTGTGATATTACACCAGTTAGTGACGACAATATGTAATTAAATGCAATTTACCAATTGATCCCCTTATTCCCATTGCAATACCTCTAATGTTACTGTATTGCTGTCACTTCAGTAATGGTGGTGACGTGAACAGTTTACCGTAAGCGTACGGAACAGACTTTGTAGTCCTGTGGTCACCTCAAATAGAACCAAATTAGTGAGAGAAACGTATAGCGATTGATTACAAGTGTGAGTGTCAGCGGATGTGAAGTAATCGTGGAACTATGTAATGACCAATAACGACACTTTCATTCTACCATTGGCTGAAATAAGGAGAATTTTGCAAGGACAAGCTTGATCAGGTGCAGAACCTTAGCGAAATGCTGCGAAAGTAGTGAACTGAGCGAGTTTAATTGATTGTATAATGTTGTTGAGTGTTTATGACAAAATGGTAATGTTCTTCTCACGGTGGCTGTAATACAACGTGAACTCGTATATACGGGTCATTACATAGTGTCAAAGCCGCAATTAAAAGTAATTAGTTAAGTTTAACCACTAGTGGTATGAAATAGTGTTCGCCACTTTAACTTAATCACTACATGAATAAGAAATAGTTCAATACGAAAATGTCTCACAGGGGCGCGAGCATTAAAAATTCTTGAAACGAATTTAACTTCATGTGTTTCATTTTTCTTGCACTTCTGTCCTCTTCCTAAGACGATAGTCTTATGCTATGTAATTGTACCTCCTCTATCGTCTGCTTTTTATAGACCCGTTCAAAATGATATAATCTGATAAGGATACAATAAGTTTATGTAAGCTAATTACATGCTACATCATTAAAAGGGTTAGAAGAAGATAAAAGCAATTTGATGTGTCTCTGACTAGAAGACGGTGATAACTGCTTCTGTGTGTCTCTTGAGCACTGCATTATGAAAAGTCATCCGTTCACTCCAGCCACCGTCACGCTTCCTATGCTCGTTTCACAATTCTAGCCCTTCCAATTGTTGTACAGGAATCTCGAAACTTCAAAGTGAGTGTGATCAATTTTCTTCTCTTTCATTGTCAGAAGAAGTACTTTTTAACAAATACAAGATCGAGTAAGAACAGCAGAAAAATGATACACTGCTGAATATACGTCTGTCGTTTTCCGATCAATTACCGAGCATCATAGAGATGGCCCATACTAAAATGACATGCGTCAGAGTGGTTTTGTAGGCCTTCCGCATATGAAGAGCATTGGAAACATTACACTTCCCCTTTGCTGAACTCTAATTTTACTCCCAGTTGTCATATTTTGGCGTCAGTTGGGTTGCTGCGCACTGCGGCGTCATAAGTTATCTTAATGCTAGAAAAAGTCAGCACTATGAATATGATATTACGCTGAGAAAAAAGTTCCCTAACATTTGCTGAATAAATTTGAACTTTATACTCAAATCCAATCAAAAGCAACAATAATTATTTACCAAAATCCCTGTATCACCTGTCGTCCCGTTGATCGTCGAGTGATTCGAGCAGGTGCCAGCAACACTTACATTTTTCCCTATCGCGTACA
>JAHQIW010007194.1:0-124830 GCA_019055375.1 Parelaphostrongylus tenuis
TATTTAAGTGAAGTATGACGAGCATAAGATGATCTCTGAGGAAGTAAACTCTGAGAAGGGCTGATGGTAGGGTGTGATATGTAATATGAAATAAGATACCAAAACATCAAATAGCACAATGATAGGGCACTTCAACAAGTTATGTAAGAGATTTCAATTACAGTGTGACAAGGAAGAGGACTTTAGAAGCAGCCATATGGATGAATTACACATCAAGCAAAGTCACAGCAGTACATAAATTACTTGAAATATGTCGATTCTTTTGTAAAACAATTTATTCCACATTTGCTTAAGAACGGTGAACAGACAGTGCTTTCGGTAGATCACTGGAATTTTTCTAAGAAGTAAAGGCAGCTGTTTTTCGTTGAAAGCAAAAGAACATTTAAGGATCAATTTGTTTAGATTCAACAGCATGCTGAAGGAATGGATTGGCACGACAATGGGGGCTCTTTCAGAGAACTCGCTGAGATAACAAGAAATCGAGACGGTACCTTTGATATTTTGATAACAATGGAGTGTAAAGACTATGTCACCGTTGTTCTGGTTCATGCTAACCAAAGCAAAAGTGAGTTGAGAAGATCGCGCAAGAGTCCAAAGCGATGTAATTGAATGATGGCGATTCCAAAGTGACATCTGCAGGCAAATGAGCTGCTGTGGTCGTGACTCTTCGCCCAGTAATCCCGGTGGTGTCATCTTATATTTAGCTTATCAGCACAAATCGGCCACCTGCAAGGCAGAAGACAGTGCTGCATGCAGATCAAAGACACTAGCCGCTGCTGTGTCACTGACTGATTATGAATATCTAAATATAGAAGATTAAACATTTAACGATGTGTAATAGAATTAAGAATGGCTGAGGAAGGAAATAGCAATTGTTTGGGGAATAATTTCTATATTTTCTCTGATTTGGCCGTTGTCAACATCCTTTAGCCGGTCACTACGTTCACCTTCAAGGCTCTCGCTTCTTCTGCATAAACTCTTGAATCACCATTGCACGTTCGTTAGCAGTTTCAGGGCCAAATTCGTTGCTGATGTTGCCTGTTGTCTCTGCTGCCTACGATCCCTTTTGAACTCAAATATGAAAATTATTTGTTGTTTTCTTAACATCCTATTAAAATTCTAAAGTTCATATAAAATAAGCAGCAAGTAACACGTCATTATCAATGAAGCATGAAGGGAATAATGCACACTGAAATGATGTACAACATAAACATATTTATTTGCTTTTCTAAAAATTGGTAGGTCGAAATTCAGTTTCTCAGGCATTAATTACGTTTGCATTAACCCAATATCTCAATAAGTTACAGGATTACAGCTTATATCATTTTATTCGATCCTTACTACAACTTTTTTCAATGTACGCATCGCTAAAGTGAATACAAAATGAATGACAAGTGATAAGTCATAGGAGCGCGCGCGGCGCAGTGGTTAGAAGCGCTCCCCGCTGCGCACATGGTCGATGGTTTGATCTCGCGTTCATGGCTCACCAAACCCCTCCGGTGTCAGTAGAATAATACTAGACTGGTCCTTAGCTTGTCTGCGTGAATAAGCAGTACCGACTCCATACAGCCGTAGACTAGCATAAGTCACAATATAAAGGTCAGATATGCATTCAATCACCTCAAGTTAAAACTGAAGACAAATGCATAACAAATCTCTTAGGGATTGGTTAAAGCCGAGAGCTTTATCCTCAATGTATTTTCCAATACGTCATCAGCAACAGAACATATAGCGAGAAATGCGCGTGAAATGTTGAATAGTATAGGAGCATATATTCGGGAACATGTTCCAATATCAAACATCAAATTTCAATAATGAATAAGCCACAATAACTTTTCAATCAACTTGATACCTAATAAGTTTGTTCGTTCTCGTTCTGTGATGGTGATGTTTTCAAAAATCAAGTTTGTGTTTTTTTTTGCAAAGTCTGTTCCTGCCAAATCGATTTTTTTTGCAATCACATCTACCACACCTTGATCTTCGGACTTCAAAACTCCGGATATTTTCTACGTGCTGCCAAAACCATGTCATAAATGCACATTTCCTTCGGCTTGCCATTTCTTATGTTTAGGTCATTCACATTCCCAACTCAAGCGCGTGTACGATTCAGATGTGCAGGATAATGTATGAAGAAGGTCATCCTCGAGTGAAGCCAGCAGTACAGATATTATTGCTGCTCATGATAAAAGCACCAAGGGTCAGCGATTATGAAAGATGAGGTAACAGTTAGTGGCACGAAAAATTGCTCAAGGACAGAAATGGTAGATAAAGTTTGGCATCAATCGACTTCAACAAGAAATGGAGAGCTGGCTCAACATGTATTTGGTCTATCCAATGAATTTGGATATACTACCGACGTATTAGCGTCTTAATTTTCCCTCATAGAAGTGTGTTGATGCTCAACCGAGAAAAATATCATTTAGAGATCTTCTTGTTATTTCGATATCCAACAAGAGATAAGAATGGCAACAAATATACCGTCTATATTACTATTAGATAGTCGAATAGAACTGGAATATGAAGTTCTTCCAGTCTGATGCACACACATCTTTTTGCGTGTAACGCTAATGCACAATTTTTTAACAATGGTCGGATAAGTATATTTGGATTATATCTGCCTGACATGAAGGAAAATGAAGTCAATTTTGCTATCTGGTTACTTCCATATAAAAAATCTTTTTCTTTTCCTTTTAATCCTTTTGAGAAAATTCATTGAGAGCATAATAGAAAAGAAATAAATAGAATTGTTCGAAAATAAACTAAGTGGACGAAAAGTTTGCACTCAATACTATCAGTGAGAGCTGAATATCCAAAAGCGTTGTGATACGCAGCAGCTCGTGACTACTATGTTTCGTACTCTTTCTCAGATATAAAACTGAAATCGCCAAGAACAGTGCTGCTATATATTTTTCCGATGTTCGAGATGTTCAAGACTTCCTTACGCCTTGCCGACATTGCGCCAGATACAGCTTCAAAAGAAAAGAGATTCGCTTCTTGTTGTCCTCTAGGCGTGTTTCTTCAAGTACTGTGTATAGCAATTCTTTTAGATACACATTTCTTCAAATTAGAAAATACTTTATTTTATGTGTTCTGGAATGACATACGAAGCAATTTTATCTCACTCCGATCTTAGCATTTCTATAACTGTATTTTACCCCGTGTCACGTCATGCATGAAAGAATAAGCAGTGAACAAAAGTTGAAATATGGTACTTTATATTATGAAGCCATGGCAACTAATTTTTATCAAAATCATCGAAAATGTTTTGATAAAAATTCGCCCAATACACCTCAATTCAACAAGTGTTAACAACTTGTTAATTTCCATTATCACTTGATACTATGGACTCTCAAAGAATACTGGCAATTGAGATTCAACATATTTTTTTCCGTTCTTTTTTCTGTTCAGTGTATCAAATTCATCCATTGATATCTTTTTCGATAGCAAAAAGACAAGACGCAAAAAATACGATGCGCGAAAATGAAATATTCTTGAGAGATAGCCACTGGAAGATAAAGAATCTTTTTAATAGCTGTATTGTGGCCGCTTTAGGAGTGATCATTTCAGCAGTTCGTCATTAGCTAATCTTGATTACCCACTTGTACCGCTGATAGTCTCCTTAGAAGGCTGACTATACGGGAGTGTATAAGTATGTATGTATGTGTGTGTGTATGGGTATGTGTGTTACGTGCATGTGTACGTTCGTGTGTTTTAGTTAAGAAAGTAAGAATCCTTTACAGCCGACGGAACTCCATTTGCTTCATTTTTCGCGCATTTTTGTCATCTCTTGAAAAAAAAAGAATTTGATGATATATCATCACCTAGTTAGAAGAAGCAACAGGATTTCACGCTCTGCTAACAAGTGGTTGGTGATCATGACTAGGCGACTGGACATTTTCTTTACATACTTTCGCTTCGAGTGTTTTCATAAAATCACGCTCACATACCACTATGACTGACAATTATTTTTTCCCAAAGAGAAAAATATGATCTATATGACGATGCCATCCAAGAGCATTGAGTACACAGCACTGCCCATTCAGTGATAATTTCATTTAATAAGACATGTAAATTATACGTCTGGGCCTTCTCTATGTAGGAGGATAGGTTTCCCCGAGAGGATTGGTTAGAGAAGAAGGCCTGACCGACTGACGAGACTAACGAGGCCGGACACGTGCATCGGGCTGTACAAGTGCGCATAATAGAGCTCATCCGTGGATCAAAAAATTTCGACATGTTTTCCTTACACCTTGTAAAATAAACTGCAGAGGCCAACCGGGAGTAAACTATTTAAATGGTGTGGCGCTTTTAGCAAATGTTTTCACTTTACATCATATCCGTGTATTTTCTGACGAGAGCATTGAAGAAATTTTGGCAGAGTATGTGAGAAATAGGTCTGATTATTTTCTTCAAGTAATTCTGCTCTACAGAAAAAGTTCGTTTAGAATGCGGTCACTCTTTTAGGGAAAACAACGATGTCAATCACCTCAAATCCTGATTGCTGATTCAGTCGTCATTACATTTCTTATCGGCTTTTCACAGTTCTATCTTGCTGTGTGAACCTTTAGAGCTTAGGTGCTCAATTTTTCCTATGGTTAAGATGAAAGGTTGTGTAATATGTGGAATCGCGTAGAAATAGCAGAAATATGATACTTGCCTTCCATTTTCTCGACGATTTATAGACGAACACAATCGAGCACCTCTGAACTCGCACATCAGAGCTTATCTGGAGAATGGCGACTTTTCTTTTATGACTAACATTGAAAGCATTACCCTTTGCTATTTATGAACTTTAATCTTACTGTTTGTTACTACATTTTCCTCCGCGTAGCCCGCTACGCACAGCGGCAGCATAAATTAACCCATTGCTAGAAAATGCCTGTAACATAAATTTGATATTCTCCTTTATTAACCGCTTTTTTGGCGGTAGTATAATGTTATGAATCTACCCAGTCGTGTAGAGTGATGTGCAATACTTCTGCGTCAGTTGAGACTCGAACCCGTATCTCACACTATGCGGGAGCGCGTGCTCTAACATGTTGCACTACTGACGCCCATTTTGCACACCACTCTTTCTACGCTACAGCGCATCTATCTGTTAGCCTCCAATTATTAACGGCCTTGCGTGGGTTGTCGGTATCGATATAGAACCCTGGTTACACTGACAGATATTGGGTATTGATGATCAGATGAAATTCTTTTTTTATTTACTGGCTTTTTTGGCAGTGGCATAATGCCATGAATATACCCACTGATGAAGGGTGATGTGTTAAACTTCTATGCCAATCGTGCAGACGGTCAAAGCATGTGTTCCTGGATGGAATGAGATGTGGGTTCGAGTCTTTCCTGACGCAGAAGTCTTGCACATCACTCTGCATCACTGGGTAATCTGATTTTATAATGAACGTCCAGGCTCACAGTCAATTGGTATGAGAACACGTTGAATTAACTGAACGACATCACGCTGATTAGGATTCGATGTTCAAAAATAGTACTCTAATCTATGAACACCTGGAGCTATATGTTTCGTATATAAAAGCGGCTAATGGCGGAACAACTTGATAGGAATCATGCCAACTTTTCGTATTCTCTCATAGAATGAGTGGTTTCAAGCATAGTGATGTGGTACTCAGCAACATTGGACTGATAATTAATGTCCATTCTATCGCCCAAAATAAATAAAAACAGACAACAAAAATACGTCAATCACAGCAAAACATAAGGCACAAATATCAATCTACAATGATGTGCAACGTAACCACTTCTAACTGAGAATATACTTCAATATCAAACGGCTCATTTTAGCAACGCATGAGGCGGATTTACTTTCTCACCAACCTAAATTTCACTGCATTGCCGTGAACACTCTCAACAACTCCTAATTAACGAAAAAAAAAGGAATTTCAACGGTATTTCATTGAGAGTTATGAAGACAATATGAGGTTACATAATATATTAACATTTTAGAGCATTCGAAAGTCAATGTAGAGCTAGTTTTTATATATTTGAAAAATAACTCGCTTCGTTCATATCGTCGTACACCTGCAAATCGCTCAGATAAATTAGCATACTCGAAACATAATATTTTGACACCATTTTTTCGTAGTGGCATGGTTTTTTGCAATACACCTACGAGGATTGAGTGGTGAGCAAAGCCTATGCCCCACGTGCCATTGTTCAAAAGTGCAGTCAAAACATTAGAAATTTTGAGTATTAGTTATCACAGTGGCTGTCAGCTCAGCTGGGTTCATAAAGCAAAATCGCATACCCAAACAGACCTGTTAAAGTTTGGTGGCTGACGGCTAACATTGAGATGTTGAAGAATGAGTGATCGGGCAAATGTGCCTCAGTGGTGTAGTGTTAGAGCACGCGTCCCCCAATAGGATGTAACGTGGGTTCGATTCCCGCCTGAGGTCGTGTTTTCGCTCACCACTCAATTGTCTTAGGGTGTATTTTATTAGTAAAATCATTCTAGGAAAAGTAAACATGTTTCTCATCCGAGCATTTCTAGCCGAACAGAGCTTTTCCTTTAGACTATTTGTAACTTTTCGATAGTATATCTCTCGACAATTTCGGTGACAGATTTGGTTTCAGAAAACAACTTTCAGGTGCATACAATGCCACTGAGCCACTGTGCTAATTCCGGCTCCAAATTTGCGAAACCCAATATTTTTTTGATTGATACAGCACACTAAATAAATCTTTTCAAAACCAAATGAATTGTTAGAATTTTGGAGACCTCAGCCGACAAATGTTTACTAGAAGTCTGAGGGAGAAACTTTGTTCAGCGAGAATTGTTTGAGTGAGAAACATGATTTTATTTCTACTATTACTGCTTATCAGAGCGGTCATTTCAAAAGTAAAATATATCTCTGAATTCCCCAAGATTTTAGTTATCCAATGTCTCTCAAATTCTGAAAACAGCCAAAAACGCGTTTTTTCCAAAGACCCAAACTGTGGTGAATAACGGAAAAGTGACCAAGATAATTCATTAGTAATCAATCAGAAATCATTTTCATTTGACCTCCACTTGTGGTGTTATTATGTTTTAATATGCCCAATAATGTAGCGTGCTGTGCAAAAACGCTTGCGTAAGCCCGAATTCGAGCCAAGATCTCATTCTTTGCGAGAGCGTGTGCTAGCCGTTGCACGACTTTGTAAGTGACGTCTTGACACCGATTTGAGAGAGAGGTGAATGTGGAACAGAGCAATGATCACGCTACAAACTAATCAGGTCTGTGTAGAGAAGCTCACAAACCATGCACAATTATTTATTAGAGTGAATTGTAAAGTTGATAGAAAAATGCATCTCTAGAACAAGGAGAGAATTCCAAAAACACATTCTTTGCATTACTTATAAACCACCACCAATGGAAAATTGAACAAGAGCAGTGATAATTTCTGATTACGCATTTGTGCAAGCGAAATCCTCTAGGGAATAGCAGAAACGGTTTTGTTAGATCAGTTCTACTGAATACATATGATTAGCTTCATTTAGCCATTCTGAAGTTTTGTAGGGTTCTTATGGAATTTTTCTTCAAAGTGATGAGAATAACTAAGGTGGCGAACAACCGTGGCAACTTGTTAGGGAGGGAAAGATAGACAATGAAACTCATTTAGATTACACTCTCCTTTCTGACTGTTCATATTGCCAACCTAATGGATGTTTCTTATAAATTATTTTCAACAGACAACAAATTACCATTCCAACGAAATCTATCCATAAAGTATGTTAGAAGATGAAGGAATATTATATACTCACCTATCCAGTGCATGACACATTTCCCATGAGAATGTTTTAGCCGAAACGGCCCCATTTGTTCTCGAAAAAGGAAAAATGCAGAGGAAGCTAATTTTTGCCCAAATAAAAATGGCATTTTGGCACAAAGTCTACACCATAATGAGGAGACTTCCTTGGGTTTGAATCAAGATTGGTTGTTTTCCAGCTATCTCAGTTTCCTAACTGTTTGAAGAAAAGCACTTTCGTTTAATGTCTCCTTTGCTGAGCAACATCTGAGTGAGCGTCAAAACTCTGTAAACTTCTGAATACAAGAGAGTAATTGAAAAATCGATCTTATTCGTTGGATAGGAATGTTCATGGAAGTGTTAGTAACCACTTGAAACCTTGAACCCCCTGGCTAGAGCACCATGTAATCGATTTTTAAGCACTCTTTTGTAAAGTTGTAAAGTCGAGAATATTACTATGTTTTACAAAACTACGTGTTTTCTTCTTATCTCGCCATAATTCGCTAGACAAAACTCTTTTTTGGTGTGCTAGTACTTATTCGATAGCACGAGATTGAAGCACTCAAAAATAAATTCGCTTTTGGAAACGCTATCTTATGACGCTGTAGAAAAGAAATATTTTGTGCTTTACACCTCGCCGGACAGAGCTCTTTCATTAGACTATCAGTAACCATCCGACGACATAAGTTCCAATGATTCCAACGCTGTGGTATTCTCTGAAATTACCTTTTGGCTGCAAAAATCGATCGAGTTTTGCACTCTGGCGACCTTGTTTATCGGCTAGTCCATGGGGTCAGGGTCGTATCAGGCACGGGGCGATCCATCGCGTCGAGAAAAATGGTTATACGACTGGAAACTTTTTTACCGCATTGGCAGAAAATTCGGATAATAACATATGATTCTGATACTACGGAAAACTCTCTGCACGCTGATATGCTTTTCGCGCTCTCCACCGAATTATACGCGTAAAGAAGTGAAGGCTCACGGTGGATATGAAACATAATTTCTTTTTCTAAATGCTACATCGTTTATTGAAACGTTCCTCTCCAGCGCATAAGATCGCTTTTTGATTCGTTTCTTTTTAATGAGAAAGTATCAAAAGATTTGTGACACCAAACATTCAAAAGAAAACTGACTTCTTGCACATGATCATTTCCAGTTCCACCTGTTTCACCGGCAACCATAATCCTAAGAGAAACCTGATAAGATCTTGCCAGATCTTCATTTCACCACTGACTTTCATCTGAGTGAAGAAGTTTTTTTCACGGACACTAGGTTGCCAATTAACGTTAATGAAGCGAAGCAATTACTCTTCATTCGTCAGTTAATTGAATATCTCGTTTTGAAGAACCGATATAATCTCAAAACCTTATTTTAAACCTTTTCGAAATTGAAAGAATTTTTTAAGGCTTTCAAAGACCTTGTGTGTGATTATAGTGATATGCGTACGATTCGGCGACCTCACACGTTTCAATAGTGCGGCCTGATTTTTCGTTCACTCCTACAACTAGTAGTAGTGGAGCCGAAGATGTACAAATCTCGTTGAAGTGAAAAGATCACTTGATTTTGTGGCCTAGACTAATTTTCAGTCGATGGTTAACGGGTGCTAACAAAGTATGTGGCAATACATTCCGATCGACAGTGTTTGAAACTTCGCCGGAGGTGCAGTATACTCTAATAGAATTTTTTACTTATGCCCTAAAAGACTTGCGATATGCTACATGCTATTGCCCCAAAAGGCTCAATAAAATGTTATCAGACTATTCTGTATCTCAAGTGAAATATTCGAATAGGCCGATTGAAAGATATTGCTATATGCACCTCGAGGTTTTTCCGCGTCGGTGACTTTTGCATTTTTCAGCCATCTCGCTAGCCCGTCAGAGTCACAAGCTTCACCGGCTACCCTACATAGTAGAGAAAGGGTGACACACAATAATAAGACCAGACAACGCAATGTATTGTCAAGCATTTCATAATGCTACGGCTATTACCATGTAGGGTAGTCGGTGGGGCATGTGCTCTGACAAGGCGGGCGAGGCCAATAGAACGTACGTTTCCTGAAAGCCAGTGACATACCAAATTCTCGAAAAGGCTTAGAACAAGTCTTTTGGGAATGCATAGTAATTGTTTACAATTAATTGAGTGTCTTCAAATGGAAATCGAACTCCTATCCAGCTGGTGGAACCTTACTGTGTTACGAACCTCAATTCGTTTACTTTAAATTGACGCAAGGAACAACCTCTCAAAACTTTGAGGCGGTAGGCTATTGAAAAGGATTTGACGATACGCTTCAGCTAGTCTTTCAATTCATTAAAATATTCACTGATTCTTAGTGAGATTAAAAGGCAATCCGTTGCAGAAGTGATATCGAGTACTGCAAAATGCGATGTTCCTAAAAGTCAAAAGATAGTGGACTTGTAACAAATCATCGTCAGTCCGATGTTGAAGATTCCTGCAGAGTGAGGACATCTCATGTTAACGCTGGTGCTTTACTTAATTGTATTCGACTATATTCGAGATCGGAAACGCTCGTAGTAGAGACGCTCATCATCGTCTTGGATCAGAACGACATCAAGGAAAATGAATTCCTCTAGCCATCAGCAGAATATAAGTTTTTCGACCATGTCGCGTTAACTTGACCATCCGAGATAGTATTAAATAGTCATGCTGTGGCAAAAGAAAGATGAGAATCTAAACAGTCTCGACTAATTTGGTAGAAAACGCTATTTGCCGGTGAATACTCCTTCTTTTTGGCGCTTACCAGAAAATATTTGCAGTTCTTCGTCCTGCTGGAAGGGCGAAATTTGCTTTCTTGATTAATGTCCGTGGTACTACTAGCGACAGCTCTACTACTGTTGGAAAGAAAGTTCTGGGGCATCTTAATACGCATGAGATAATTCCCGTCATATCATGGAAATATTACAGCTCCTTATGTGCGATTTCTCCACTGAAGGCATAGATATTATTCACCTTTATCACCCAATAATGCAGAGTCAAATAGTCAAAGTCAAGTTAAATGAAATGAATTCTGACTGATCATCACTACCAAATATCTGTCAGCACAAGTGGGTTCAGTGCCGATAGCGACTACCCACGCTAGACCGTTGATGGTTCGCTGTTGACAGATAACACGTTGTAGCGCACAAAGAGCGCTGTCAGAACGGGCGTCGGTCGTGCAGCGGCTCAGCACGAGCCCCCCGGATGGGGTGAAATGTGGATTCGACTCCTATCTGATGCAAACGTTTCTACACACCACGCTTCATCATTGGGTATATCGTAAAATCATACCATCGTAAAAGGCGGTCAAATAAATGTATTCTGATTGAGAGTCGCCTTCATTTTCACTTTGTTACAAGCGTCCACCATGTCCAATAATACACTCAATGTTCGTGTTTTATTGCTCCATTTATTAGACAAAGGGTCTTTCATGGCGCGCTGGAGTCGATGAAATCTATAAGAAAGCGGTCCACAGAAGAGGTTAACTAGTTAGCATGTAATTAACATACATAGACATGCCATATTCTTATCAGACTATATCAATTTGAGCGGGTCTGTGAAAAAGCGGTCGATAGAAGAGATGTAGATACATGGCATAAAATTATCATCCTAGGAAGAGGACAAAAGTGAAAGAATATTGAAGCACATATAGTTAGTTCCGTTTCAAGAATTCTTATGTTCTTGCCTCTACGAGGCATTTTCATATTCAGCTACTTCCTAATTCATGTATTGATTGTGAGCGTCGAACACTATTTCATATCACTATTGGTTAGACTTAACTAATTATTTTTAAGTGCACCTCTGAAACTATGTAGTGGCCCGTGGATACGAGTTCACGTTGTATTACAGCCGCCGTAAGAAGAGCGTCGCCATTTTGTCATAAACACTCAACAGCATTACATAATCAGTTAAACTCAGTCACTTCAGTGCTTTGGCAGTACTAAGGTTCTGCACCTGATCAAACTTGTTCTTGCAAAATTCTCCTTATTTTAGCCAATAGTTGAATGAACGTGTTGTTATTGGTCATTACATAGCTCCACGATTACTTCACATCCGCCGACACTCATACTTGCAATTAATCGCCTTACGTTTCTCTCACTAATATGGCTCAATTTAAGGTGGCCACAGGATACGAAGTCTGTTTCTTACGCTCACGGTAAACTATTAACGTCACCACCATTACTGAACTAACTGCAATACAGAGACCCAACAATTTGTAATCTTCCACTAGCCATGTTGCTCAAAAATTTTATTTTCCCTGCTGTTTTTTCCTTTTCTTTGTTTCGTTATCAAGATGTGTTTGGGTCAACATTGTCCACCAAACAGAGAGAACAACGGAAGAGGAATGGCCGTGGAATTTCAGTAGTTAGTATTTTTGAGATTAAATGTAGTGAAATGGTAATGGCGATAAGCGAAATGCTAACGATTATAGAAAACAGTTGTGTAAGGTGGATTTATAGTTAAAATATTTTCAAATATGCCTGATAATCATTATTTGAGCCACGCATGTGAGTGGTTTGTCAAGGAGGGCTGACTTATAGAGCCCGATACACGTGTTTCGATCTTGCGATCTCGTCAGTCGGGCAATTACCCTTTCTCGTCTTTTGCTAATCTCTGTAGGGGCTCCAGTCCCCACACTAAGAGTCAGCGACGACGGACGTTTTACACTCTATGTCCAGTGAAATTCTCACCGAACACCTCTTGTCTAGTATATTCAATATATCATATCTTCCGCTTCGAGTGTTTTCTTGAGACCACTGCTCCAATTTTAATGTGCTTGATAATCATTATTTGAGCCACGCATTTCAGTGGTCTATCAAAGAGGACTTCAAGGAAACGAAAGATATGATATATTGTATATGCCAGCCAAGAGCAATCGAGTGTACAACACTCTGTGTTCGGTGAGAATTTCACTGTCCATAGAGTGTAAAACGTTCGTCGTCGCTAACTATTAGTGTGGGGACTGGAGCACCCACAGAGATTAGCGAAGGACTAGAAAGGGTAACTGCCCGACTGATGAGATCGCAAGATCGAAATCTATAGGTCAGCCCTCCTTGACAGACCACTCACATGCGTGGCTCAAATAATGATTATCAGGCATATTGAAATTTGAGCAGTAGTCTTAAGAAAACACTCGAAACGAAAGATATGATATTTCATAATTAGCTGCTTGCATAATATGAAGTGCAATATTTTAACTTTTGTTTACTGCTTAATCTTTTTTTGTCGCGGAGTATTATGTGAGATGAAACCACAAGAATGCTGTGGTTTAAATGAGACTGTTGACTCAGCGTTACAAATGCACTCATGCAAGTCTTCTCAAGCAATGTTCACTGGTATGCAAAATATTCCACCTCATATGGAAGATGAATCTACATTTTATGTACATCGAGGACCCGTGCTACCACTAAATCGTCGGGCTACTCATTTTGACCACTCCTTTTTTGATATAGACTATCGTTGATGCTGCCAGTGAACTATTAACCGGGCTTGGTCCGGCGGCCCATACTGGCAGTAAACTCATTGAGGCAGACAGCATTTGATTATGTAGCTGTGAAATAAATTAATGGTTCTACTGCTTCATTTGGGTTTAGGTTTGGTGTTGAACGTGAGTAACGGAGTCCTTCGACGTTAACACGTTGAGGACCGTGGTGATATTTCGCCTTGTATACAACGCGCTGGCGACTGACCGCCGTTTCCGTCTCGGTGACAGTGTTTCCTAATGAAATCAGCTTTTGATCGTCACTTAAGGAAAACACGTCGTGAGCAAGTGGTAGAATATGATAGAAAGACCACAGTGAAGTTGTGTGTAGTGGTAACGACGTGAAAGCTTTTTACAAAAGACTGCATCTTTGCGGGAAAATCTGTTCCCTACTAAAAGAGAATTCGATCTGTTAATTAACATTCTTTTATCAGCTTAATTAATGTTGCCATATTTCAATCATATTTACCTTCTATCTGTCATGTCAACAGCATTTCACTTTCACACACTACAGCAAATGAATAAGAAATCAAATAATCAATTATACTATCTTCTGTCGTTCCGAAACTAAATATTACAGCATGGATCTTTTAGTACTGTATTCTCTCATTTCATACAATGCCGAAAAGCCGCTTTAGCAGCTGAAAATTGCAATACAGCGAATAGTTTGACAAATCAATGCTACACTCTGCATGCGATGCCACATCGCCGATTAGCAAAATGTAATCTTCTTTCCGTCAGTAGAATGTACTTTGAAAGTTTTTTCATAAACGATGCTAAATGTTAAAATCCACATCTATTAAGCTATCAAATGGCTGCAAAATCATAAATAAAGCAATAAAAAATCAAGATAACAACAGAATGTATGTTCTTATTTCAAAAGGATGTCATGTCCTCGTTGAATACTAAGGAATTTTTGACGCATAGGTGTTCTCTTTACTAGAAAAAACTCTTTTGTGATATTACACCAATTAGTGACGACGATATGTAATTCAACGCAATTTGCCAATAAAACCCCTTATTCCCGTTGCAATACGCGCTAATGCTGGTGTATTGCAGTCACTTCAGTAATGGTGGTGACGTCAATAGTTTATCGTAAGCGTACGAAACAGACTTTGTAGTCCTGTGGTCACCTCAAATAGAACCACATTAGTGAGAGAGACTTAATGTGATTGATTACAAGTGTGAGTGTCAGCGGATGTGAAGTAATCGTGGAACTATGTAATGACCAATTGAAATAAGGAGAATTTTGCAAGACAAGCTGGATTAAATGCGGAATCTGAGTGGAATGCTGCGAAAGTGCTGAAGCGACTGAGTTGAACTGATTTTATAATGTTGTTGTGTGTTTATGACAAAATGGTGACGTTCTTCTTACGGTGGCTGTACTACAACGTGAACTCGTATCCACGAGCCACTACGTAGTGTCAGAAGGAGCAATAAAAAATAATTAGTTAAGTCTTACCAATAGTGGTATGAAATAGTGTTCGCCACTTTGACTAAATCATTGCATGAATAAAGAAATAGTTCTAAGGAAAATGTCCGTAGGGGCAAGAACATAAGAATTCTTGAAACAGATTTAACTCCATGTGTTTCAATTTTCTTGCACTTTCGTCTTCTTTCTAAGAAGATAATTTTATGCTATGCAATTATACCTCTTCTATCGACGGCTTTTTCAAAGACTCGCTCAAAATGATATAACCTGGTAAGGATATGAGACGATTATGCATGCTAATTACATGCTATGTAAATACCAGGTAGAAGAATATAAGAGCAATGTGATGTGTTGCTGACTACAAGATGATGATAATTGCTGCTTTGTGTGTTTCTTAAGCTTGGGAATGCATTTAGAAAACTCATCTGTTCACTTCAGTCACCGTCATGATTCCTATGGCGGTTTCACAATTTTAGTCCTCCAATTGTTGTACAAAATTTTCTAACCTTCAAAGCGAGTGTGATAAATTTTTTCTCTATCATTGTCAGAAGATGCGCTCTTTATCAAATACATGGTCGAGTAAGAACAGCAGAAAAATGATACACTGCTGTATATACGTCTGTCATTTCCCGATCAATTACCGAGCATCATTGAGATGGCCCATTACTAGAATGTCACGCGTCAGAGTGGTTTTATAGGTCTTCCACATATGAAAAGCATTGATAACATTACACTTTTCCTTTGTTGAACTCTAATTTTACTTTGGTTATCATATATTGGCGTCAGTTAGGTCGCTGCGCACTGCGGCGTCGTAAGTTGGTTTCTAGCTAGAAAATTGTCAGCACTATGAATATGATATTAGGATGAGAAAAAAGTTCCAAACATTCGCTGAATAGATTCAAAGTTTATACATAAATTCAATCAAATAAGCGAAAATTATTTTCCAACATCACCTGTATCACCTGTCGTCCCTTTGATTGTCAAATGACTCGAGCGGGCACCAGCAACATTTCCATTTTCCCTATCTCGTCAAGAGTGGCTCAATGAGTCCTCCTCGCTCTAGGGATTTGTTCACCATCATATTTTTTTCTAGTCTGTTCGTGAAGAATTCGGATCATATGGTAGTGGTTTTCCCGTAGAGCGACTGATATCCCTAGGAATTCAGCCGGTATGCACTCAAAATGCTAAAAACAGCAATTCTTCGGAATAACAACCATTACTGCCCACAATGTCCTGCCAACGATCTAAAAGCTTCCGGATCTGATGAACTCAAATACTATTCCTCGGGCCCCAAATCAAAAAATTCCTGACATCCCTCTTCAACTTGATCACATGTATCGAGTACGAGTCAGTCCATGCAGGAGATGTTCCAGTGAGTGGAATCGGACTATATTCGAACGACGCATCATCTGTAGTGTAGGATGGAGTGCGGTAAACCTTGACACCCTTCAATTCATCGAACTTTTCCTTAGTCTTCTTTGCGGTGTTACGTTTGACATGTCTTGCTGAAACAGCGCGCGCTATCTACGAATTAATGTTGCGTACACAATAACCAGCGTTGTCTTGGGAGTTTCTTATTGAAATATTTCTAAGTTACTCCCATGAATTTGCAATAACCGATGCTGTGTAAACAGGCGCAAAATTTTAATCTTTCACATGCGTTATGGAACATTTTCTTCAAACTATTAAATTAGAAAAACGCCCAGGTGCATAATCCCCAGCCATGGGAATGCGTTGAAACCACGAGGTCACTTTGCCAACTGGGATTTGATTTGTAAAAAATCTTCTCATTCTAGTCCACTGACAACTAGAGCTGCGTATTTTGCAAAATGGGTAAAAGAAGGTGCTAGTGTCGTTGCGATATCATGGAATTTATGCTACATTTTCATATGCGATGCTCGAACAAGTGACTACAAGCATGAAAATGACATTTTACGCCAGACTTTATATTGTACATTGATTTTAGTCAATATGAACCGACACACAAGGCTTATGGCTCAGAGGTTAGAGGTGCCCTGCGACACACATGATTTATCGATCGATGGTTCGATCCCGAGCTAAGGCTCACCAAGCCTTCCATTCCTGCGGAGCCGGTGAATTGATACCAGACTTATGTGGGAGAATAAGCAACACTGGCTTGATACGTCGATAGGCCATCTCAGAGGCTAATTATGTATTAAGTCACCTAAAGCGGAGATAAAACTTTAAGAAGCCAACTGCATGGCACAATGCCTTAGTGACTGATCAACAAGGAGAGCTTTATCTTTTCAAAATCGTTACATTTCCAGATGTCAAACCTCTCATCCACTCCATTATACGTCCATCCAGAAAACATTGCGGTGTCGACGATCATGGCAATGGTGAGTCTAAAACATTGTTTTCGTAACTTATCAAAGTGTCAGTTCTCTTCAAAAATTCTACTGTGTGATCAGCTTCTGGTGTTAATTCTGTGCATTGTTTTACTCCTTATCTCGAAGCCAATCTCCTTCGGCTATGGAAGACGCCTCGTAAGTTTATTGTAATCCTGTTAAGCACCCCCACCAACTATTGCTTAACGAGAAAAGCTAGTTGTCAATGAACAAAAATATGTACATGGTCCAGAGTTGCACATAGTTCATGTACAGGTTAATTTGTCCCAAAGTTAACACAAAGTTTACAATTTTCCGTATGTATTAAGAATAGTTCTCTTGAGTGCTATGCTAATACGCATCGTCGCACACCATTTCGCTCATTTATTGGGTTGGAAGGAAAGTTCTGGAGCACTTTATTAAGCATAAGATAACTACCATGCATATCATAGGAACATTACAGCTCCTGTAAGGGATTTTTCCACTGAAGGCCTGAAAATATTCGTCTTTGTTTCCATTTTGCTACGAGCTTCCGCCATGTCCAACGTCGCAAACGAAGTTAGTGTTACATTGCGTCATTTTTGGAGAAAGCGTCTTTTACAGCAAGCTGCAGTAGATGAAATCAACGACAAGGAAATAAACGGAAAGGCACAACAAGCGGATGTGCTGTTGGGAGTTGATGTCAACGCTTTAATGTCGCAGATCTTAATCTAAAAGACAAATTTCGTTCAACACGTCCAACATAGTTGTACAGCTATGATATGATTGCTGCTTTGGGGAGATACAATGTCGTCAATTGCTAGCGTAAAGGCAACCAAACTTGATGTCTCTAATACATCTGTGCTAACTCATCCCTATAAGCTGATCTTTGTCCGAAAAATTCAGGACAGGATCTGCACAAGTTCCCTGCAGCACAAATCGTAGAAAGAGTCGATATATGCCTCCAGCTGCTCAGCAATCAACTAGTTCTTCGATCGAAGTCGAAGAATGTGAAGAAGAAGAAAACGAGAAACATCGCTTTCTTAATTATAATCTGTTGGATTCTGGGTTTCTTCCATACAATGCCGAATTTTTGGAGTGAGTTTTGCTATTTTCTGATCAGCGCGAAGATTAATTTTCCAAATATCACAATCCACAGTTATTTTAGTGAAAAGCATGCACATTGACCCCATTCACACATTCTGTCTTAGGAGAATAGGCCAGAAATAAAGGTTCTTCTTTGGGACAATCAGTTGAAATTAGATCACATTTGACTCCGTCGAGCAAGCGCGTATATTAATTTGAACGCACATTCGAAGACCTACCAGTACTATTTTGTTATTAGTGCGTCTATTAATTTTTCAAAATACCACGGCCCACAGCTACTATAGTGGAAAGCATGCACATTGATGCCCATCCACACATTCCGTCTTAGTGGATAGGCCAAAAATTAAGGAGAGGTTTTTCTTTCCTCAGACAAATTTGATAAAAACGCCCGTGTATTGAACGACATTACCGTGAAATGTACCATCCACGCTCTTTTTTTTGCCACCGGTATGTCGAGTGACTGACTGCAGACTGCGTACAACTACTTTCCCTAACAAATATTATATTATAAACCACAAAATTGTCTCGAGAGATGGAATATGTGGCTCGACCTCGACTTTTAATATAGTGTAGACCGACTACTGCTCATGATTTTCGGTTGTTCGGATTTGAATCAGATCTCCCCTTTTTTCAGCTGGGCGATGCTTCGCGTTCTTTGTTGCGATAACATGGGCGTGGACGATCGGTGATACAAAATGCGTTAATATCATTTTTGTCTCCGTCAACCACTACGCTCTTGCAGCCTTGTAATATTGATTCTTCTACTCGACTGCATCACGCTAATCTGTCCAAGAGTTAAACGTAAGGTTAGTGGCACATAAAATGAACATGCCATCCTGTATCAACTGCGTTTCTTTTATGGGCGTGTGATTCGAGTAGTCGCTATCAAACCTTGCACTAATTCTACCACCTAAAAGTGTGGCTTGATGAGTTCGAATTTCATCGACTGTGGTTTATGTCTCTTGTTGTATGCACCACGTGCTCAACTCATCTGATCTTCAACACTTCCACGTCTACAACTGTGTCTTTAATCTTTGATCGTTGCTGTCAATTGGAACCTCTGGTTTCCACCCTCACTTGCATGGTGCGATATACTCACAACATCGTCTTGTCAACTGCGTATTGAATGCGCAGTTTTCGTTCTTTTATTCTGCTAGAGTAAATTCCACATTTTCGACGAGAATAAGAAGGCAAGAAGTTCCGTGAAGGTGGAAAATGGTAGTGAGGTCACGCGTTCTTAATTCCTTTCAGTATATCGTCAATGTTTCAAAAAAATCCTATTCCTCCTGTTTTCCTTGGAGCGAAGTCGTCCAGCATGCTGACTTTCCAACCCAGACGAAGAACATAGCTGCAGTACTTGATGATTCTTCCGATGAGCGTAAGTGAAGGAGAACATCTGAAATTCAGCCAGATGTTAATTTTATTACAAGCGCTGTCAATGTCGACCACATTCGCTTCCCACAGTTGATAATGGTTGTTATAGAGCTTTCATCAGCAAAACGAAGTTCATCTGATTTATTGATCACCACTTCAGCTCGCATATTCTTCAGTTTCTAGTGATGAGATGTATCAGAAAGCAAGGTGGCAAGTCGAAATGCCTTAGCTTGGCTATCACTAAGATTGCAATTAGAATACTCTTGACCAGCACCGTGCGCTAATATGAAGAAGACAAAATCCTCATGCAGCAGCTGAAGCAGTTCATCAAATGTTAGAAGAGCGGTGCAAAGAATCGAAGCGAGGAAACGAATTGAATGCAAAATGTGCTGAGATAGGCACTGTAAATTCCAATAATTTCTCAGTTTGGGAGTGAGAATATCTTTGGGAATTGCCGTTCTTCAACTGAATCAGTTTAAAACACTTCAACAAAAGGCGCTATACTTTTCAATGCCGCTTGATGAAGCAATAGTGCTTAGGCCAGCACGAACTAATTACTAACTTTTATTATGTTAAAAATTTGAAGTGTTCGATTTTTTCGGAGCCGATATGGATTGAAGTTAATGCGATAAGTGTCTATGCTGATAATGAAGGTTTGCATTGTCAGAGACTCGTTTACAAGGAGTAGAGTAGCACTGCTAAAATGAGGTATTCTATGGCATCGCTCTTATATACGGAGTAGATGTCGATCTAATGTAGCCCACCATGCCTCAATTTTTTTGGCGGCATTGCATTCGACGGTGGTCGGTGTCAATATTAGTTGACACGGAAGGTGACTTTCGTAAGAGCCTTCCCTCTAACCTCAAAGCGACAAATCAGGACTTTACTGAGTTAGAAGGTGTTAAAGCATATCACCAAACCCTTTTGTGTAGTTTATCGTTTCAGAGCTTTGCAAGTAGCTCGCTGTGTCGATTCATGGCACACCAATTAGAGTGCGTGTCGCAGTTGGTCCTCACCAAGTATATAAGAGTCCAATTTTTGGAATGAAGACGTTCGGCTGATTATAGACAATTTCTATTGTCAACAGTGGTTTTCCATTCATTTGTCAAGACCCATTTTTTGTAGAAGCCTTTTTTGCTGTACAACGATTTTTCAGTCGGCTTTTAGTATTCATTTGACAGCTTAAATCTGACAAATTTCAAAATTGTAGGCTAATGAAGCTTTTCTAGAATAGTGTAGCGGCGAAAAAGATAGGTTATACATTCAGAGTGCTGAGAGTGCTTTGTTTGCACGACTAGAATTTGTAGATGATTTTTCATCACATTTCAACCCTTAAACAACGGCTATTGAAATCGGTACGCGCAGAGCAAAATACGCGATTTTAGCTATTTGATTAAGGTTTTTTTCACCTTTTCGCAAGAATTTCTGAAATTCTCGCATTACATTGATAGAAAAAGATTTCCTCCTTTTGCTCATATGATTTTGGTTTAGATATATGCGTCTTGTATAGAAAAAAACGTTGGTTTATTACGGAATTGTGCTGAATTTGACAACTAGTTGGCTGTAGTGTATGGAGGAGATCACAAAAGAAAAAACCCTAGTTTCGATCTACCATGGTTTTACACAAGACTCAAAAGCCATTATAGTGCATCAAAAATGAAAACAATGAGTAAATTACAACAAAAATGATAATGCATGCTGTGTTCGATAGTAGTTCATCGATAAATCTCACTATAACTAAGCTTGTATCAGTCATTCGTTTATTTCCACTATTCAGAGTTGAGGTACGTGTGAAGATTGTGTACTTATGGATAGTGGAGGAATTCTAAGAGTGGAGTGACAGTCCGGTTCCAGGAAAAGCACTAAGTAATATTATGTTTGGCAACAAGGTCTGAGAAAATGCTTGCAACTTTTTGGATTTCGGCTTTTTTGTCTTTCTAGGCTCATTGAGAAGCCTGTCTTTTCCCGCGTAGATTGGTATATAAATTGCCCATTATCTCGAAATGGAGTTACAAAACGAGCAAATTAGCTTGTTAATGAGACACGAATGGCTGTTAGGTTCAAATGCAACTGTGGCAAGTAAATGCATACATCTGACCTGGATCGAAGATACTGATGGCAAAAGTATGGTATACAGGTGGCTCAAAATGTTTGACGAAGGTGAAAAATGTTTGAAAGACGTCTGCGTTCAAGTCGTCCAAAAGATGTTGATCGTCAAGCTGTGCTTAAAGCGATTGAAGAGAACTCCTTTTTGACAACTCGAATGCTGGCTGATGACTTTGATTATGACCACAGAACCATTGTGAACGTCTTGCATGAGCTTGGTAAAAACTCGAAGAAGTCGAAGTAGGTCCCACACGAGCTTACAGATACCCAAAAGTTGAAAGGTGTTGAAGT
Source organism: Parelaphostrongylus tenuis (assembly GCA_019055375.1). Classification (NCBI taxonomy): domain Eukaryota; kingdom Metazoa; phylum Nematoda; class Chromadorea; order Rhabditida; family Metastrongylidae; genus Parelaphostrongylus; species Parelaphostrongylus tenuis. The sequence continues at coordinate 21,863 of JAHQIW010007194.1, forward strand.
TTCCTCTCGTCTGCCTGCGCTGCACAAAAGAGATTCGGAACTTTGGAAGACATTGTGACGATGGACGAAAAGTGGGTAGGCTTCGACAATCAATCCAGGCGTAATCAGTGGCCATCAGAAGGGCAAAAATCATCGCGCGCTTTAGTCAAAGATGTTTGGAAGGAAAATCGAATGCTTGTTGTCTTTTGGGGTCGAAGCGGAATTGTTCATTGTGCGTCGAAAAGGGACAGAGCATGACAGTTGCGTTCTATTGCGAGATTTTGGAACGTGTTCCCCGACGTCTGCACAACGGAGTTTGAATCGTTTTGCAACAAGACAACGCAAGCCTCACACCGCAAAGCTGACAAAGAAATGTTTGAACTATGCTGGTCGCAAGTTTTTGAACACCCTCAATACAATCCGAATTGGTTCCAAACGACTATCATTTGTTTCGTTCAATGGAGCACTGGTTGCGCGACCAAAAGTTTTGCACCGATATTGAATTGCACAATTCGGTCATTCAGTTCTTCAGCAGCAAGAAATAGGAGTTTTATGCGCGGAATCGATCTTTTGCCGTAGAAGTGGCAGGAAGTGCTCGAATCTTATTTTATATTCCTTATTTTATCTTCTTTTTTTCTTTATTATTCTTTTCTTATTTTCCTTCATTTCGAGTGTTAAAAAAGCCAATATTCTGCCCAGTGGAAACGCAGAGGTGAAACAAAATCGTAGTAAGACCTTCCCTGATTTCTCGACCGTGTTTTTTCTCTGAATAGAGTCGAATGAACGTTTATCACGCGGGAAACGCAGTTTTGTCTAAAAGTTGAATTCCAAGACCGACTGTCTGTTAACCTGGCATGCATCAGTAATTCCTAATTTTTCTTTCTTCTTAAGTAGAGCACTAGGTGTTAAATCTAAACTTTATTCACACAATCAAACAAACATTTCGACAGATCACCTTCGTAAGAGCCTGGAAAGGTTAAAGTTGTTTATAATCTAATCAGTCAAACACTTCCACCACTTCTTTAGAGAAAATTATCAGACCTAGATTTCGATCGCATCAAGCAGAAAGTCATCCCTAAACATGCTCACCGCATTTGTTATATGTCTTCCACTGAATGAACAGGTGAAGAACAACGGAATGGTAATCATATAAGTCAGTAATGCACTGTACCCATCAAAACAACAGTCCTATGTACTGACTGATATCATGGGTTATTATGAGGCATTTTTCCCTGCGGAACATAACTGGATTGGTCGTGTTTATCCAGAAAGCCTCACGTGCCTTTCGCGCTGATGTTTTTTGCTCCTGCTTAAGGATGATGACCTCTACATCAAATCCTCCGCCATGCTTTCGGGCTCTATGTATACCTAGCGGGGTGTTTTTTTTCTAGTATGGCGCATGTCAGCTAGGTGTTCTTCTATGCGAGCATAGAAAGGCCTACCCGTTTCACCAACATATTTATTGTCGCACGCTTGGCAAGAGATTAGGTACACTGTGCCTACGCTCATGCAATCACCGTCCCTGCCGTAAGGGGCACATCTGGCAGTTTTTTGTTGTGCAGAGGCGGTCATATAAACGACTACGAACTAATTGGCGCCTAAGAGTATTTGGTGTATTTCTGTTACTGACATCAGATGCTCTAAGCGTACTCTTTTCAAGCAACGTTTTATAGCCGTACTCGTCTCAATTGAAAGAACGAGAGAATAAACGAAATCTTACTTTCTCTAGAACTTTCGTGCAAGGACGTGTTGTTTCCTAGATTTTATTGAAGAAGTTTGATTTAACAAGAAATTTTAATCTCAATGTAATATTTTTATAATCACATTGGAATCCACTCAGACTCCATCCACAAAAAAAGCAGCAAATGGAGGTGCGCTTCTTCAAGCAGGTGAAGCGCATTAGGTTACTGATGAGTGACTTAGGGTGACTTAGCTTGTCCAAAACAGTAAAGATTTCTCTCATATTCATTGCAGACAGTCTACCAAAATGTGATATTTATGTGCCCACAAATTTGTTTTTTACTGTATCGCTTCTCTATTCGAGAACGAATGGGCAATATTCTTTACTGACATGGGAACTGCGTCGCGCATTGGATGGGTAAGTACAAAATTTATCCACCTTAGAGGATACTTTATCGGGGTATTAGTGTGATAAGCGGTTTAATATACTCTATGAAAGCTTACCTGTGAGAAAGAACCGATAAAACTGAGATAGAGAAAAATTTCGAAAGGAGACTAGATCCTTTGAATATCAATGAATTTATTCTGGTTTCTGACAAGTTGCCTTGGTTGTTTGTCGCTGTAGTCACTCTCATTGATTTTTAGTGGGAGTTTTTATCGCGTACTGTATGTAATCAGTGAAACTGAACTAGCAAAACTGCTTGTTCAGAAAGTAGAAATTTGTTAGAATTCCTCCTTAAAAAATGCATAATCATGAGCTACCGTTGCTTTTATTTTCTTCTATTTTGATGAGAGACCAGAAACAGAAGAAAAGAGAAGAGTTTAGGGCTTTCTATCCCTCTTAAAATGTAAGTTTTCATCAGCACATAGTTCGTTTTCATAAATGGGTGAGCACTGCTTCTGAGACAAATTTACACATAACTGGTTGAATTGCAGCTTAATCGTTGCTCTATTTCACTATCGATTCTCTCAGATCGCTGTCGAGACGTCACTACATGAGCGACAAAGGTAGGAAGTAGCGTCGTTCATTTCAACAGCTGTGCGCAACAACCTCCAAACCTCTCGTTTAGATACTCAGAGTTCATTGTTTCCAGGTGATTACCATCACTTCTTATGTTATGTTACGAACGGGCAACAATTAAGTTATGGAACGCGTGCTATTGCGAGCATCTTCGTGAAGAGAAGAAAAACCTATTACCTTGATATTGTTTTAAGGATCAGTGACTGTATTGTTGATATTTTGATATTGTTTTGTTAATGAATTTAGAATCGCAAAGTATTTCCACTTTGTTACAAGCCTTCGCCATGTTCAGCAGCACAATCGAAGTTCGTGTTTTTTTGCGTCATTTTTGGCCAGAGGACATTTCAAAGCGAGCTGCAGTCGATCAAATCCACGAAGTTGAAGGGGAAAACACAACAAGCAAATCTTTGCTAGACGCTGGTTTCAACGCCTTTTCAAAGCCGAAGACCTTGACCTCAAAGACAAACCTTGTTCACAAAGTTCAAGCAAGCTGAAGAACGAGGGTTTGATTGCTGCTTTGGAAAATGAGCCGCCGTCGAGTGTTTGAAACTTGAAACTTGAGACCAAAACTTGGAGGACCGATGGCAGAAAGTCGTAAAAAACGATGGTCTTTATTTCGAAAATAAAAATAAAATAAAATAAAATGAAATTTTTTGCTTGGAGTTCGAGTGTAAATTTTAATTCTACAAGTGCGCCAAAACTTTCTTGCCACCTAATAAGCTCGACAAATTGGATGAGCACAACAGCTCAACCCGGCAAAGAAACCGCATGAATATATTGATCCTTCTCCATGTTGAGGACCCTCTACAGGTTGAAACAACTGTGTCACAAAACTCTATCTCGTCAACTACGCTAGCAACACATTTTGGTTTTTTACACTTTTCCGACAGCTTATATCGTGAGAGACGCTTAAAAAACTAAGCCGGTGCTGCTCAAACTGCGCAGTTTTTGCAGAACAAGAATGCAGAACATGTTTTTATTGCAGCGAAAGTGTGAGCTCCAAGTGATCTTAATGCGTATAGCATAGTCTATATCAGGTGGTGGAAGTGGCCTTAAAGAGAAAGAATGAAACTCTTCATCAAGTGCGAATGCGTAAAGTGAAAAGTTAATTGCACTGGATATCTACTGGATTTCAAACTATTGTAAAGAAAAACGGAAATGATTGCATTTCAGATGGGACTGTTAGATATGGTCGCAAACGGCATCGCGCTGCTAGCCATTCACTACAATCCAGCATTACGGAACTCTTTTAGTCTGTTGTGCTTCTCACACTGCATGGCCAATATGGGCTTCCTGTTTCTTATTTGTCCTCTGATTCTCACATTGGTGTAAATATTCATTGTTTCTAGTTCCAAATATTCCTACAATAGTTGGAATACGCTTGAAATGACACCGTCCCCAGTGAAGAAATCTCTGTCACGGTTTCCGCAGTTGCCTAACTATTGCGTAATAGAATCATAGGTATTAAAACTCGTTTCGATGAGGTTCAATCACGAAATGAAATATTGAAAAATTCGATTATTATTAACTAAAAAATGCAAGGTTTTGTCAATGCATATTTCTGATGTGAAGCCGATTCTCATAGCAGTGTGTGAGAAGTCATGTTGTGCAGCATTACATCTTGCTTCATTGCAGTACTTGAAATTCGCTTGAAATTGGGGTTTCTAGCCCTTCTGCAAAAATGTGAGGAAATCTCTAGTACTTGAACGGAAAACAATATTGAAAATCAGCTTCACTTAAGGGAAAATACTCTGTCAAAGATACTGTCAGATATTGTGATATTGTTATTTCATAATTTCACACCTCGAAAGCAAAGTGCCCAGCCCAATGTAGAGAGGAAAAAGACCTGCGAGTGGATTCCGCAAATGATTATAAACGCATTGTATAATGGAACAAATAACAAATTCCATAACTCCCAACCAAATCGGCTTATCGACGAAATTGACAGGCAAACTGTGCACTATGGTGATCGAGACTTTCCGCTTCGTATGCGTCTACTCTCACCTCACTATTTCTTTCGACAGAGTTGCTACCATCACGTTTCCTCTACATGTTGGTTGCCTTCTGTCCGTGAGAAACACCTCTTTCATTGCTGTAATTTGCTGGATTCTCGGTTTCTTTCAAACGATATAAAATTTTTGGAGTATGTTTTGCTATTTTATAGTTACTGAGGTCACTGATTTTTTTCAAAATACCAACGTCCACGACGATTATGGCATAAAACATGGGGTGAGGTGAGGTCTTCTAAATGCGATTAAAGATTAACTTTCTGCGCTGTTTTTCAAAGAATCAAGTCGTATCTAACTTTATGTAATGTATAGAAGTACTCATGTGCGGCTTATAGGAAAAGTGAAATTCGATACTGAGCACATACTGAACAGTGAGCCACATGAAAGAGCCACATGAAGAGGAATTCGTGAGATGTCAATAAGCCATGGTCGGTAGAGCGTAGGCTGTAAATTTTATTATAATTTTCAAATTTCTCCCCTCAAACAGCAGATCGTCTGGAGCCAAATTATCACTTTGACATCTGGAATAGTAGCTTTGAAATCAGATATGCAAATTTATTTGGCATTTCTGTTAGCCATCGTTTTTAATATTGATATTTTTGTATTAACTCATTCACCTCCAGTCGATAGCCAATGAGCTTCACATTGTTGACAAGTCATTGTTCTTTAAACAGCATCTCAAGTGATGCTATGGTGCTAGAGGACTAATCTTAATTAGTGGAAAGATTTCCGAAACTACCTTGAACTCTGGGAAACATGTAGACTTGGAACGTCAAGTGCAACGAACAACGAGAAAGCAGTCATCACAACAATTGCTACCACCACGCCGAAATCAGAAAGAGTATGACGAAACTAAAAGTATTAGGTATATATGTTTTTCAAAGAGTTTTGAGGTATAAACTTCATCTTCAAATGTACAATTTTGTTGAAAACCACTTTTCCATGACAACGTCACACTTTAGTTATTAACAAAACACCTAAGCAACCCTATTTTGATGAAGGTGAGTTGTCCTAATATCAAAGTGCTTACATAATGAAATTCTTTTCTCATACAAAAATTGCACATATCAATGAAAGGAACGCGAAAATTGTATGTCAGATAATGAAGAGAGCAGAAATGGAAATCTCTGTTGAGCCGAAAACCTTGAATGTCTGGAGATGTTGAGACCGTAGGCTAAAGCAAATGTGCCAAACGTTAGTAGTACGGAGAGCACGTAAGCATCAGGTTTAAAGTGTCATTGTAATCCAACGGCTTCGCCACCTCGAATCTCACATTCTGAAAAAACGAACATTAGTTTTCTATAAATTTACCTTCACTGATAGTCAATCGTCCGTTTTTTATAAATACATGCTAACCATTCGGAATCCAGTCATTTGTACTATCGAATTCAAGCACGCCAGCAGTTCTCTCTCCAAAATCTCCAAAACACTCTCCAAATCTCGCAATACAATGCAACTGTTATGCTCTGTCCCTTTTTCGACACTCACAATGAACAATTCCGCCTCAACCCCAATAGACAACAATCATTGGCTTTTCCTTCCAAAAATCTTTGACTGGAGCGCCCGATGATTTTTGTCCTCCTGATAGCCACTGATTACGCCTGTATGGATTGCCGAAACCAACCCACTTTTCGTCCATCGTCACTATAACTCCCAAAAGTTTCGGATCTCTTTCGTCCAGCGCAGGCAGACGAGAGGAAACTTCAACACCTTTCAACTTTTGGGTATCTGTAAGCTCGTGCGGGTCCCATTTCGGATTCTTCCAGTTTTTTACCAAGCTTATGCAAGACGTTCACGTTGGTTTTGTGGTCATGATCAAAGTCATCAGCCAGCACTTGATATGTCAGGGAGGAGTTCTCTTCAATCGCTTTAAGCACAGCTTGACAATCAGCTTCTTTTGGACGACCTGAACGCAGATATCTTCCAAACTTTCTATTTTGAACCACCTGTAAACCATACTTTTGTCAACTGTATCTTCAACCAAGCCAGATTGATGCGTTCACTTGCCACCGCTGCATTTACCCAACAGCCACTAGTGCTTCATTAACAAGCTAATCTGCTCGTTTACTAACTCCATCCTGAAATAAGTAAATAATCACATACCAATCAACGCGAAAGAAAACGGGTTTCTCAGTGAGCCTAAAAAGACATAAAAAGACCGACATCCAAAAGTCACAAGCATTCTCTTAGAACTTTTTGCGCAACTAATATTACTTGGTGCTTCTCCTATAACCCGATGTCCCTTCCCTCTTAGAATTCTTCCACTATCCATAAGTACTCAATCTTCTCACGTACCTCAGCTCTGAATATTTGCAAATAGACGAATGGCTGATACAAACTTAGTTAAACTGAGAGTTATCGATGAGCTAGTATCGAATACAGCATTCACTATCATGTTTATTGTAAATTACTCATGGTATCTAATATTTATGCACTATAATCGCTTTAGAGTGTATAAAACTATATTAAGTCAAAACCAGAGTTTTTTCTATTGTGATATCCTTCATATAATTCAATACAGCCGACTAGTGTTGTCAAAATCAGAATAGTTCCGTAATAAACCAACGTTTTCCTCTAAACAAGACGCATATATCTGAACCAAAATCACATAAGCGAAAAGAAAGCTTTTTTTAACAAAGTAATACAAAAATTCCAGAAAACTACGTGAAAAGGTAAAAAAAACCTTAATCAAATAGCGTACTTCGCATGTTTTGCTTTCCACGCACCGATCTCAATACCCGTCTTTTAGGGGTTGAAATGTGGTGAAAAATCATCTAAAAATTCTAGTCGTGCAAACAAAGCACTAACAGCACTCTGAATGCAAAACTTTTTTTGTTTCGCTTTGACAACATCTTAGGAAAGCTTTATCAACCTACAGTTTTGAAATTTCTGATATTTAAGCTATCAAATGATTACTAAAAGCCGACTGAAAAATCGTTGTGCAGCGAAAAAGGCTTCTCTATAAAAAGGATCTCGAAAAATGAAGAGATAACCATTGTCGGCAATAAGCACTGGCCATATTTAGAAATTGTTTATAATCAGCCGAATGCCTTCTTCAAAAAATTGGACCTCTGTACAACACGGACCTCCCTCTTTGAGGGATCCCGCCCGGTTAGTCGCGAGGACACGTGGCGCGTCCTCAGGTGGTGGATAGGGGAATAAACGCGAACCAAAAGTGACCGTGTGCTTCCCAGAGATGCAGATGGATTCAGGGGTGAGCTCCCTGCTGCTGCAGCGCCGACTTGACAAAACTCTGTTTTACGAGTCAAGTGGGCCAAAAGCCTGCAATCAAGCGGCTGGGAAGTACATGGGAGGTGGTTAGGAGTCGCCTCCAACAAATAGGCTCCTTCCGCTCCTCGAAGAAAGACTGGCAAGCTACTTGTGACTACCCAGCCCCCACGTTTAGAGCTGGCAAGCTATACATTGGGTATTAAAATGCCAAAAATAGTGACAAATATGGGCCTCATTCTCCTGACCCCGAAAGAGCTCCTGGTACGGCAGCGCCAGGTAAGACGAGTACGGAGATGCTGCTAAAATCTTAGGCCAGACTAGACTGCCAAGATCGAAACGGAATAAAATAACGATCTGTACCTACAACGCAAGAACCCTTGCTCACGAATTCACTGTAGAAGATCTATTGATCCAAGCAAGAAGAATAAGGTACGACGTCATTGGCCTGGCTGAGACGAGAAGGCGCCATCCTTTTCACGCTGTTTATGACACCGGAGAAGAATTGTTCCTTGGAACAATGATAGCAGAGGTGCCGGTGGCGTTGGCGTTCTCGTCAAATTGTATTTGACCGCGAACATCGATTCGTTCAAACAGCTAACAATCCGTATTAAACAAATACGGAAACAATGTGTTTCTATGTCGACTTTGACCATTTTCATTGCTTACGCACTAGCATCAAGCTATGACGAAGACGAAATAGAAGCATTCTATATGGACCTCGAGAAGTTTCTCAGAGAAGATCATACATTCTTCAAGGTCACTGTCGGAGATTTTAACGCAAAAATTTGACCTAGAAGAACGTCTGAAGAACGTCACATAGGGACCCACGGACTAGAATGGAATGAACAGGGTGAGAGGCTATCTGAGTTTATCATGACGACTCAAACCATCCATGGTAACTCACAATTCCAGAAGCCTCACTCTCAGCGATGTACGTGGCAGTCTCCCAATGGAGAGTACCACAACGAAATAGACACATCTTAGTAGATCGAAGGTTTTGTCTGACCGATGTCGCTGTTGTTCCTAAGTTCAACATGGATCAAACAATCGCCTCCTTAGCGCGACGTTCTGTTTTACGCGGAGAGGAGAGAAAGCAGCTAAATTTAAACAACAAAGTCACAGAACTACCATAAACTGGGATGTATTCAAATCACTAGTCGGCTCTTGGGAAGGTATTGTTGACGACAACATCGACGAAGAGTACGATAGGCTCGTTGAATGTCTTCACGTCAGCGCTATGAAAGCCGAAAGTCCTAAGTCACGAAGAGACGTTTGTCTCCGCAGACACTCGAGCCGATATGTCAACGTGGAATCGCACGAGCTACAGGCAACCGAGGCTTTACGTGCGAACTTGCGAAACGCTGCAGAGAAGCTATTGAAGAAGACCTCAAGAGAGACGCAAAGAGAGCACAGTTTATGGCAGAAGCTGTAGATGCTGGGAAGAGCTTTCGCAAAGCCTAGCGAAGCTTCGCCAACTACAAAACCAAGGTGATTGCACTCCATACCTTGACGGGACACTTACAGTTCCAGAAGGGCTGTGGAGAAAATCATCCACCAATACTACTGGGATCTCTTCGCTAGCCATATCCATTTACCGTTACACAAATTGAAAGAGAACGAAAATGTCGTTCCATCGGTCCTCCCTTCCGAAATCCGACATACACTATCATCGGTGCAGAACAGAACAACACCCGGTCCAGACAGGATTAGACCAGAACACCTGAAGAGCCTGCCGCCAGTTCCCATTAATACCCTGGCTCGGCTCTTCACTCGCTACCTGTCAGAATACAAAGTCCCCATTTAGTGGAAAACCAGCAAAGACCGTGTTCTTGTTCAAAAAGGAAACTTTTACGACATAGGCAATGATTGCTCAATCTGCTTGCTGTCCGTTGTCCATAAACACTTTACTCGAGTCATCCTAAACAGGATTGATAGAACATTGGACAAGGGACAGCCATGCGAGCAAGCAGGGTTTCGAAAAGGATTTAGCACCATAGACCACATCCACACGATCACAAGACTCACTAAAGTTTCACGAGAGTGCAAGCAACCACTTTGTTCACTTTCATCAATCTGAAGGCAGCCTTCGATTCAGTGGAAACAGAAGCGGTTATAGAGGCTCTGGATAACCAGGGCGTCCCTACTCGCTACATATTGATCCTTCGTGAGCTTTATAAAGATTTTCACGATCAAAATATCTCCATTCTACAACAATATCACCATTGACGTAAGAAGCGGGCTCGACAAGGCGATACAATTTCGCCAAATCTGTTCACTGTCACCCTACAAAACGTATACGAACATTAGAATGGGACGATATGGGGGTGAAAATTGACGGTCGACTATTAAACCATCTTCGCTTTGCTGACAATATCGTTCTAACACCAAACAACAACCAAGCGGAACGAATGTTGACCGATTTCGATAACGCCTGTTCAAAGATTGGTCTTCAACTAAATCTAACAAAAACGATGTTCATGAGGAACGGATGGGTTTCGAATGCCCCATTCACGCTCAACGGAACGACAATCTCCGAATGCTCCAGTTACGTCTATCTAGGACGTGAAATCAACATGATGAACGACCTAGCTCCAGAGTTGAGCTGGACGGAACGAGATTATTGGGGAACGTTCAAGACCTTACTCTTCACACGTGTGAAAATAAGGTGAAGCGACGATAACCTTTTGGAAAATATTTCCACATAGGTGAAGCTAGTTTTTCTACTATTCTTGATTCTATTGAGAATATCGTCACATTCTTGCAAGCAAACTAAAGATCTTTTTAAAATGATCCTTCAATAAATACAAGGAAATAATGATGTACTACTGCTTGACATGACTTCCTACATACTTCTATAAAGTTTGGCTTCATAAGTGACATATACATTGTAAGATTTACGTTTTCATTTCGGAAGAATGAGGTTTTAGTCAAGTTTCCGTAAGTGGAATTTAATTGGAATGAAAGTTATTGCGTTTTGCTAGAAATAGTCTCAGAAAAATTACAAATTACAACAGAAGCAAAAGTTGTGATTTTATTATTCAGTGGGTAATCATGACACAACTGTGAGAAACCGATTCTTCATTTATCCAATGAAATCAATGGTCCGTCATGTCTATTGGTGTTTCAATTATTCTCCGAAACTCTGTCTAGTTTCTGAGTGTGTTGGTCCACGTACATCACAACTGATTATATTAGATAGTTAGAACTGGAAGCTATGAATATTTACAACAATGTAACTGGTGCGATGCAGAAGACAAATATGAACAGAATGCCCATATTAACGATGCAGTGCGAAAAGTATAACAGACCAAAAGAATTGGTAATGCCAGATTGCGTCGAACGGCCAGCAATGCAGTGCCGTTCGAGATCAAGCCAAACTCCTGTCTGAAATGCATTAATTTTCGTTTTTCTCAATTGCATTGTAACTCTACAAGTTTTTGGTAGAATCCACACTAATAAGATTTTGCCTTGTACGCTCTTCAGAATTTATCCCTTTACCGACGGCAGTTGATCGATTTTCGTAGGCGGCGCGTAATTTTGTTATAAATTGAGAATTTGTGGTTCTTTTCTATAAGAAGGCGACATGTGAATATTTAGTCTCATTTGCTAGGCAGGAACTTTTCATAAGAGTGTTTGTAATCATTCAAAAACCGAAATTTTCGCCCACTGTGCTACGAAGTCGTTTCACAGAAAAGCCTCTTCATTGCGCAACAGCAGAAAGAAGAATTTGTGTTTCACACAAGCGCTTTTTTTCGCAATACAGAGCTCTTTCTTAAGATTGTAAGCAATCATTCGATAACGTAAGTCTCCACGATATCAATGCTGTTTTTACTTTATGGAAAGTTCGTTTCACTGCAATGTAACAGGAAAAACAAGATCTAGTTTCACATATTGGGCGCACTGATCTACCCGCTAATCTACGGTTCGGGAGCCTGGTAGCCGTGATTTTGATGCAACGGCCCGGCATCTGTCAATCGAAATACATTGTCGTGTCATGTGGAGAAAGATTTTTGTCAATCGATTAAGAATTTTTTCCTTAAAAAGTAGCTCTATATAAATCATGTGACTCTGAAACCACTAGGTTTTCGCTACAAGTTGATGTGCTTATCGTGCTTCAGCGAAGTATAGTAAATGCATAAGCGGTATAAAACATAGCTTTATTTTAAATTCTACAGCGCTATAAATGGGTGCTTTCAAAAAAGGACCCACATAGTGCTCTGACCAGAGACTTAAGCGCCTAATAGAGAGTTTAAGGTTCGGCAAGGGATCCCTTGGAATCCATACTCTCTTTGCATGAGAATTAAGTTCATGTATTCTTATTCACCAAAACTATACGGTCTAGGTGATGGAGAAGTCAGTGAAGTAATTTTAATCATCGGCTTAGTTTTTAGAACATCTCTCACATTGAGAGCTATGGAAGGTCAATAAAAAACTAAAGAATGCTGCCATTATGTTGATGAAGTAGTGTTTCGTAATCCAACTGCTCCAACCTTCAGAGTGTTGGTAGCAATCCGCCGCCTGCTGAGCTTCTTTGGCTATCCAATTTTGGAGCTTTGCTTCTAAAGATATTGATATGCTTGTATCCAGTTCTTTTTGCATGACCTCGAATTGGGTGAGTGTGTTTATGCAACCGCCATGTAAAACGTGAAAAAAAAAACGATGCCGTTTAATTCTCTCTTATTCGAACACTGGTTCGATTCCGGTGACAAAGCAATTCATAATAATTAAAATGACAGGAGGGCATGTTTGGGACAATGTATAGTAGCAGAGCGCTGAAGAGGATTATTGAAAAAATATGAGAGGAACAAAAATGTGAATTCTACATTTTTTGGAGTGACTTAATCGTTCACATGCTGCATATAACTCTATATTCTCTATATATTTTTTTTCTTTATTGAAGGATTACCAACATCCACTTTTTTTGTTAGGCAACTACTGCTTAGAGTATTTTCATGATTGCAATAAAAATGGGGCACACATAGTACCTAAACAAGAGATTTTGTCTAAGAAGTATGAAATAAAGCATCTCATGGATTATGCTCTGAGTGATGGTGAAAAAGAAGAATATCAAAACAAATTGTTGGTTTTACGACATACAAAAAAACATCTTGAGACTCACCACAGCAATTGCCGTAAATATCGGAATGTTCTTTGTGTGAACATATGATGGAGTGGACGAGAAGTTTATCATCTGAAAATTATCACGGCTCCTTTTTGATCAAACTTGATGCAATACTGAAAATGATAGAGGAAAACGCCATTCTCATAAGTATAGCTGCTTATTCGACGAACGAATTTGGAAAGGTAGCCATATATGTGTATCATCATTTGGTAACAATTGTATGGTATTTTCACTTTCCAGAATTATACACTCCAAAGGTAGACAGGCTGGAGTATCAGAATTCCCTAGTAATCAAGTCCTAATTAACACGGTGCCATTCGCTTGTTTGTCCAGTTTGAACGCCTTCTCACGGCTGAGGAACAATGTACTTTGTGATTCCAAAGTATCAAATTCAAGTTGCAAAGAAGTTTTTTTAGCAATGAGTTATGTTATTCCGTCATGGTGCATAGAAGCTTACTGAAGCCAAAATATGATATAAAGTGATGGAATTAAAGTTAATCATTAACCGCGTATAGTGAATGATCTTCATACGTGGAAAGCCTTCAGCGCACCTGTGGTACGCGATTTAAGTAGTGGTCTATTATGTTGCTGGATAGTCGATCATGAATTGGTAGACAAGTTTTTCTAAGTGAATTACCTTTCAGGCATTTTTACTCGACTTTACGTTTGTTGAAACCACTCTTCCTAACCAGGAGAGGCATAAATCGTTTTGCGTACAATTTCTGCAAGTGTAAAAGTTCACGTTTGCTAGCGTTTTTTTTTTGTTTTCTGTTGCTGTCATAGAAATGCGTGGGGAGAATTTATATGATTGCGAAAGATGAATGGGAGAAAATTGAGAGGAACGTTGTTATGGAATCTCTATAGACATTTTTTGACATTGAATATCATAAAGTGGTGATGGCGAGAGGCGAGTCGCTAACAGTTGTACGAATATATTTTATGAGCAATTTTATACAAAATATTGCATTAAAACATTTTGAATAACTCACACGTCTGCATAATAAAAAATACAATACTTCAACTCTTGTCTATTGCTTATTCTTTTGTCCATGGCAAGGTACGATGTGAAATACAACTGGAGCATTGCTGAGATGCGCGTATTTCTCACCTCAGGCACTACAATTACACCCAAGCAAGATTTCTCGAAGATCTACCATCGCGTTGCAGCGAGAAGGTATCAGCAAGTGGCGAATTTGAGTGTCCAAGTGCAGTAAAGCCTTACCTATAGGTAATACCTCCTTAATAAGCACCGTCTCACAAACACTAGTCTACCGTGGAAGATCATAATCGCGTAAAGTGCAATTTTTGCTTCTTGGATTATTAGGTGCAATGAGTAGCCTTTAACTTTATGAACGCTTACTTAGGCTTTAATCAGCAATTCCTCCATATAAATCTCTTCTAGGAGTCTGACATTTCACATTACATACTTTCAAATGACGCTGTTGCAATGTCGTCATTTAAATTGTGCAAAAATAGTCATAACAGCGACGTTTTCCCTTGATCATGGCTTTCGAGGAGGTAGGGCATGAATGCACAATAGACGGTTTCATAACTTTGCCATGATAATCTACACAGTGATAGAGTCGCCAGTTACAGCTCTGTTATAAATCGTATATTGCTATGGAAAGAATTTTACGTCACAGATAGGTATTCATCATTTCAAATGAGGTAGCCTGACGATAAACTATGAAAAATAAGCTTGATGAATGGAATGCGATTCTTCTAAATTGCGAAACTTTTTGTATATTTATCTCAATCGAAGCCTATTTCCGTAGCAATAAATAATACAAAGTCATGTTATGCTATGGTACTTACATCATTGATTCTAAACACTTCCCTGAAATTCGTCTGGAATTGAACCGGTCCTTTTGTAAGCATACGATGAGATGTATGTGGTGCAGTGGTTACAGCACACATGGACGATGGTTCGATTTTCAGCTTATGGCTCACCATGCCATCTACCCCTCCACGGTCGGTAAATTGGTATTGGACTGGTCGCAGACTTGGGAGGATAAGCAGCACTGACTCGGTGATCTGGTGGGAGGCTACCGCGAATAATTGTAAAGGCCAGACATGCATTCAATCACCTCAAACGCAGTTAAAAATTGAAGACAAAGTTCATATGTACTATAAAGAATTATATTATGGAAGAAGAAGTTCAATAACTTTCATGAAGACAAATCAATGACTAAATTGTTAAGCGAACTGCTCAACCTAGTGATCGCGATGTTCCGATTTGCAAGCGTTTACTCTCACCTCGCCTTGAATAGAGTCATCACCATTACGTTTCTTCTACAAGTTGCCGTTTACTGCTAATGAACACCATTCCTTTCACAGTTTAACATGCTAAATTCTGACTCGTTTTTATAAAATTCCGGATCATCTAGAGTAGGTTCTGATATTTTTTTAGTGTCCGAGATGTCAACGTTTCTAATATCAAGACACCTGGCGATTATTGTGAAGATCATGCACACTGACTCTATTCGCACATTTCATTTTAAGATGATAAGTGAAAGAATTTATTGGTTTCTTTCCACCAATCAACTGAAAATAGATTGCGAATTTGACTCTTGTGAGCACACACGTATCATTGCCAAGTATATACATTCGATGGTCAAAAAATATCGGTGGTTTTTACACAATTTGATTGAGAAAAGAACATCATCGTTTTGCCTGTGCGAAATGTTAACAGTGCCCCGTGTAGGGTATGTGAGATGTAGTGGAGAATCCCACTGTCATCGTTTCATATATTAATGAGTGACGTTATCACTCTTTTCTACATAATCCGACGTAGCACGAAATGTTTGATCTGAAAGCAGTTCCACTCAGACACTTAGTTGCCGGTCTCTTCACAACTATATTGCAGATAGTGTTCTTTCAAACCAATAACTTACGAAAACGTTATCTCAACTGGTGCTCTTTGATTCTGAATCAGCTTTCGACCTACACTCGCTACTCGTTTATGAAAATTGTATTGACGCCACAGCATACTTCTCTGTGCAATTGTTTTCAGACCAGGAAATGTGACTTTTGTAAATATCCACATACGAATGCTGAGTGGTATGCAGTTCAGAGGTGTTTCAACTTTTTTCCGATGTCAAATGTTTCACATGCCACTCAAAATTCGCAAAGATATTCTTGTATCTCATGAGCACAGCACTGCTAGCGAAAAGTGAAAATAAAGAACACTCCAATTATACTGTTCAACGATTCCAACCTGATATAAATCATTTGAAACTGCAGAAGTAAAGAATGTCCAATTATTTCATTACTGATATGATGTCGCAGTGGAGCGCTCCGTCATTTAGCTGATGTTATAAAGTTTCTGAGTCTCCGTGTTTATATGAGGAGATGGAAGACTTCTGAACCTTCAGCATGTAGGAACAACATTGTAGTTGCTAAATCGCATTCTCCCATGAATTATCCGCCACTATTGTTTGAATACAATGATCTCCACAATTTCAATGAGGAAAAAACGATGAAGAAATGAGAAATGAACAACAAAAGTGATAGCAAGAAAAAAATTTCGCAGTAAAATTCATCTTCCTTGCATGGAAACTTAAGACGTGTGAAATGTGCGGTGCAAAACCCTCGAACGTTTTGGATGTACTGAAAAAATCTAAAAATGAATCACAAAGGCGAGTGGATTGCTATCACGCGTGATGTCGCTCCATATCTCACACAAATTTGATTTGATCCATGGACGCCACTGGTCCATGTAAGACTCGAAGCGTCTTATCTCCGATAATTAAACCACAAAACGACGAACATTTGATAGCAGCCGCTTACTACGTGATCAAACATTTATAGGTTCTGTTAGACGGAAACAAACGAAAAGCGATCCCTTTCACTGGATATGATCTTTTTATAAAAATATCAGAGACTATTCAAAAGCTTGAATCTCGGGCTCCTGGGCCGTCTTCCGAAAAGACTCTTTCATTGCGCTGCAGCTTCAGAATAAGGTGATATTCCCACCAGCCGCCCGCTTTTGCTATTACTTCGCTGGAAACACGAAAGGCATATGAACGTGTAGAGATGATCTTGTAGTGTCGAAGTCATACGTTCTATCTGCTGTTTTCTTCCACAACAAAGAAAAATCCAAAGTTTATATGTGAATCGCGTGTGTAGAATTTATCGATCGCGCTATCTTCATGGCCAGCACAGAGCTAACACACACACTTGCGGACATGCAGATGTGTAGCGTATGTGAGATCAATCTTATTTTCGCTGCTACACCACGGCGAAACGGTCTTTTTGAAAAACAGGTAGAGCGTTGAAATAGTCAAAACTTATGCCATTGAATAGTTAGTTATGATTGAGGAAAGAATTCTGCCCTGCCAGAAGTCTGTGTGTGTGATACACGTGCTTTCTTTTTGCCACAGCACTCTCTCTAAAAACGCTTTTTGAGCATGTAACTCAATAACTCGAGATTTCAGCTTTCGAATAATTAGTAACATTGTTATGAAAAGTTCCTGCAACAAAAGGAGTTTTCAATGATTTATTCCCGTCTAACAAGAAGCAAGCCATTTATGTTTAAGGTTTCGTTTGTTCTGGTTATCAGAGTGTTTAGTTGAGCGGATTGCAAGTCACTTGAACTCTTCCAGGCTTTTCAAAGATGGCCGCTAAAATCTCAGTCATTACTATTGTACTGTATTAACTGAATAAATAGTGTTGCTGGAAACCTCGAGTCAGCTCAGTAAGGATAGGTACTTGTTTTTTCCGCCCCTTCGCTTGTTTTGCAGAATTTTCTTCTACACTATTGGGCGCACTTTAGCACTCAATTTTTCGAATCTTTTACTCCCACGCATCTACCATAAGGGTCCCGAAAGTGCAGCTTAGACGTGTATATTCCCTCCTCGCAACTTATCTGATTCTGATGTCATAAGCAGAACATTTTTGAAGCATAATCAAAAGTAAAAATGTCATTGAAAAAAGATGAAACATCAAAGTAATAGAGCTGTTATTTTCTCCATCACCATTGGTGCGGCAACACGCGTTCCGTGAATTCACAGTATTTTGCTCGTTTACTTATAAGGGATGACGGCTATCACCTGGAAACAATGAATTCTGAAAATTTAATTATAAATAAGACGGAGCTGTTGTGCACAGTTGCTTAGAGAAACGATATGACTCCGTACCTTTATCGGTTTCGTAGGTGGCGTGTTGACACCGATTTGAGAGAATGGAAAGTGAAGCAGAACAATGATCAATCTGCAGATTAATCAGTAATGTGTAAATTTAGCTGAGAAAAAGTGCTCTATTTATCAAAACAAATTATAGTGTTTATGCAAAAATGGGTTTCTAAGAAGAGGGGTGACCCAAATGCTTCGTTTTTTACTAAGTCTTGCTCCACCAGAATAAAGCACCCATGGCCAACGCTCGTTTCGGATACTTGTGACATCATGCCGCGGCAAAAAGTGGTCAAATAAAAAAAATCTGTGTGATCATACATATATCCAGTATCTGTGGAGCACTGGGTTCATTGTCAATATCGGTTACCAGATCAAACTGTTGACGGTTGGTTGCAGACAGATTGATTTGCTGTAGCGTAAAAAGAGTGGTGGCAAGACAGGAGTCGCCAGTGCAATTTGTTATTACACGATCCCAGAAAGGTGTAGTGTGAGTTTGATTCCCGAGTGACGTCAAAGTTTTCACATCACTCAACATTATTGACTATGATGACAATGAATTTTTTTCGAGATTTTTACGAGGTCTTCTATAGGCACTCATGCAGTGTATTACACGAGTTTCGGCCTTGTAGCTTAGCCATTTGCACGATGCCCTTCGGCTGAGCCGATTCCTTTCGGAAGAGAACTTCCCCCCTCCCCTTCTTTCCACGTTTCAAAAAAAAAACGTCGTCGAACATAATACATTGCCGCATGTGAAGTGAAATTCACTTCACACATGGCAGAGTAACCCACAAGGGACGGCTATAGAAATCAATGCGCGCAGAGCGAGATACACGATTTTCACTATCTGATCAAGGTTTTCTCGCCGTTTTGCAAAAATTTTTGAAAATTTTGTGTTACTTTGATAAAAAAGATTTTCTCTTTTCGTTCTCAAATGATTTTGATTTGAATAAACGCTCCTTGTATAGAGAAAAACGTTGATTTATTACGGAATAATGCTGAATATGATAAATAATCAGCAGTATTGAATTGTATGGAAAATAAAATAATAGAAAAATTCTAATTTGATTAACCATAGTTCTATACAAGACTCAAAAACCATCTTAGTGAATAAAAAATAAAAATGATGAGTAATTTGCAAGAAAAATCGTAATGCATGCTGTAATCGATCCTATTTCATCGATAACTCTCACTATAACTAAGTTTATATAAATTATTCGTTTATTTCGAATTACTCAGAGATTAGGTAAGCGTGAAAAGCTTGAGTGCTTTTAGATAGTGGAAGGATTCTGAGCAGCAAGGGACAGCCGTCTTTGAATAAAAGGCTGAGAACATCGGCATTATGCAAATATTGGTCAGAAATATGTGTCCCCAGAGAAGTATTCTCTGTGTTTCTCTCTCATCCGCATCCATATTCAAATAAAGTATTTTTTACTCCCTTTTGAAACTTTAGTTCTTATTCGACAGCCTGAATATCGAGAATATGAAGGGTGTGTGTTTTTTTTTTAAATAATTTCTATATTATGCTGCAAAGGCTAAGATTCACGGTACTTATATATTAGACAACGACAGATTTTTGAGCCGATCTCACTTGCTGGATAGGAATATTTTATAGAAGTGTTAGTGATTATTAGATAGTTTAAATCTATGGCTATAGTGGTGCATTGCTGAATTTTTCAAATCATTCTTTTATGTCGCTGTAGCATACGAAATAAAGTTTCGTTTTTCATTCGCCTTTCTCCTCTCCTTTCTGGATGCTGCGGGATTATAGAAGGGTCTTTGAAAAAAGACGACGTATAATTGTAGGCAGAGATTTAAGCTTCCAAATAAGTATAAATATTCCTATAAAAATTGCCTGTCCAGCGAATGAGAGTGGCTTATAAATTTGCCACCGCTTAACATACACGTACCGATTTTTCTTTCACACTCAAGCATCTTTCGCTGGACAGAGGTTTCCATTGAGACTTTCAATATTCATTCGATAGCACAAATCTCAGCAGTCCCAATGATAAACTTGGTTGTTGAGAAGGACGTTCCAGTGTGTTGTTACAACTTAGAGATCATTGAATTTCTCTGACTCGGCGCCGTGTCGGTCGCGCAGCGCAATTTGTATGTGACGTCCGTTGCGCACCAAGTGTAAAGCTGAATGTTCTTTTAGCTATAATGACGAACTAAGAAGTCTCATTCAAAACGAAGCATATTCTCAAAGTTTTCAGTTAAATTTGCCGAGATCCGCGTTGTCGAAGGAGTGCTGAATTTCTTTAAGAAAAACGTTGCTTATCGAAAGCTGCTCAAGTGTTAAGTAGCATATTTTTTCCCTGTTACAGTGTAATACAAAGACCTTTAAAAAATAAAGTACATCTTTCAATTTTCGAGATGTGCGCTATCGAATAACTACTATAATATCTAGAAAGAGCGAAAAATACGTTGTTGCGAATATGGGTGCTGATAGGGGAAGAAACGCATCGTGCGTAATGTTGAACGCGCACTCTTCCTATGCTCACTCGAGCTACATATTAGAAACTTCCACATAAATCTCGATTAGAGATGTTTAGTTGTTTAAGATGTGCTTTCAAGCTACTTCTGGCAAGACAGGAAATACAAATGCTCAATATGGGTTGAAAGTTTATTTTTGTACAAGGATGTGGTATTACCGCTGAAATTGAAGGCTTTCAAGTCACTCCTTGTATCAAAAATCATCGTAGAAGTTCACTCGTGATATTCCATCCCTTATGTAACGATAAGACACCGCTGAGTGTTGAAGATCAAATGTCATTTATTTTATTTAACAGCTTATAACGGTGGTATGATGTTCCGAATATATATTCCTTGATGTAGAGCGATGTGCAAACCTTTCACGTCAGACGGGACTAGAACCCGCACCTCACTCTTTCCGAGAATGCGTTCTCCATCTACTGACGCCCATTTTGCACATTACATTGCTCTTTCTACGCCACAGTGCATCTATCTGTCAGCCCCCAGCCGTCAACGGTCTGACCCGGATAGTCGGTCTCGGCGCTGAACCCAGTCACGGTGACAGATATTGGGCATTGAGGATCAAATGATATCCTTTTTTGTTCATTCGGAACATCATACCACCGCTATAAGCAGTTAAATAAAAAAGAATATTATTTGATCTTCAATACCCAATATCTGTCAGCGTGACTGAGTTCAACTCCGACACCGACTATCCGGGTCAGACCGTTGACGGCTGGCGGCTGACAGATAGGTGCACTGTGGCGTAGAAAGAGTAGTGTGCAAAATGGGCGTCAGTAGTGTAACGGATAGAGCTCGCATTCCCGAAAAGAGTGAGGTGCGGGTTCTAGTCCCCCCTGACGCGAAAGTTTTGCACATCATACTACATTAATGGATATTATTCGGAACACCGCTGAGTAACCACCTATAACGTCAGAGCGGCAAGGCAGCATTTTAAGCGTGAAATGTGGTCTTGTGTTCGCTCTTACAGCGTCATATTTCCATCATTTGAAAAACGAATTTTATAGTCAGAATCCTCGAGACTTAAGTTATTTACTGAGTATTCAAGCTTTAGTGAAAATTTATATAGCGGCCTCATCAGGGCAAATGAAGAAAATTGAGTGTTAACAACAATTTTTTCACTGTTGCAACGTAATAAGAAGCTTTTTTTAAAACTAAACTCGTTTTTGAGTCTCACAAATTTGAGCTTTCGAGTGATTGCTGAATGCCTAAGAAAAAATTCTTTCGCAGCGAGAAAGGCCTTCAAAACAATCGTGTACCTGAGCTAGTAAACGTCGTCCTATAAGAGTTAATGCATCTCTGCACGTTTAATGACATGATCATCGGACATTGCATTGGTCAGCAGTCGACTGCTCAAGACTGATACTCTTGAGCCTTCAGATACGACTGTTTTTCAGACTTTTTTCAAAACAGTATAATCTGACGGTGTGTTTTTGAACCTTTCCTGAGGTCTTCCATAGAAGGTTGTTATATTACGCTTTTTTTAAACCAAATCTACTTAATCTGATATGATATTTATGAGATATGTTGAAATTTAAGCGTGGTCTTGAGAAAACACTCGAAACGAAAGCTATGATGCATTGACGATACTAGTCAAGAGCAATCGAGTGTACAACACTGCCCATTCAGTGATAATTTCACTTGAAGTGCGGTGTAAATTGTTCGACGTCGCCTACTCTTAGTATAGGGGACTGAGTGCCCCGAGAGGATTGGCAGAGGGCGAAGTTTACCGCCCGACTGATGAGACTGTCATGGTCGAAACACGTGTATCGGGCTCTATAAGTTTGCCCTATAACAGACCACATGACGTGTTGGCTCAAATAATAATTATGAGATAAATCTATAAAGTACGATAGAAGGTGAACAACATTGTACTCACCCATCCAGTGCGTGACACAGCTCCAATGGGAATGTTTGAGCTAAGAATAATCCCCACTTGTTTTCGATTAGAGGCAAAAGATAGCGAAAACTAATTTGAGGGCAAATAAACAGCGCATTTTGGTACAGTGTCTGCAATAGATATAACGTAACTCTTTGCAGGTTCGGACAGTCTGAGCCACTCAACAGTTGCCTAAGAGCCCTACCTGTTTGAAAAAACGCACTTCCTTTCGATACCTTTTTCGCTGAGCAATAACCGAGTGGAGCCCAACGGAATCATGAAAATTTATTCCATTGAAATACAAAATTCTTGGTTAAATCATGCTTTCGGACATAAATTGGTTTTTTATCTACGATTTGCCTTTATTCCACCTGTTTTCAAGAAAACCAATGACTGTGAAATCGGGGAAAGTCTGAGTACAATTTGATTCCACTTCTATGTCTCCACTGGGCAAAAAATTCTACAGTCGACACTGTTGTTATTAAACCGTCACAATACTCTAACAAATGTTTACAAGTAGTCGAATGTCTTCATATACAAATGTCGGATTCTATAGTTATTAAGAACCAGTTATAGCATGACCATCAATTTGCGTACCCTAAATCGACACAATGAATGACCTTTTTAAGACTTTGTGACGCTAAGCTATCGAAAGCGATAGGATGATGAAGTTCGTTTTTGAGTGTGCGACGAAGAACACATGATTCGCCAGAATAGCCACTTTTTTACTGTCACCTGGAGGCAGAACTGCTGCGAGCAGAACGACCACCTCGACTTTTCAGCAGAGTAAAATTTATAGAAGTAGCTCGCGTTGGCCAAACTTTGAGAAAGTCGCTATTCGAAGTGTGGCAACTGGACCACTTGAAGAACGTTAATTCCAAATATCTCCATCCCACAAGATTCTTTTTATTTTATCGCTTTTAGCGGTGATATGATGTTTCAAATATACCCATTGATGTAGATCGATGAGCAAAGAACCCGCACCTAATACTATCCGGAGTACGTGCTCTATCCGTTACACTACTGACGCTCATTTTGCACACCACTCCTTCTACGTTCAATGTCAAAACCGATTATCCGGGCCAGACCGTTGACGGCTGGCGGCTGACAGATAGATGCGCTGTAGCGTAGAAAGAGTGTGTGCAAAATAGGCGTTGGTAGTGAAAGGATAGAGCATTCGCTCCGTATAAAGTGAGGTGCGGGTTCTAGTCTTGCCTGAAGCGAAAGTTTTGTACATCACTCTCCATCAATGGATATATCTTCACCTTTATGTCAATCAGAGAAATTTTGCAATCCTCATTTTGTTGAGAGAATAAGTAAGACTTTCTTAATGACGGTAGCGATATGAGTGTGGTGATTCAATGACGATCATCATAAACAGGTCAAATGGGAAGTCCTGCCATAACGCGTTTGCTGTACTGCAATTGCTGACATAGTGCATGGTGCAGCCATAAACAATGGATTTCAAAGAAACTAAAATAGTACCCGCAATAGGTACACCCTAGTAGCAGACGTTCACATAGATGAGAGATTGTCGTGACGTTACAGTGTTCAAAGAGGCTTTGTAAAGAACCCTATACGTTATTTATCATTGCCATTACCAGTCAATGAGAGTTTCATAGCTAAAGATAGCGGGGAAAGGTGCCTCACAAATATTTTTAACGTAGAGCAACAATAAACTTATGCTTTCTTGAGGTGCAGGAGGATGCACAAAACGAGCTCTATATTCTACAGGCTTAATGTCACAGTTTTCGTTAACAGGAAATGTATTTTACAAGCCAAGTTAGATAAGGGATGCAACGAAGGCGCTGTTAAGTGCATGCCAATGTGATTAGGAGCTACCTCCGACAAACAAGGTCATCGTCTACACGGTGAAGACACATCCAAGTGTGCACGATCAAAACTGGAGAATTCAGTCATTTGTATCATTTCAGTGGGCCATATCCACTGAACGTGAAAGGCACAGCGGGGCAGTAGGGCTTGATAAGACGAGTGTGGAGAGGTTGCAAAAATCGCAGAGTTATTTCAAGCTACATATATTTTCTCAAGGACTAAGTTGGTAGACTGGAAAATTTTTATTTTCTCGTCCTCACACAGATCATCAACACAGCGTGCTGTACCGTTGCCACCTCCATTCGCATTCATCGCGTTTCCTCGTATTTGTTCTCCATATTGGTCTTCTAACAGCTCATGCATCTTCGGCTACTACCTGAAGATTTTGTTTTCCTTACGAATGCCGCACAGGGCTGGCCAAGCTTGACTCTCTTGAAATCTTGGAAATAGCCAAGATAAGGAGTTTCTGGCCCTTCAATCAATTAATCTCATGAAAGTATTGAGTGAAGAAACGAATGAGCTCGTTCCTTATCAGCTTGCATTCTGACACACTGCTCACTAATAACTGCGCTGAACCGGATAACATGGGAGTGAAAGTAGATTGTCGGTAATCAATGTAACTTCATTCTGTCAATGAGAGAGCTCTTTCAGCGCCAAGTATTAGCCGTGTGAAACAAATGCAGCAAATCATACAACGCTTGGAAAAACATTCCTTCACCGAATGTTCCAGCCACACTCATCTAGTTCGGAAAGTCAACATGATGCTTGACTTAGCTTTAGGGTGAGCAGGAAAATTAGTGAGCTTTGCAGAATTTTGACGGTGTGTTGAAAAACTGAGAATACGTGACCTTGCGGCCACTTTTCAGCTCCAAAGGGCCTCCTACCTTCTCGGGAAATTGTGAAGCTACATACCAGGACGAAGGAAAACCTCGCCATGGTAAATCGCACAATCGAAGCAACGACGCGGCGAATATCCCGTACCGTGCAACTGAGGGAAAGCAAGATTTCAATCGACAACGACAACCAAAAAGTGGAGACACCATTGTGCACACGAAAATGTTGAAGAGGGGTGCGTTGAATACGCGATGCACCCGAATGACAACCGTCAGACATAATTATCAACTAAACTCCTCGATATGTACTGTGAAACGCCACTGATCAGAGGATAGAGCTGCTTTTCAAAATCCTGGAAATAGGACATGATGTTCAGCGAACTCCTAAACCGTGCAGAATTCACCGAGACACTTTCATGTGACAGGGGTCAGTGGAACATCTAATAGCACCAACTCGAGTCACACGACCATAAAGAAAGCTAAAGTTGATGATGAGAGCGAGTTTACCTTATCTGTCACTAACCTCGCGTTTTATTCTCAAACAGATCAACGTGGTGCAGTCGAGTAGAAGGATCAAGACCACAATGCTTAGAATAGTGTTGCGGTTGATGGAAACGGAAATAATGAAGGCGCATTTTGAATCAGCCAATATCCACAACCAGTTCATCGTATCAAAGATCACGGAGCAATCCCCAACTGAAAAAGTGAAGATTTGATGTGGACTCAGACTTTCAAAAAAACCCTTCTGCTATATGTTTGAAGTCGTTATACGCGCTTTCCACACTCGAAAAAATTATCCAACATATGACGATAATAATAAAAAGTGGTTGTATGCACTACGCCATCAGTTATTCGACGTGGCGATAAAATTTACAGCGTTGCTAACAGAAAGAAAAACGTGTACTATGCAGTTTACAGAGATGTTCTTTCATGCACATTAGTTTTTTCAAAAGTTGTTCAGAGAATCAAAAGCTGCTGAAATTTTTTGGTCTTCTAATGCAAATTCTGATGGAATATATGTGTGTGCTCAGCGGAGTCGAATCTATTATTTACTCTGAGCAGAATATTCGGAAGAAGGACTCGAATTCATATTTACTTTCTTGTAATAAAATTTGTGACTGTTGCTCATTCTGCACGTTCTGAACTGTAATAGCTGTAAGGCTTGACATTTTGAAGAATCGTTGATCACAATAACCACAAAATAGAAGAACTCACTCCAAAAATTCGGTATTGTATGAAAGAAACCCAGAGTCCAACACATTACAACTATAAAAGAGGTATTTCTAGCGGACAGTAAACTACCGGCTCGTAGAGGAAATATTATGGCGATGATTCTGTTCAAGGAAATAGTGAGATGGGAGTAAACGCATACAAACCAGAACATCTCGATCATCATGTTAAGCAGTTTGCCTGCTAATGTGGTTGGCAATTCGGTCTTTCTGGAAGTTATAAGAATTGTTATTTCATGTTATTTCAACACTAATGCTTATCCTGGTCTGATTTATTTCTGGCTATTCATTGGAAATTTCTTCCAGAGTGCAAGACTATTATCAAATAAACAACGACTCAAAAATGTTTCCACACTGCTGGTTTTCTTCTGTTGTTTCTCGCTTTACTATCCAGTATTTCATCACATTTTAACAAAACAGACAGAGATCTACTATCAAACAATTTTTGAATAGCTACAACGAAGCATTGATGTATTATTGCACAACGTCCCTACACAGTGCTATGAGATTCGCCTTTAAAGCAAAATATATATATGTAATGAAAATTATTTAATTTTCTGGAGGAATCACATTTTATTCGTTTCGAGTGTTTTCTTAAAACCATGTTCAATTTTAATACACCTGATAATTATTTCTAAGCCATGTATGTGGTATTATGGGCACTTGTGCAGTGCAATACACTTGTTTCGGCCTTGCAGCCTCGTCAGCTACACGGTGCCTTTTGTCTGGTCCAATCTCTGCTGGGTAAGAATCCTGAACCTTTTTGGGGGCGAATGTAAGACATAGAGGAACAGCAGGCGTATTATTTACACGCGCCGTCAAGTGATAAAAATTGCCGAACGAGTAATGTTGTACACTCGCTTCTTCTTGGCTAATAATTATGAAAAATCAATCCATTCGTTTCAAATGTTTTCTTAAGACCACACTCAATTTTTAATATATAACAGACCACATTCATGGCTCAAAAATAATATCAGGCATACTGATTGACCTACTATTTCATTTTCATCCGTATTTAAACCTTATTTGAAATGAAACTAGTAGTTTTCGCTAACAATGAAACTATTCTTTTATTGCTATCAAACGATCTGCCTTTACAGTGTTAATTTTCACTGTGTAGATCCCAGTACTCTTAGCACTCAACTCCCTTTTTTGGCTCCTTCTTGAACATGGTAGAATACTGGTTAAGCGCGATTCCTAGCAGTCGCCAGAGCATTCTGGCTGTAGCGCCACATAACGTATTCATTGCTGGTTGCCGGAGAGTGTTGAGTTGAGACCATCCCGACACGCTCCGCGACGAGCATCACAATTACTTAGCCACGACGCCTCATCAATAAAACTACTTCTTAGTAAAATACAATTACAGGAAGCATGCTATGATCCTGTACTGAGTGTGTTATTATGTCCTAATTGTCAAAGCGTTGATTCTGCATTCAACTACTACATCTGTTTGTCCTTATGTATGTTGGTATGAGGTAATTCACTAAAAACTGCCAAAAACTTGAAGCTCAAACTAGAAGCTGTGAAAATTTACAGCAGTGTTATTGGTGTGATCCAGAAGACAAATATGAGCATAGAGCTTATATTGGCTATGCAGTGTGAGAAGCATAGTAAACCAAAAGAGTTTCGCAAAGCCCGATTGTAGCTAATGGCTACCAAAGCAGCGCAGTTTGAAACCATTCCAGACAGCGCTATCTGAAAAGCATTGATTTTCGTTATTCTGTATAGCAGTGGAACTCCACAGCATCTGTTAAATCTCCTATCCAGTGCAAACCTTCCATTCTACATAGCCCGAAAATTAATGTAATGTTTCAACTTGTACTTTTGAGATTACTTCACAGCTTATCATAAGCTCTATTATTCTCGTTAGGATCCTTTGACGCTACACTTCTCTATAGCAGAAATAAGCATGTTTATTCCGCTGTATTGTGCAATTCAGGTGATGAAAAAGCCCGTAAAAGCATTTTCGCCATCGGCTTGATTTTTGAAGAATATCTCACACTGGAATGTGGTGAGTGCCTACAGAAAACTAAGAAATACTATGAGCATAGTTGATGAGACAGAATTTCTTAACCTAGCTGCTTCAACTTTAAAGTTTTGGCTAAGTGAAAGATCTATCTATTTATACGGCATCATCAGACCGTACTAATTTCTGCAATCAAGTTTTAAAGTCGTTGTATGTTTCAAAGCTAGCTCTTTTGCATGTTCCCAAACCAATGAGCTTGCACATGCAACCACAATTCTCCTTCGTGGGCAAACGCGGAGTTATCTACTTTTCTCTCATCTTCGAGAGCAGAATCGATATTACAAAGTTTTGAGATCAGCATCGTTCTGTGAGTTAATGAACTCTTTTGTAGCCCAAACATTCTAATCAAAATTGAGTTTGCGATTCGCAAGTCTTGTTTTTCGCATTGAAATTTGACCGAGGAAGTGGGAGAAAGATGCTCTTGGTACGGCTGAAGATAAGGAGTGA
Organism: Parelaphostrongylus tenuis; assembly: GCA_019055375.1. Lineage (NCBI taxonomy): Eukaryota > Metazoa > Nematoda > Chromadorea > Rhabditida > Metastrongylidae > Parelaphostrongylus > Parelaphostrongylus tenuis. The sequence continues at coordinate 50,777 of JAHQIW010007194.1, forward strand.
AGCAATCATGAATTTTGTGCGAAGTGTTGGCCACACAGAAAATTTGCGAAAGAGACTGTTACTCTTATAAGCTACGAGAAGAAGAAAATGTTCTATATTCAGACTCACCACGACAATGATCATGGACACCGCAATGTTCTCTGTGCGAATGTAATTGGAAAAGACGAGGTATTAGACATCTGTAAAATTTGACAGTTTTCATTAATGAAGCTCAATGCAATATTAAAAAGAGTAGTGAAAGCGCCATTATCAGCTTATAGCTATTTGTTCGATTAACTAATTTGGAAAAATGGCATTAATCTCATCATATAGCCACGACATCAATCGTTTGGTACTCCCAATCTTGCGATCTACACAGCTTTGACTGTCGGCGACTGGCGTATCAAGACTTCTTACAAATTCTTACAAATTGGATCCCAACTGATACTTCTGTGTTGTCAGACAGGCACTTTTGAAGGAGAATTCTGTCTCTGGACAATTTATTTTACTAAACTTTCACTAATCATTCGAAAGCTTGAATTCCGGAAAATCAAAAGAATTACTTTTTCAGGAAGGCTTCTTTACAGCGCGGTAGCACTGGAAATAAGATAATTTCCACTCACGTCGCGCATAATCGCATTTATATCTCGCAAGGCAGAGCTTTCGCCTTAGTTTATTGATAGCCAGCCACTAGCGCATATTTCGTAAATTCCTAAAAAAGTATTGATGTGTTGGAAAGACATATTTAGAGGTGTTGCAAAAAATTGATTTGTGCTTCCCACCAACTTGTGTTTCTTGAGTGCTGGAGCTTTTCTCTTAGATTATTAGCAACTATTCGATAGCGTAGCTTCCGGCTATCGCAACACTGCGTTTGATTTCTGAAAAGACGTTTTCCTTACTACAGCACTGAAAATAATATTGAGTTCCACATATGCCGCACATTGTTTGTCGGTTTAGTATGCGAGCGGCTTTGGACAATTCGATAACAATGCAGACGCGATTCACACGTGGAGTGTGACTTCTGCTAGTAAATTTGGGATTTATCTCTGCTTTAAGAAATCCCAGACGAAATACATGACTTTGATAGGGTTTTTCCAAAGGTTACCCGTTACAAAAGAATATTCGGGCCTCAATCGCTAGTTAGGAGATTTGCATATGAGTGTTGGGAATCATTTAAAAGCTTAAATCTCTAGCTAAAGCTGAACATAGCAGTTTTGTGAAGCATTTTTTCATAACACTGTAAAATTGGAAATAAAATTGTGTTTCATATTATCACGCGATTTCTTTCTTATCCCGTTGATATTTTGCTGGATAAAGCTCCTTCCTCGGAGTACTATTAACTTTTGATAGCACGAATCCCGAGCAATTCAAAAACATGCTTGCAGTTTGGAAGAGCTCTTTTGATAGCGCTGTAGAAGAAGAAAAGATCTGCGCTTTACACTATGCTAGGCAGAGTATTTCATGAGACTATTAGTAGACAATCGACACCGTATGTTTCAGTGACTCCAGCGGTGTGCTTATTTTCTGCAAAGACCGTTTCACTGCAATGTAGCAGAGGAATTAAGGTCGGGCTTCACATATTCGGAGGGCATGTTTATTCTCCAAGTCGCGGCCTAGAGATAGGGGAAGGGTGGGAGAGCATTCGACCGATTACTTAATGGGTTAGGTATGCGTGGTACAAATAGTTTTCTATTAGAAATTCTTTCTCTTCGGGAGAAACTCCATGTAGAGCGACAGACTCAGATGCTACGAGTTTGCTCTACATGTTGATATGCTTTTCGTATTTCCAGCAAATTATATGCGCGATAAAAATTAAGGCGACCCGGGGTGAGGAGGGGGCGGTGAGACATTTTTCTCTTGTATGCTACAGCGTTGTAAAGGGTTCTTTTCGAAAATCGGCCACGTACTGTCGAGAATGATTATTAACACCTCTATGAAAGTTCCTGTTCAACGAATGAAGTCGAATATTCATTTGCTCCTGATTAACCGAAATGTGTCTCTAATACTTCGAGATTTGCTCTACAAGTTCGCATACTTTTCGAGCACAGGCGTAGGCCGTTAAGCTTTTGCAAATTTGCTAGTTTATGTGGTAAGATAGAATGGAATCGGAAAGCCTAACTTTACAAAACGATAGAGCAAAATTTGTTCTACAATTCAAATGCAAAAACCTGTAAATTTCCACGAAGTGGAGAAGATTCAAATCAATAATGAAAATCTGCTCGATAACGGGCGATGGGTGTGAAGCACAATTCTACTTTTTTTGTTACAATGCCGTGCACAGGTCATTCCAAGAAGCACCTAGATTCTGAATTTTTTTCAAATTTGCGCTATGGAACAATGACTAATATTCGAAAAGTACTGTGAGAAGAGAGCTCTGTCCTGCGAAATATAAGCGTGACAACGCTCGATAACACGAAATGCATGTGAAGCACAATTTTATTCTTCTATAGTACAGCGCTGTGAGAGAGCCTTATCAGAAAACGAAGACTTTTCTGAACTCCACGACATATACCTATTTAAGAGTAGTGAGAGCATAGGGAGAGAGCTTTGTTCAAAGATGTAAACGCGACAATGCTCTGACGCGTGTGAAACATAATGTTATTTTCAGTGCTCTGCGCTATAAAGACCTTCCTGGAAAGCAAATACATTTTCTATTCTTTCGAGATTCAAACCTTTGAAAGATTAGTAATAATCTATAGGAAGGTCTCTGTCTAGTAAAGGGTGCTCCTTCAAATGTGCCTGTCTGATAGCAGAAAAGTACGGCATTAAATTCGGATTGCAAGAAGCATTTCTCTAGCAGTACGTTAACTTATGACGTCATAGTAATCAGCGGCTGCCCGAAATCAAAAAACGACAGCATACGGTAGGATTGGAGCTCTCCAACACAGAGTGTGACGCTTCCAGTGTCTTTATGTTTGGATAGCCAACGAAGCTGTTTTGACACGTGATTTCATTAGTGGTCTATGGCGTTGTCCGATAATAGATCATAAAATGGTAAACGAATAGAAGGGGTGAATCGCCTTTCAGCAAATTCTATCGACTATATGCTTGTTGGGAAAACGATGTTTCTAACCAAGTAAGAGAAATAATCAGTTTTTTTTTCGTTTTCGTAAGCGTAAAAAAATCACGCCTTCGCTAGCGTTTCGTTCTTCTTTTGTTACTATTATGGAAATGCGTGAATGGATTTGATTCACATAGAAAGAATAATTAGAGCAATATTATTTACGAATCTCGATAGTCAGATTCTTTCTAGAATAAATGTTATAAAGTGATGATGGCGATAAGCAAGTCGCTAGTAGTTGTGGGAATGTTCTATTGGGTAGATATTATATCAAAATATTTTCAAGTAACTCACATGTCTGCACAATATACGATACAGTACTTCATTTTTTGTTTATTGCTTATTGTGCTCTGCACAGGAAGGCTAGATGTGAAATACAAAAAAGAATGTTAAGATACAACTCAAACCATTTACCTCGGGCACTATAACTACACCCAAAAGAGGCTCTATAAAAATTTATCATCTTGTTTGGGACGAAATGATGTTGTCAGCGTCAGATTTCAATGTTAAAGTGCAGTAAGTACACTTCTTTACCTTACCCATAACAAAATTCTCCACGCTAATCAATATTCCCAAGAATAGCAGTGCGCCAAGAAGATCATATTTACTCGAAGCGCAAACCATTGTAATGTAAATTTCAAGGTGCAAGAATAAAACTCTATAAAGGTTGACTAAGGCTATACATGCTAAGAATCACTCCATATAAGTCTCTTCTGAAGTTACATTTCAGAATACATGTCCTCGAATTACACTGTTGCAATATCATTGAAAATGTGGTAGCGACAGTAAACTGCGCTGTTAACTCTTGGATATGGCTTTCGCTTTGAAACAGTCGGTAAATGCTGAAAGATGTCCTCACAGTCGTGTCATAAAAGACTCCCAATGATAGAATTACAAGTTATAGCTCTTTGTAATTCGTATTTTCACTAGAATGATGTTCATCGGCACAGCAAGTAGTAAATTTCAATTCAAATAAAGTGACTTGAGGAAAAACTTAAGCGACGCCTATTGTTTTGAGAAATTCAAAATTTTATAAATCATATATAGTGAATTTCGGGTTTCGAGAAAACTTTATTGTTGCTAAATGATGGAGTACACCGAAAAGATTTCTATGAATGTATTTTTGAAAAAGGAACCTTAGAGGATGAAGCTCTCGGTGTTGGTCAATCCTTGAGAGATGCGCCATGCATTCGTTTTCAATTTGTAACTTCTTTGGGATGATCGATGTCATATGTGGCCTTTACAATGGCTCGCGGTGGCCTCCCGCTGTATCGAGTCAGTGCTGCTTATCCTTCCAGAGAAGTTTACGTCTAGCCCATTGCCAGTCTATCGACCGTGAAGGGATGGATGGCTGAGTGAGACATGAGCGTGAGATCGAACCAATGACCTCGTGTGTGAAGTAGAGCACCACTAACCACTGGACAAATGTGCTCTTTTTTCTAAAATTAATCAAGAAGTGCCTTTTTTATTTTGAAAGGAACCATATGGCCTAAAGACTTCGACGTTCTAGAAAAAACCACATCCTTGCAAAAATTTAATTAATTTGAGCTGTAACTGAACATATTCCCGTACTTCTAATTTTTTGCAATCTTATATTATCTAGATCGTCTGTCGTCCCATTAATCGTCGAGTGACTCGAATGGGCACGAGAAAAACTTTCAATTTCTCTTATTGTGCTCAACAGGTAAATTCCAAGTTTTAGGAGGCTTTGCTCTCAATAAAGAATGGAATATCATTCTTACGAATTTATAGGAATAGGAATTTAGACTCTTACGAGGATCGTTTAGGTGGAAAGAGCGTTCATGTGTTCTAGAAATTTATTAGTTTCAATGAGAAAATCACATCCTTGAATGGCGAGATGCATACAGTCTAAATAGGCCTTCGTAAATTTCGCAATCATCAATTTGTTGATCACTTCATGGGAAGCCATATTTGGTTGGCCGAAATCTTTCAGAAAGTTGTCTGATAATGCAAATCTTTACGAACTGGGACGAGATGCACAGATCGCCTTCGAGAACATCAACCGTGCAAGGCTCAGGGATTTGCTTCCAAGCGAACAGCGTTTTGGTTCTTTCCAAAGCTTCGCGCCGGCAGCAACAACTTCAAGGACCACTTGCGATCCAAAGGTCCATACGTAGTTGGTCGAGAGGCCGTCATCGAAGCGACTAAAGAGGATCCGATTTTGACTATCGAGAAGTAGGCCGGCGGTTTTGACTGTGGTCATGTGACAATCAGCACAATATAGGGCAGCAGGAGAGATATGGAAAAAGGATCACTGACATCCACACGAGCTTACTCAAATACAGATGTACAAACGCAAAAACATCTCTCAAAAATAGCTGCGTCGTCAGCTTTTCGCTCCGTTTCTGGTCAAGGATATCGCCCTTGACAAGAAGTGGGTATATCCAAGAGCCAACGTTGTCCCAATCAATGGCTCTCACTTACGACGGAACTCCAACTGCTTGTCCTAATCGATTCATTTGTGCCAAAACTATGAGTACCTTTTGGAACCGAAACGGGTCACTGGAATTTGCTGCTAGCCAAAGAGAGGATCAACGCCAAGCTCCACTGTGGGCACTGGGCGCTGCCACGCTGACACCGAAGCAATCTCATCCTGCCTCAAGATAGCGCATGGCTGCATGTTACCAACTGACAAAGAAAAACTCCAAAAAAAGAATGTTTTTAAGCTTTAACGAGGTTGGTACGCCAGGGCCACACATCGCTGTTTCGGAGGTTTCGTCCTCCTCGTCAGTGACCCCCGCCCCACATTAAGCCCTGCATTGTAGCAAGGAGGGAGGCGTATGTGGTATGTGGTAATGGCATAGTGTACAATGACACTGTTCCATCACCACTTTCAGTCGATGGATTTCGGCTGGTAGACCAAAACTAATCCATAAAATCGAGTGTTTTTAAAATATCGTAATAAACATTCGAAATAATTCCAAAAAGTTCCAAAAAAAATTAAGGCTAAAACTATTCTTTTTTTTGGAATTATTTTGAATGTTTATTACGAGTTTTGAAAACAATCGATTTTATGACAAAGAAAAAGTTAACCGAACTGCGCTGGAAGTTCTTAGTCATCTCCGTACAGTCCTGACTTGTCACTGTCTGATTATCACCTCTTTCAGTCACTGAAGCACTTTCTGAGAAGAAGCTCCGAGAGATCAATGATTTGCATCGAGGATTGACAGCTTTCTTCGGATCCAGTGATGGCTAGTTCTACTAGCACAGTATTGATTTGTTGCCTGATAGATGGCAGAAATTTATTGAGGCTGATGAAGCATGCTTTAGATAGTGTTGTTGAGCTATTTCAAATACTTCTGTTTAACATATTTGGTGTTTGTTGCTCTAATGCCAAAATTGATGAGAAACCTAGCAACATGATGTGACAATAATATATACAATTACGTAAAGTGCTTACTGAACTAAATGCAGAACTTTAGAGTTCAAACAGTGATTGAACGCGCGTTTACTCTTTTCGGAGCGCGTGCGAGCCTACATATACAATGTGGAGTTCATACTTATAGTAAACAATCCCTAGGCTGAATATCTGAAGTATTGGCGATAGTATTTCTGATGAGCAAAATAGAACATCTTAAGCAAGTCTTTACAACACTGACACATTGTGAAAGCGTTAGCTTTTCGTCGCCGTGTAAGAACAGATGTGTACACCTAAACTGTGCAGTAAAACTTGGTTCATGCAGAGAACCAAGGGGAGAGCTGTAACACTATTCATAAATAATTTGAAATAGAAGATATTTGAGTCAGTTATCATATGTGGACGAGGTACAGAGAATTAATTTGAGGGATTTTAAATAAAATAGGTACGGAGAGCACGCAAAATTAGTGCACACATGTAGTGGCAAAATTGCCAAAACAAATTATATCCGCATAAAATAAACAGACATATAAGTGCTAATAATCTTAAAAACCATCCACATCAACCTCAGCGATGTTAAGAGCGCATGTGGTGCGATGGTTAGAGGTGCTTTCCGTCGCACGCGAGGTCAATGGTTCGATCTTACGCTCATGGGCTCACCGCCAGCCATCCCTCCAAAGTTGGTAAATTCTCAGGCTTACCTGGGAGGATAAGCAGCACTGATTCGGTACAGCGAGAGGTCACCGGGAGTCACTGTAAAGGGCAGACATGCATTCAATCACTTCAAACGAAGTTCAAACTAACTACGAATTCGGACGTATCCCTCAGGGATTGGTCAACGCCGAGACCTTTGTCGTTTATTATTTTAACCTGAAGAACTGCCATTAAATACACTGTGTAGTATAAAATTTGACAGACCAACATTAACCCGCTCAGAACGACGTGCACCTATACAGGTGCACGGATGATTAAGAGTCATCTTCATTGAACAGAACTATTTTCTCAGACTCTTAGCAACTATTCAAGAGAATAAATCTCGTTAATTTCAACCCTGTGCTTGATTTCTGAAAAAGTCTTATCAATGCGCTGTGAAAGCAAAAAAGAAGATTAGGTTTCACACGGGGCACATTGTTTTTTTCGGCTAGGGTCTGTGGACGAATTTTCATTGAAGATTCAGTGATCGTTTGACATGAATGCTGATAAGTTTGAAATTAGTCGTGATTTCTAAAATGTTTCAACATAGAGCTTTAGAAGCCAAAAGAATATCACTGATGTCTTCAAAGTTTTCTCGGCGTGCAAGAGTTATATATGTATGAATGCATACGAGCATGTAGAGGAAATCATGGAGTATCAGATTGGCATCAAAAACACTAAGTATGTTTTTTCAAAATGGAGAAAACACTCTGATCAAGTTACGGAAATCTCACGCCGCATGCTGATAGAGCTGCGCCATCAACCAGCCGCCGTCGCGACCGGATTAAAACAGAGGTATTGAGTCGGCTTTGCTAAATTCATTGATAGTGTACTGCTGAGATGAGCACTACCGAAACGACTGCAATACTGCGACTAAAGAATCTCTTACCTCTTACTGATCATGCTTTTAGAAATTTTGCCTCGTTACTGTATTTTCTTCCTTAAATTTTTTGCTATCGAGGATAACGTTCTGACTGATCCCATCAGTTAAACAGCAAAACGATTGAGAACAATCAAGAAATTTCACTACTCAACATTTTCGAAAATAAATTCTATCTAATGATTTCTCCTACAACCAACTCTAGCTTACATTATTGCAAAATTGCACTAGATAAATTTGTATCATAATATTTTTGAAATCACTTGACAGCGTAGAATAAAGTGCGGCGGTATAACTTTTGTTCACTGCCTTTTCTCTCTCCCATACTAAAGTACATGCGAAATACAATTATAAAAAATCTGACGGTTCTTTCTAATTGGGAGCAGACAAATGAAAGCGGGTATCATTCGACGGGAATGAATTTTCATAAAAGTGTCAGTAATTACTGGAAAGCTGAGGCTTAAGGCTACAGCTCCATGTCGCCGGTTTTTCAAAACACCCTTTTATAACGCTGTAGCATCCAGATCATAAATTATGTTTTACACTCGTTATTCGCCTTCATTTTATCACGTGTATAATTTTCCTTAAGACAAAACCATATCAGTGTGTAGGAAAATTTACGTATCATTCTAGTCAGTCGTTTTATCCAGACTTTCTTCCAAAGCGGAAAAAACTTTTTATTTTGATAACAAAATACCAATCGCTCCTCCTCGTCCCTACCCCTACCACGGCCTTCGTCTTGTCGAATAGCCTGTGAACAACGTTACCAAAAATGTAAAACTCCGTCTTATCTTTCCTGCCAAACCGCATTTCCAGAAAATAAGCACATCGCTAAAGTCAGAAAACATTGCGCTATTAGATGATTACTCATAGTCTAAAGAAAGAGCTCTGTACGGTGAGGTCTAATGCACAAATCAAAAGAGTGGAGGAGATCAAAAAGACCAAAAGAGCTTCCTGGTGCAAAGAGATTTTTGAGTTTTTTGAAGCTTGTGCTATTATAGTCTGAGTACTAGCACTTTAAAGAGGGAGTTCTGTCCAGCTAATTATAAGCAAGATAAAATAGAAAAGCGCGTGGCTTTATGGAATATGATTTTGTTTTGAATGTTTTAGCACAATAAAGGAGTGTTTCGAAAACCGGCAAAGTGAGGCTGTAGCCTCAAGTCTCAGCTTTCGAATAGTTACCATCACTTCTGTGAAAAGTTCCTCTCCAACGAGTGAGGTCAGTTTTTCATTTGTCCCCTCCTAATCAGAATGAACCAGTCTGATACAAAAGCAAAATTTAATACATCAGCTAGGCTCCGATCTCGCGTTTATTCTTTTCGGAGGGTCATATGCTATAACGGACATCAACCAACGCCCTTACTTTGACCTTTTCTTTGTATTTAATTGAATTATGATAGCTGAGAGGGGTCACACTCATTGTTCATATTTCTTAGTAATACGCAGTGAAAAGTTGAACGATTGGATATTACCGCTAGCCATCGTGTCAAATTTCAACCATTTGATTTTTAGTCAACAGAGTATCATTTCTACAAATGAACTTTCTACTTCACTCTCATAAACACTGCCACACTTGTCACTTGAACCCGTTCGTTTTATTGCTTTTGACGATGAATCCACCAACGCTGGCCTGTCTTCTTCAAACGAGATCTCTTGCCTTCTTAATCTTGCGCACCGCTTCACTAGCATTCTCCCCTGTGTGCCATACGTGCACGAGTAGTAGGTGTATTGTTTCCACGACAGCTCCATCTTAAAGCCAGTATAGGCAAGTTGCATACCAAAGTGTTTGCAAGGAAATGCGTAATTGAACGATATCAAAACCACGCAATTACCTCTGATTGGTATATTTGGTACTTATTGCTCTAGTGCCAAAACATATAGAGCGACCTAATATTATCCGTCATTATTATCGATATTATCGATATTATTATCGATCACTTCCTTATGGTTTACCATCTCATCATGGCTGAAAGGTGATCCTGAGCGTCGAACTGCGATGTACAGGGGAATTCAACATCCTTCCAAGGTCACTTAAACCGAGTAGGAGCCCGACGTTTTTACCCAGAAAGTCCAGCAAAGAGTAAACCATACCAGGAATGACTGCCGTTCTGGTAGTTATTATTCGCAAGGTGATAATCTCCTTCTGATCCACAAGAGCCACCGACTATTTTAATGTGATGACGATCTGAGAAAGCCTAGCTAGGCTTATCGCGGAACTCTAGGAAATAAAGCAGCTAAACCAACAATTTTCATGGGCTAGGACCCGCACTATTATGAAAACGGGCCGTCCAACTGTTCATGTAATGTACCACAATATTGTATAAAGTCACAAACGGATCAGTGTCGAGGTTAATCGATAGTCGGTTCTGAATATTATCCGAGAAGAAAAATATCTCTCATCTGCGGAACGAATTCACCACAATAAAATTTCTATGTGCAGCATCGCACTCTCCAGACGTTTGTGAATGTGTCTATGGCGATTCCTGCTGTCGTAGTCATTTCCTGAAAACACAATCTTAAAAAAATGATATTCATAGTAAGCATTCGGCATCCATGCTGATATCTGGCCTGGCATGTGACGAAATCGCCGCGCGGAGTGGACGCATTTCAATATAGTTGTTTGTCTTTTGTCTACGTCTTTTCTGTGACATTAAAATCAAACATGATGATTTAGGGATTGAGGGGGAACGAGACGTGCGCCAATTTCTTCCTTGCGGGTTGCGGCGATCGGTGTATCATATATGATACACGTGGAAACTAGAGGCATAACACAGTCGTGTGACGATGCATAGTAGCATAGCACCAAAGTAAAATTTTCTCAAATCACATGAGAAAATAGCAATTTTTGCATTGATTTAGTAATAACTTAATGTGTTTATGGAGTGTGCATGGTACTAAAGTGCACATACATTCGTTTTGTTCTTGAACAAATATCATTTGTGTTGAATTCTTCGCTAAAATGGAGGGACATCTATCGTATTCAAACCAAACTTTGCTAGAAGTAACAGAGTATTACACTGTATAAATCTAACACGAAAGATTGATCACACAGTAGAATTTCCAGGGAGATCCTTGCTTCTATAAAATACTACTTGCATCTGCAAGCCATTTTTAAGCTAACACATGAAGAACATATTTAGGCTCACCACGATCATGGTCGTCGACACCGCAATGTTGTCTGTACGAAAATATAACGGAGAGAACGAGAAGTTTGTCATCTGGACACTTTGAAGATTTTTACTGATGAAAATCTAAGTGTAAATGGAAACGAGGACGGAAAGGGCCAATCTCATTCTTTGAGCCACTTGTTTGTTGAGCGAATATAAAACGCGTTACAAATTATTTGACATCGTTTCGGAATCAGTTTCGTTCTATCTCCATTCGCGCAAAATAAACGGTACCAGTCCCTTATAGGAAAGTGTACTGAAATTTTTTATCTATGGTACTCTCCGTGAGACGGCATCGAATATAGAAACGAGATTTTTTCACTGGACAAGAACTTTTTATAACAGTGCTAGCAATCACTCGGAAGCTCAAATCTCTTATTACTGCGCTTAGTGTTCCTTTTTAAAAAGAAATTTTCATAACGCTGTAGCATTCAAGTTGAAATAAGTTTTACACCCGCCTAACACCTTTATCATTACTTCGCTGAAATCACGAAATGCTTATGAACGTGTAAAAGGAATCTTGTATTGTCAGACTTTTATTGTTATCTGGAGTTTCTTTGAAAACGGTGAAAGAAATCTCAAATCAAATAACAAAAATTGCACTCCAAATGTGAGTTGTGCCAGCGCGGTCGATTGGTCGCCTTATTGATTCACGTCCAGAAAACTCCCCGACACACACTAGCCGGCAAGAAGATACGCCGCGTGTGTGAAATTCGAACTTATTTTCCCTGTTACACTGCATGAAACGATCTTTTTAGAATGTAAACACAGTAATGGAGTCGTCAAAGCTTACGCTGTCGAATGGTTTCTTGTAATTTGAAGGAAGTGTTCTGTTTTGCGAGAAGTATGCGTATGGGAGACACAAAAGGGCTTTTTCGCTAAAGCATTATAAAAAGGCTTTCTAAAAAACGGACAAGTAGCGCACGAACCAAAGATTCAAGCTTTCGATAGTTACTGTTACTCTTGTGAGAAGATCTTATCAAGCGAAAAGGATCGGTTCTTCATTCCTTGCCGTCTTATGAAAAAGAACCTTACAAATTAAATGTCTAGCAAGATGCCCTTCAAGGTTTCAAGGCCCTCCCATAGCTGAGGACCTTGCACCGAGCGATCATTTTTAGATATCAGTTTTACTGCATTGTGGAGTACTGCTCTAGTATTGTAAAAGGACTTATAGAAAAGTTTTTGCTTTGTCTTTGTATGACTGCTAGCTCTTGTTTATTCGCTCTATGTTGCCGTTATAAAAATGTGAGAAAAGCACTATGAAGTCCCGCCGACGAGTTACACATTTTGGCTGCAAAACGTGAGATACCTTTTGCTCTACAGCGCTCTATGCAAGCCTTTTTGAAATTTAATCCTGGTGTAAAAATCATCGTAATTTTAGATATCAAGTAATCACCAACGGTTTCGCGGAAAGCCATCAACAGACCTCAGTCAAGCAGATCAAGCAAACGGAATGTTAGACAAAATAGTCTTTTTGTTGCCACAACGCAATAATGGCTTTTCAGAAATCGAACATACTTTAAAATCGTATATCTAAGCTTTCCATCAATCTTTAGAAATTCACAAAAAGGCTTCTTCAATAATAGACTTTGAGAAAATCTTGTATCCCACAGAATAGATGTCATCTTGAAATAGTTAACGGTGAACTGCTGAAGTGGACGCGCTTGAAACGACTGCAATAGAGACTGTTTTTCTTTTGCTTCCAATGGTCATGTTACTTGTAAATTTTGTTTCCGCTTCCTTTTCCTTGTTCACTCTTCTGCTATCAAAAAAATGCGTGGGCGGATTCAATATTCAATTAGGTAGAGGAATCAAAAAAAATGTCATTAGCTCATCTCAATAGATATCATTTTTTGAGATTCAATATTAGCAGGCATAATGGCAATAGTTAGTTTGCCGGTAATTGCAGAAATAAATTATTTTAAGCAAGTTTGTATCAAAATATTTTCGAATAACTTGTGTGTCTGTATAATATCAAGTACATTATTTGAGTTCTATTTACTGCCTTTTCTTTTCTCATGACGGAGAACGATATGACGTACAGTCAAGGGAATGCCGAGATTCGCCTCAAATTTCTCACCTCAGGCACTTATAAAATACTTTTCACAAAATCACCGTGTTGTCGTAGCGAAAGGTACCTGTCAATGCCGAAATGCAGTGAAAGCAGTTTTTAGATCTTGCGCACAGAAAAGATTCTTTATGACAAACATTCTTTCCCCGAACATTATCACGTCGTAGAAGACCATACTCTTTGAAACGCAAATCAGGACTTTCTGACTTACTAAGCACAGAAAACAGCTTTTACTGACTGCCATTTAGCACGTTAACCTATGTTAGAATAAAAAACAGTATGAAATTGCAGTTTTTTAAAATAACATCAAAGATAAGTCAAACTTCCCAAGCAAAATGTAGCGACAAGGTGATCCCATATAGCTACCCTTTATTTCAAAAAAATAACTATAACTCTCTTCATTGATATTTGAGCCAACATGTCATCTGGTCTGGTAATGGGCTTTTGTACAGCCCGATTTACGTGTTTCGACATTGCAGTCTCGTCAATCGGTCAGAACCCGTCGTCTTTCAATTCTTTTATGAACTAATTTTCTCGGGAGCCTGCTCTCCCTACAGAGAGGTATCGAAGACAAACGCTACACTGCATGTCATGTGTATCACCGAACTTACAGTGTTTTACACTCGATTGCTCTTTGGCTGGTATTTCATATCATATTATACCTTTATTTCGAGTGTTTTCTTAAAACCACCTTTGAATTTCAAGTTTTTTTTTTGAAATTCGAGCGAGGTCTTACGAAAACATTCGAAATAAGGGCATGAATATAGCAATAAAATGCTTTTGAAAAGCTAGTTTGAAGAATTCGGTAGCAGTGACCGAAGCATCGCCGATTACTTCCAACGTCAGTATGTCCATAGCCGTCTACATGGCCATCTATATACCACAAAAAGCTGAATAATATGCCTCAGCTGCAGAGACGGTAAATGCATGAGCTTGGCTACAATTTACCTGATATCTTGTATAGCGTGCGGAGACGAATACATCAGCGAAACGGGGAGAGCGCTTTGGTTCCTATAAGAGAACACGCAGCCGACAAACTTAGAACTTAACCAAAGACTCCGATGGAGCGCACAGATCACAGACACATGGCGTAGAGGATTTTGAAATCAATGTAAATGTCCTAGAAGGTGCATAAAATCTCAGCACGAAAAACTTTGAAATTTTTTGGACTTATGCCAAAAATCCGAACATGAACTCAATCATGAGTTCCTCGTCATTACGCGTGACCTCGCTTCATTTCTCAGGTCAATTTTTGATCTGATCCACGCACAGGCTTCACCTATACAAACCTTTATGAGGATCTGCATAATATCTGATGCACCTTGGAACAGCAAAGCGGTGAGCTATATAAAAGAACCTGTTCACTATATACCACGAAAAGCTATCGCTATCCAATTTGATGCTTATGTGCTAACTTCTATCGGCTTGGTTACGAATGTATATGACTGAGTAGATTGCATATCATTTTGACTCTTGCAAGCTCTTAAGGAAGATGTACCGCGGAACAGTCAGCCACTGTCATGTTAATGTCGTGTATTTCTGTTGTAATGAATAAATGCCATTACTAGGCTGATGAAAAAATCTTTGACACTCGCAAAGAATTCAAACTTTATGTTTATTTCAAATAGTATCGGCTATTGTAAATTCATGTGAATATCTCTAGAATATTTCCATAAGAAACTCCTACGGCAACGCTAGTACCCGAAGTACCCGACACTGATCCCTCGAAAGTCCGCAATGATTCAGCAAAACAATGCCAAATCTCACACCGCAAATAAAGCTAAGAAAAAGTTTGATAAATTTGAAGGAATCAAGGTCTTGCAGTACCCAGCCTGCAGTCCGGATGTTGCGCCGCCTGATCAAAATGGTAAGTCTTTGAGAGGTTTTTTATGCGTGCATTTATAGTGTCTGAGGTATCACTCGTTTCTCAGCGTTGTTGTGATTGTATATCATATTGTACTCTACCATAAGAAAAGAAAGACAACAAACAAAAGTTCAAATATTGTTATTCATATTATGCAGACATTTAAACTATTCAAAAATATTTTCGTACAAATTTACTCATTCATTGCTACAATTGTTATTAATTTGCCTGCACCGTTTTTAGCTGCTGTAACTTTCCAAGCGTGTTCAATCTTAAAAAATCACTCTTCTTGTTATCTTTAGGCTTTCTGATGAAGGCAATGAAGAAATTGCTGACAGAGTTTGTAAGGAATATTCCTCGTTCTTCAAATATTGTATTCTATTGACGAAGATCGCTGAAAACGCTTTCAGTTTTTTGAAGAACATACTGGCATCTAATTCCTCAAACCATATTCTTATCTTTCATTCAGTCACGTTGTGCTCCTCCTAGTATTTTCAACCTTTAGCTCCTTCAGTTATGCAGCCAATTTTAACACCTTAAACCATAGGTGTTTTTTTATTGCCAAGGCAAAGGCTTTCTATAGAGTGTAAAATCGAAATGCCACACAGGAAATACATTGAACATCACACTCTTTTATTAACAAACATTGATTGTATTATTCTCATAATTTGAATTTACGTAGCCCACTAGGCACTGTGTGACATGACAACTTAACTGATTATTAGAAAAATACCTGCAACATAAATTTGGTACTTAGAATAAACAACTGGGTAAAAAGCCCTCAATCGTGATAAGGCCTTCAACGAGAGCGGTATTAACTGAATTTTGATTGGTATAAAACTCCAGTACTCAAACCTATGCACAGCTGGAGCTGTTTATTTCAAATAAAATTAATGAACGGATGACTGATGATGACTGATGTCGGAATGATTTTATAGTATTTACGCCACTTTACCACATTTTACACCTAACAGGTGGCCACAAACATGAGGATGGCGCTTTCCGTCATCATCTCCAATCGTATGTTGATTTTCAGCGATAGCAACCGTCACTTTTTCCAAATGTCAAACTTCTCATTCAGTCCGTTATATGTCCATACAGAGAACATTACGGTGTCGACGATCATGGCAGTGGTGAGTCTAAGGACGTTCTTCTTGTACGTTATAAAATCAACAGTCTCCTCGAAAACTCTGCTGTGTAACCAATCCTAAGTGCTTTGCGTGACTTCACTCTTTACCTCTTAACAAGATCTCTTCTTCGCATACGGTATGCGCTCTAATGTTATGCGGCCATTCTGTAAACACCCTTATCATGTGTTGCTTAACAAAGAAAAAGCTTTTCAATGATACCAAGAAAAAGAAAACATTCGCAGTGTAGAGTTATACACGCTGCATAGGCACAGTTTGTTCTAAAATCATTACAAGATTTCCAGTTTTGTTCCTTTTATCATGTGCTCAAGGAAGGCTTTCTTTAGTGCCTTGCTAAGATACCTCACCACACCACTGCGCTTCTCACAAATGGATTTGAAAAAACTGTACTTCGTACACGTTTCATCGAGAAGAAATTGATTACGAAAACAAGAATCACGATAAATCTACCTCTAGAAACTGTAACATGGTTGATATGTCGAGATCATGGAAAAATTAACAACTATGGAGTGGGAATTCACTTCCAAAAGTTTATTGCAGACAGTCCGTTTTCGTGGGAGAAACAGAGGGCAATTTTCTTCACAACGTTGCATTGTGTTTCGCGATCGCAAACGCATTAGTTGTTCGAAAACTCGTAAAAAAAAAAGTTCGCTGTGAGCATATCAATAACATCGCGAAATAAGTTTCAGAGAAATGATCATCCAGAGAAGCTCGACAGGAGATGTCGCACGAATTAAACGTTCTTTTTTCGCAATGACAACACTTGAAATTTCAAACACCTGGGCCACGAAACTGAATCTCATCAACAATACATGCATTACGTGTCTGTCCTATAATCATATAACGTGTTTTGAACCTTTTTTGAGTCTGATAAGCCATTATGTCCTCCAGGACTCATCAATAGCACAGCTTCCTTCGGTTCAGCCGATTCCTTGAGACTATACCCCTCTATAAAGGAATCGACGCCGAATAATAAATGGCCGCAAGTCATGTGATAGAATTTCACATTGCAGGGACCCACCAGTCGAGTTGATCAGCTCAGATCGAGCTCCTCGCTAATTTTCGAAACAATCTGGAATGGGCTGTGTTGGTCTGGATGTCTCAAAAGTTGCCAAGTCAAACTTCTACGGAGAAGAACAAAAATCAATGAATTTTCAGGCAGGATTGTTTGGTTTGGTCACAAATGGCGCTGCTATACTTGCCGTTCGATTCAATCCGGCACTGAAAAGTCCTTTTGGTCTGCTGTGTCTCTCACACAGCATCGTCAATATGGGCATTCTGCTTGTCTTCGTGTTCTGGATCACGCCAACTACATTACTGTATGCTCATATCTTAAGTTTTGGCAGTTTTGAGATAAACAGTGGAGCACGCGTAAACCTAGACGGCCAGCAACTACAATTCGTCAACGTTCTCATAAATACCAAATATCAATAGACGTGGACAAAATCAAACGCAGTGGCAGTTTTTACATCTTTACAATCGCGTTATGATAGCCAATTGGTGATCGAATCACAAGTTATAGCTATGCTGTAATACGTATTTTTTTATGGAAAGAGTTTTATCTTACAGAAAAGTGGTGAAGTTCATTACAAACGAGATGATCTGTGGATAAAACTTGAATGAAATCCGGTCCATCTAAACTACGAATCTGAACGCTTCCAATGTGCACCTTGGTTGTGAGACTTGTTTCTATTCCAATGTGTAGGAAGTGATGTTATGCGGTAGTGCATCATTGCTTTCTTGCAGTTATTCAAGAATCATTTGAAAGTGAATCTCGGGCTTTTCTGCAAAAGTCGTAAGACCAATGACTTTTGTGCAAAGGGCAAGGAAAAATAGCCACCTTCATTTAGGTGGAAATATTTCTTTTTGAATAGTTTTTGACGTTTTATTACCAGTTTTCACATTTGCAAGAAGAGTGCATAGCAGTATAGGTTAGGGAAGAGAAAATGCGAATGAATTCAGAAATTAGCAAGAACTACAAAGAACTATATCTTATGAAATTAGCAGATACTACAAAGAACTATATCTTATGACGAAATATTAAACTCCATAATTCCAGAGGAAGCGATTTATCAACCAAATTGTTAAACGCACTGTTCAACATCATCATCGCTATGTTCTGGTTTGTATGTATTTACTCTCACTTCGCTATTTCCTTAAACAGACTCATCGCTATCACGTTTCCTCTACGAGTTGGCAGTTTACTGTCCGTGAGAAACACATCTTTCACAGTTCTTGCTTGCTGGATTCTCGGATTTGTTCATATATTGCCCACTTTTTCGAGTGAGTTTTGCTATTTTGTTGTTGATGAGAGTACTAGCTTTCGAAGATATCAAGACCTACAACGATCGCAGTTAGAGACATAGACGTCGAACTGCATTCATACATTTCGTAACAAGATAACAACCTAAAAGTTAGCGGTCTCTATAACTTATTCAATCAAAAGTAGCTTATAAATTGGACTCCGCTGACCATACGGGTATTCACTAGGAATATACATTCAAAAACCACCAACTGTTTTCCATTCAGATAGCTTTGGTACCATTCATCGACACCAAAAAGAAAGAGCGATTTGTTAGCTTCTGGCGTCAATCAAAAACCATGATATGCGTCATAGAGTATTTCTGCAAACTCAGCATACGTGCTTTTCCCTTTGCTACCGATGTGACAAATTTTTGTCACTTTGAGTAACCGTATACACTGCATTCAACCACTTTCTATGCTAAATAATGTCATATCACAATTCATCATCTTGATTCATAGAATGTGCTGATCGGCTTCAAGCATGCTGCAGAGTTGTACAAATTTCTGGAAGTTCACATTCCTATAAAATGCAGCCTCTCTTACAGCCGGAAGTTGCATCGTATTTTTTGATACAATGAAGTGGAAGTGGACGATCTCTAACCCAGAGTGCCGTCGTTCGATTTCCGTCTACGTCACCTCCTACACTACTGTGGCCGTACTTATCTTGATTTTTCTACTCGACTCCATCACTCTAGTCTCTTTGAGAGTCAAACACAAGGTCAGTGGCTGAAAAGGTTTTCATGATAGCTATTTATCATTTGTTGTCCCGTCGATATGGTGATGACGCGAAAGTGTGTCCATGTCTTTCACCTATCCTTGTCACTTGAAAGAGGTAACTTGGTGGCTTC
The DNA here is from genome assembly GCA_019055375.1 of Parelaphostrongylus tenuis. Taxonomy (NCBI): domain Eukaryota; kingdom Metazoa; phylum Nematoda; class Chromadorea; order Rhabditida; family Metastrongylidae; genus Parelaphostrongylus; species Parelaphostrongylus tenuis. Next base: position 70,171 of record JAHQIW010007194.1, read on the forward strand.
TGTTCGCTCTCGAAATACGCTGAGCATCGGTTTTTCTTCGTGGGCCTTTGTAAGCATTCCATGCCTTCATTTCGGCGGTGCTTCTGCTGCGCATTTGACATTTCGAGGAATTTAGTAAACAACGGCTCTTGTCCAACGGTTTTCATTCTGATGCATCGCATGTCCAGTCCACCTGAATTTCGACATTTCCGCATGCACAATAGTGTCTTTGATTGTGATCGTTGTCGTAGCTTGAGACATCTTTTTTCCTTTCCCCATTCATGTTACGGGATACTCGTAGCACGTCCTGTCGACTGCACCTCTTTATTACGGAGATGTCTTTCTTTCTGCTTACCTATCGACCAGGTTTCCGGCACGTACACTAGGGCAGGAAGTTCTGCGAAGTTAAAAAATTGGATGCGAGGCGCGTTTCTATTTTTTCGCTACATCTAATGTGTTGGAAAAGGTCCCCATATCCCACCTTACGACCTTAGAACTACACCATTTATTATGTTAATTTTCCTACCAAGCAAACATAGCGGCAGATTCAGAGATAATCCTCTGATAAGCGTGAATAAGAGTAAACATCTCAAATTTAATCGAAAGCTCGTTTTACCACAAGCGTTGTCAATGTTGGCCTAATTTTTTTCACATGGCTCACAGTTGACATCACAAGAGCGCATTAATCAGCAAAGCGAAGAAGGTTTAATTGCCAATTACTCACTTTCACCCCCACATTCTCCAAATCACCGTAGTGCTCAATGATGAAGCGTATCAGGAATCAAGGTGATAAGCAAGGCAGCGGTAATTTCCTCAATCAACAGTCCCTTCCAGTCAATCGACTGTACGTCTAGCAAAACCTCATGGATACTTCCAAGATTTCAAGGCAATTCGTCGCGATCAACAATCTCAGATTCTTATCTGCAACATTTATTGAAAAGTCAATTTTCGTCTGAGAAGATAGGTAACCAAAAATTCTGCTTTCTAATGGAAGAATTTTCATAATTCCGACGCTATCCACTCAGATGTCGCACAACGAGAAAAGCATCGAATGGAAGTGCGCTTATTCAAACAGGTAAGACGCGTGGGTAACTGTTGAATGACTCAGCCTGAACCCGTTAGAGGGTCACTTATATCTATTGCAGACGATGTACCAGAATGCGATATTTATCAGCCCACAAATTACTTTTCGCTGTATTCTCCCTCTATTCGCAGACAAATGGGCATTATTCTTGATGGAGACATTCTCATGGGAATTGTGCCATGCACTGGATGGGTGAGTGCGGTATTAATACACTTTTAACTTACTTTATAGGGATATTGAGTGGGAAAGATAGGCATGTTGATTTTGGACACTTTACTTTACTGATCTGTCTTTATAGTGTTTCATCTTCTCTTTTTTTTTTTTTGCTGTGCGAATCTCAGTACTTCTGGCATTCAATCCTTTTTTTTCGTTTTCTTCTTGAAACTCGTAGAATACTTGTTGAGCGAATCTCCTAGCAATTTCGTGGATAATCTGACTGTGGCGTTCCATAAAGCGATCGTTGTTGACCGCCGAAGAATGTTGGAGGTGTAGCTCGGCTCCACGCCCCGCAACGAGCATCACAACAGCTTGACCATGACGCCCTTGGAATTTCGACTTCTCAGAAAAATGTTATTGTAAAAAGGGAATAATGGCAAGGCAAAATAGATTGGAAAATAATGAAAAATCTCAATGAATTTCACTGATAATTGTTCGTCTTTCTAATAAGCTGAACTAGTTGTCCTTCGCTCTCGCCCTTTTCAATTAAAATTTTCAATATGCGCGACTTTTTCATTGACTATGATTATAAAATTTAGATTATCACGAAGAAAATCTCATGTATAGAGCAAAAGTAGAATCACAGATTTATCTGTTCTCAAAGTGGAAATTCGATAATTTCAATCTATTCGATTTGCAGATTCATCATTGTCTTGTTTCATTTTCGATTCTCTCAACTCGGTGTCAAGACGTCTTCTACAAAATCGCCAAAGGCAGGTAGTGCATAATCTCACATAGCAAATAGACACAATAATCTCACACTCTGTTATTTTCTTATTCATATAGTTAGAATAGATTGTTTACAGTTAATAGCCATCATCCCTTTGAGCGAACGAACAAAGAGGCATGGACTCACTGAATGTGTGCTGTGGAGCGAATGTTAGTGAAGAAATTGAAAAATCCTTCACTTTGATAATATTTTGTCATAAGATGTTGACCGTTTCCTTCTAATGCTTTGATGGTGTTCCGTTTATGAAAATTTAATTCGAAAACTTTCCAAAAGAAAATATGTATGTCGTAGCATGTTTGTTACAAAATCATTGTGATAGGAAGTATTGACTGGTTAGAATGTCAATGTGATCAACATATGATCCGTTGCCATCACTATGCATATAAAAAGTAGAGACATTAGATCTGGTATTGATAGACAATTTCTTTTGATCTTACTAACTCTTCTTTTCGAAATAACAGTGGATTTCTGTTTTCTATGCGTCCCTGGCTTGGTGTTACGTCTATTGAGACGCATGTCAGCTACGTGTTCTTCTATGCGGGTATAGAGCGGCCTACCCGTTCCGCCAATATATTTATCGCTACTGGCTTTGCAAGAGATTAGGTAGACTGTACTTACGCTCATGCAATCACCATCTCTGCCGTTAGGACATATTTTATAATCTTTCATCATACAGAGACGGTTATATAAGCGGTTGCGAACTAATTGGCGTCTTAGAGTATTCGATGGTATTTCAATATTAGTCACCGATTGCTCTAAACCTGCTCTTTCCAAACAACGTTTTATAGCTGTACTAATCTCATTTAGAAAGAACGGGAGGATGAACGGGACTTTCCTTTTATTCGAGTTTTCGTTCGGAGGCGTATTATTTACTCTAAACCTAAGCCGAGGGGCTACAAATTCGTATCCATTGTAAGTGGCTATTTCCGCGAGCCAGTTTCACGGATTGTATAGTATTGCAGATTGTAGCAGACTGTATAGTTCTTTGTGTTACACAATCTATCGTAAAATCTATTGTTGCGGATCAGCTGATGGAGCAGGGTGGAAGGTGAAGTTCAAGAACTACCACAAAATTCTCAATGCCTCATATTTTTAGGCACCTTAGGCGATTGTATGAAATCAGGCACAATTTATTTGATAATGTATAAGACATATGGTCAACAATATGTAAGCAAAATGGATAGAATACTTCATCCTCATAGGAGAACTTCCAGATATTAAGCTAAGAGCGATAAAAGCAAGCGTCTAGGTTTACATACTTACTTGGATACTTGGACGGTCCATCTTACGAATAGTGCGGACCCCAGCGCATCTTCCAATCGTCTCCTCTTCTCGCGATTGTCGTTCATGGCGGTGGTTTCATTCAAGCATGGCCACTGGCGCGAGTTTCATATCGCTAGGTTTACATAGGGTACAAATGCAGAGCAATAATAATTTTGATGTAACTGTCACGATCCCAACGCAGGTATCAGAAACAACAACGCGCAAAACTCTTGAGGCATTTTGGATTAATGTAAAGACTCCGAAACGAACCGGAAGGACGAATGCGTCAACATCACACTAGACTTCGTGCTCTTTCTTCGTTTAATCATTTGACTCGGCCTAGCGGTATATAAATAAGATCTTCCGAATCATTCAAATAGTCTATCATTACATACACCAGACTCTGAAAAAGACGGGTAGCTGAAACGTCAGCCCAATTATTACTACTACTACTACTCTAACAATCAAGATAAGTTCTTTCGATTTGCACATCTGAGAGATGATGAAAGATTTTGCTAATGGTCGGTAGATTTCGCATTCACTCGACTATGCCATCTACTACTAGTTTGAACTCTCCTACTCATTTATTGATAAAATGAAAAATTTTGAGCAATGAAGAATCCATGTAAGCACCGATGTTGTGCTAACTTGATGTTCTGGAATTCCGAATCGATGAACTCTATTTCAAAGGTTCAAATGAAGTTCCAGTCAATGCTGCAAGGTTTACTCGATAATTATTTTTCTATCTATTCACAAACATTGAAATCTGCCCTTCATTACTTCAACTATTTCTATTTCAAATATAGATCAGAAAATAGTTTCGACTATTTCTGCTTCTTGTGATCGCGACTGAAAAAGTGTTTCAGAGCGCTTGAATTTAACTGGCATTGAGGTCTAGACTTTCGTGGTCAACGAAGAGATTCTGCATTGAAATCAATACGCATGGTCTGCAATGCCTGCCAACGCAGATGGTCACGAAAGCGTTACGATGTTGTAGCACAGTGCAATTATGTTGGAGCGCACAACGTTGAAGGTTATTTATCACGATCTCTGGCCAGCCGAATCATCACTATATCTGATCTCATCTCGCCGTAATAAACTTCTTCGCAGCTGAATCGATATTACAACTTGTTTACATAAATAGGTCCAGACCAAGTTCAATCTCTAATCGGATCACTTCTCGAAGCGCACGCCACCATAAAATCGTACAGCGCTTTCGATTCGGTCTTTCGGCCATTTGTATGTTACAAAGGTTAGGTTGCTTCTTCTATGATTAGCTCTATAAGGACTCGCTATCACATACTCACTCTGCCGTATTGATCACAAATTCGAGTTGTTTTAAATAGATAAATATAAAGACATGATAAGGGAGTTGGGTGAGTGTTAGGCAGGTAATGACCTAATTTGTGGTCTCGTAATTAGTGGCATCGCAAATAATTGGATAGGACATAGCCATTTGGAAAAATCCTGGATAACAAATCATGTTGCCCAATAGTGTAGAGTGCTGCGCAAAACGTTAGCGTCAGCCGGAATTCGAACCCAGATTTCACTTTTTCCGGGAGCGTATGCTAACCGTTGCACTACCGGCGCTCGTTTTGGACAGTACTCTTTCTATGCAACAATGCGTTATCTGTCAACAGCCAACAGTCTACGGTCTGGCGGGGCCGTCACTTTCGACATTGAACCCCACTTATGTTGACAGATATTGGGTATCAACAATCAGTCAAAATGATTTATTTGACCACCACTTGCGATGTTATAATGTTACAACATACCCAATAGTGTAGAGTGCTAAGCAAAAACGTTTACGTCAGCTGGAATTCGAACCCAGATCACAGCCTTTCCGGTAGCGTATACTAACCGTTGCACCACCGACGCTGGCTTTGCACGGCACTCTGTCTACTCTACAGTGCGTTATCAAATCATATTGCCTTCATTTCTGCATCAAAATCCTGCTCACGGTTGCAATCGTGTCTCAATTCCCAGGATGGACTTTCTATTTACTTGTGTATTGACCTAGTAATTCACTATTTTCTTAATGAGAAGACATACAGAGTTATTAACGAAGATTTATCGACCACAAAACTGGCTGATGCTTCGGAGGTTCCATCCTCTTCAGAACCTGGAATGAAAGAGAAATTGTGAAGCTCTGAAGGCTCGACTTCCCAGCTCTGAACAAGCACAAACGGCCGAAATGCCAACCGATGTTGTAGTAAGTCTTGCTATTCACAACTTCGGGTCTGCTTATAAAGAAAACAGTAGGTCATGTCGCATATTGGAGTCCGAGAATTGAGCTGCGGGATGCATCGATGTTCGTGTTCTCATTTTTGCCACACTGTCCATCTCAATAGTAATGAATAGAAATGCTGCCTACCCCTGCTTGAGGAGTGACTGTCTTCCTTTAATAACCCCGGGGTTCCTGAGATGCACGTCGACTCCGTCCTCCCCACCCCGCTCCTCCCAATATTTCGCAGTCCGAGATTCAATATGTCCCCTCTTTACACCGTAATTTTCCCTAACAACGAGGGGGTTCAAACAAACCTACCTCGGGTATGCCTGTCAAGAAATCAGTGGATCATGTCGCCTTTTAGAATTCAGGAATAGAGGTGCGGAATGCTTCAGTGTTCGTCCTTTACGTATGCTCCTCACATAAGCCATCCATTTGTGACCACTTGAGACGTATACCCCTACTTAAGCTCAAATATGGAACGTCCTCCCCGTGTATCCCTCGTGTACCTTGGATGGATGTGGGGACCCATACCCTCCTCCAAACCCCCATATTTTCCGGGCCCGCGGTATCGCATCCCCCTCGCCCTGCGTGTTTGTTATCAATCACAAGGTACGAAGCACATCGTAATTTTCCCGCTAACAACGAGAGAATCCAGACAACGATTGGAACGCTGCTGGTGCGAAGCGAACGGGGCACGTGGTGGCCCGTCGTTGGCTTCGAACGCTTGTTTACCACTCTGCCGCTCGTCCCTCTAATCACCATCAGCTGATGTCAACCGATGGCGGGCGTCATTTTAAACGGCCAGCGGTGGTCACGGGGCATTCACTTCAGCTGCAGGCCTCGCCCCACTTCCTCCTCATTCGCGCTTCCTCATCCATCATTCTTTCCTCTCTCTCTCTTCTCTTCTATTCCTTCCTCTTCTCTCTTCATCATTCTTTCTCTTCTTCTTCTCTTTTCATCATTCTTCCTCTCTCTTTCTCTCTTTTCCCTTCTCATCATTTTGTCTTTCGCTTTTCCATTTTCTCTCGAATATTTGTCGCTCATTAGACTATCTTGTCATGAATGTTATGCTTTCATTCTATTCACAAATTGGAATGGTCGCTGACTTTCGATCAATAAACTATTGATTTTTTCGACCTGACGCAAGATTATTGATAGAGTCCTGCGGGAGCTGCATGTGCTGTTGAGAGTGGTCCCGCCCTCCATTTCTTCTCTTTGGAGTTCCTCATCGATCATTCTTCCTCTTCCTTCTCTTTTCATCATTTTTCCTCTCTGTTTACTTCGAGTACTTGTCGGTCATTAGACTACCTTATCATGTCCAATGATGTGGAGTGCTGTGCAAAAACATTTGCGTCACCCGAGATTCGAACCCAGATCTCAGTCTTTCCGGGAGCGTATGCTAACCGTGTTTGTTACCTAGCGTCGGTGGTGCAACGGTTTGCACACGCTCCCTGAAAGAGTGAGATCTGAGATCTGGGTTTGAATCCCGGCTGACGCAAATGTTTTTGCACAGCACTCCACATTATTGGGTAATGATAGTCTCAACAATAATATCATGCTAGAAATAAATCCAATACACCTAAGAGAATTGGGTGCTGAGGAAAAATTTCGACCTCAAGCGGGAGTTGAACCTGCGTTTCACCCATACCTAAGGGAATGAGCGGTGGTGAAACGGTGCGTCGGTGGCGTGATGGTATCACGCCCCAATCCGTGCAGGTAAAATACGGGTTCAACTCCCGCCTGAAGCTGCCACTCAATTCTCTGAGGTGTATTGGAAACATCAATAACGTTGGAAAAAATACAGTAAAAACAACTGGAATCATAAAAAAATTCCTTATTCTTTCTACTGATGGTTTTGCGCCAGCGCAAGTAGGAATCGATAAATTATCGATCGATGCCAAAGTTGTTGGAAAGTCGGCCGCCCCATTGATCGCAATATAAAATGAAAGCAAATACTGAGACAAGCTAGTCTAACGAGCGATAGACATCTAGAAAAAGGAAAGAATGAAAGAAAGGACTCTGAAGGAGAAAAAAGGAAATGAGGCGGGGCAGCACGCGGCCCCCCAAGTGGGTCTTTCCAGAAACCAAGGCCAGCAGGGAAATGGCTAGCTTCTGAAGATATCCAACGAATGCTGAAAGTAGAGTGAAACGCTCTGTTTGGCGAGTAAACCATGAAAAATCAATATGCCTACGATAGAACACGTCGTTCCTGAGGAACTCTGTCGGTAATCTTGAGTAAGATCGAAAAAAATCAACACTTTATTGATCGAAAATCGAAGACCCTTCCGATTGCTGGATATAATAAAAGTACGAGACTCATGATAAGATATAATTCTCTTTATATGACCGCCACTTGCGGTGGTATGATATTACAATATACCCAATAATGTGGAGTGCTGTGCAAAAACATTTGCGTCAGCCGGGATTCAAACCCAGATCTCACTCTCCCGCTTTCGGAAAGAGTGGGATCTGGGTTTCGAATCCCGGCTGGAGCAAATGTTTTTTGCACAGCACTCCACATTATTGGGTATACTATAACATTATACCACTCCAAGTGGCAGTCAAATAAAACGAATTCTGACTACCATTATCCTTTATTGGATTGTTACAGTTGTAGCCCTAACAACTATCTTTATTATTCTTATTATTGTTGCCAATAAAACACTTCCCTATGGAGTGAAACTAAGTAGTGATGTGCAGAAAACTCGACCTTAGGTGGGATTGAACCTGCGACAGTCATTTCTTAAGCTTCTTGAGGAGGAAAAGTTGTTGCACAGGTCTTTGTTCGCATAGGTCTTGCCTGTTCTGCACAGGTTCTTTTGTTCCTTTGTGTTCGACATCGGGCGTTGACGTTTTAGCAATTTCGCCCTTCGATAAGATCCGTTTCGTTCCTTATAGAGCTAGCGTCGTTGACTGTTTTTGTAAAATTCTACGTTAATTCACGAATAAAGAAATGTTTATTCCCTTGTCACATAAGTTTTGGCAGCAGGGCAATTAACACCTAAATTTTTTCAACTAGAAGTATTTAAAATTGCATGGTTTTGGTATCGCTGATTGCGCATTTTCTCAGAAAATTTTGGTGTACAACTTGCCTATAACTGCTTCAAGATCGAGCTATCTTGGTTCAAATTCACTTGCTATCCATTCGGGAATGGCGCATAGGGGAATGTGCTAGCGAAACGGCGCGCATGACTATGGGAGCTTCTTGGGACGACCCGAGCGGCAGTGATCCTCCAGGCTGTTCTCTCCAGTTTTGAACTTCGCGAACCACTTCCTAGCTGTCCTTTCTGTAGCCGTATCATCGCCCCAAGCTCCATTAATCTTGAGCGCCGCTTTACTATCATTTTTCCCACGCGCCATTCGTGCATGATTAGCAAGCGAATTTGTTCCCACGAGAGCTCCATCTCGAGGCAGGTATATGGCAAGTTCTATACCAAACTATCCACAGAAACATGCGCAAGTGAACGATAACAAAATCATGCAGATTTAATTACTTCTGGTTGATAAACTTGGTGTTTATTGCTCTTGTGCTAAAGCATATAGAACAGCCTGTATTAGCCTTGCCGCTAGAGAAAAGTTTCTTCCGTAGTTTTACAAGATACTGGTCTCTTGAGATGTTGTCATTATCGAGAATTTCCTGTTAGTTGCCAGAAAATCAGCTTTGTTCTTAACAAGTCAATAACCAAACGATTTGGTGGTTAGTCTGTCCGCAATGTATATGAATGATTCGTCGCAAAAACGGCGGATATCTCAATGTTTAGATAGGCTGCTGGTCGAAGCGGATGCCATGTTGGATCTTTTGGGTGTCTCAAGCGAGGTTGATCTGTTTTTTTACTCAGAATAACATTTTTTAGGAGTCGCAGCTTGGTCTATTTTGATCAACAGAAGTCCGTACTTTGACGTTGTGATGTTAGCATCTTGTCTTAGCCCCTTGCCAACCACATGACTCGTTTTTAAATCACGTTGCGCAAGATTTCGACGTGGTTGTCGAGGGTGTCAGTATCTCATTGAACATCATTTTAGAACCTTTTTTTGGACGTATCATCAGCGCTGGCAAATGCAAGCGGCTTTTGTCGATTACCGTACTGTCCAGATTCATAGATACTAGTTGAACTCCTTTAGAATCACATCGTGAGTACTTAGAGAACAACGTTCACACTGTGTAAACTCGATTTGTCACAGACGTTGAGGAGCACATACTGGAATTTGGCCACCCACGTCGATTTTGCCCTACCTATCTATCACCTTGGAGGTTATATATGCGGTTATCAACCCCTATGAAAACTCTGTACTGTGATGAAATTGTCGTAAACTTTTCAGTGACCTAGTATGGCAACTCAAATGCTATAAGTGCTAGACGTACGTTTCGACTTTCACATTCGCCAGTAGCACATGCCATTCGGCTAGCTTCTATACTCTGTATACTATTGATACAGTAAGGCAGTCTCTTCTGTAATATCAGGCCGTTTTATAAGGTTTGTCCACTAGAGGAATAAACATCAATTTGATCAACCAGATGGAACTGAAATTGAATGATTTTAGTTTACGTTCAATTGCTGTTTTTCTTGCGAACATCTTGATATACACCTTGTGTATACTCGCTTGAGATGGAGCTGTCGTGGGAACGAATTCGCTTGTTACTCATGCACGGAATAGCGCGTTGGGGAAAATGCTAGTGACGCGGCGTGCAAGATTAATGGAGCTTGGGACGATGATACGGTTGTGGAAAGGACGGCTAGGAAGTGGTTTCGCGAAGTTCAAAGCTGGAGAGAACAGTCTCGAGGATCAGTCGCGTTCGGGCCGTCCACGGAAGCTCCACTGATCTTGCGCGCTGCTTCACCAGCATTTTCCCCTACGCGCTATTCGTGCATGAGTGGCTAGCGAATTTGCTTCCACGACAGCTCCATCTCTAAGGAAATATAAGTAATTGTATGACAAAATGTTCGCAAGAAAGTGCGCAGTTGAACAATATCAAAATCCTTTTATTATTATCTGAGCCAACTTGTCATGTGGTCTGCTAAGGGCTCTTGTACAGCCCGATACACGTGTTTCGTCCTTACAGGAGAATTTTCCTTTATTTCTTCCTTACAGGGAAACACGTGTATCGGGCTGTACAAGAGCCCTTACCAGTACCACATGACAAGTTGGCTCAGACAATAATGAAAGGCTTTATTGAAATTTGAGCGTGTGTCTTAATAAAGCACTCGAAATAAAGGTATATTATCAAAATCATGCAGTTGTAAAATACTTCTGGTTTATAAACTTGGTGTTTCATTGCTCTAGTGCCGAAACTTGTGGAACGACCTAATATATTCGTTGTTCATCAAGCCAAAGCGCAAAATCGATCAAGAAGAAATTTCTTCGGGTAACGTTCGTACGTTTATCGGTCCTTTTCGGTTTCGTCCTCTTCAGAGTCGATGATTCGAGTCGATTGAAGAAGACGAAGACGTCGAAACGTCAGGCGAATGAATTCTTTCCTCACAATTTCATGTTGTTGTCTTGATCAATAAGGGATGTGTGATTGATTGGTGAAATCAGAGTTCAAGGAAAGCCAGTTTCCAATTCATTAACACCTCTTCTTCTGTATAGCACGTTTGGCGCACTGGTTTCAAAAATGCTCTATGACCTCACGTAGTTGAACAATCGAGGGTCGATGGTTCGCGCCCAAGGCTCACCAAGCTTTCCACTACGGGATCTCACTAGTTGGTGCTAGACTCGTCTAGGATGGGCAGCAACACTGATTTGATATATCTGTGGATTATCGTGAGTCATTGAAAGGTCAGATATGCATTCAGACACCTCAGACAATACGACGAATGGAATCGAATGCATGACGCGGGATTGATCGGCTCCAAAATCTCTAAAGCTTCAAACTTTTACTCTGTTCTGTAAGTTGATAGAGTTCATAATTCGAGGTCTATTCGAATGCTATCGTATGGTGGATGTTATCGTCTGTTATGTTTAAAACCAGACCAGTTCTTCTATTCGTCATGGGGGGAGGGGCGTATGCATGGCCAAGAAATTGCGTGTTTTACAGTTGGTCAGAGAGAGTGATAGACAATATAGACGTCAGTAGTCGCCTCAAGCTTCCTCCGATCGGTGTCACTTTGCCTCCGTGATTTTCGAGAGTGTAACACCCTTTTCTTCCTCGGACACCGCATGTGTTCTGCGAATGCTTTGCTCTTAGTGAACTATATAGCCGTTTTATATCATACTGGAGCGCTTCTAGCGGTGGTATGATGGTAACAGATATAACTCACGGACGTAGAGTGACGTTGGAAACTTTTGCGTCAGCTGGGACTCGAACCAACATCTCACCCTATCCGAGAGCGTGTGCTCTAACCTGTTGCACTACGGACACCCATTATGCACACTACTCTTTCTACGCTACAATGCATCTATCTGTCAGCAGCTTATCGTCAGCGGTTTAGCCTAGGTAGTCGGTATCGATATTGAACTCAATGGCGCTCCCAGGTATTCAGATAAGGGTTCGAGTCCTGTCTGACGCGGCACTTTTGTATTGTCTGACGCGGCAGTTTTGTACATCACTCTTCATCGATGGGTATATTGCCGTTTCTTTCAAGATTGAGCTAGTTATATGAGGCTTACCAAAGAATTCTATGTCGATTGACATTTGTGAGCTGCCAAAAACTTGATCATCGGCTTTATACAAGACGAAACGAAGAGCTTTCGAATGCTTACTAACACCCCTATGAAAAGTTCCTCTCCACCAAGTGAGATCGGTTTTTCAATGTTCCCCTCATAACTGAGTATCACTTTTTGTTTTGAAAAAAACCACAAATTTCGAACATTATTCTGAAGAAGCATGATTTCATCTACACGATCATGTACTTTTTGTCCATATACGACTCGTATCTGCGGAGAAAACTCTGAATTTAGAACGTAATTGTTTGTCCTTTCTCACAGCGCAGTATGAAGACCTTTTCAAAAATCAATCTGAGCTTGGGAATTGACGAGATTTGTTCTATCGAGTGAAAACTAGTACCTCTTATAAAAAACGATACGTCGACTGGCTGCGCAAATAAACCAAAACCAGTGTGAAATATCAGTCTATTTTTGCTGCTACTGCGCATTAAGAATATTTTTTGATAAAAAAAACTTGTTGAAGTTGTCGAGATTTAAGCTTTTGAGTGACCTCTATAATTTTAGTAAAAAAAACTTTCAGTAAAAAAAGGTCTCAAAAAAGTTGAGGATCAAAATGACCCTCGTCGTCCGCAAAGGGTCAAAGAAATTACCGTCTATTGATAATGCTGAGGCTGAAGAAAGCCAATCTTCATGGCATATACGGCCGTTTGACTTATCATATCTGTTTTATTTTGAACTCTCCTCTTAAGATCATCATTTCAACTCTTTGATGTCATCGTTTTAATTTGTTTTACGATCGTATATTTTTTTCTTGTGTAGTCGTTTTTCACTCTCGTACCAATATAATGAGCTTTTTTTCCCATTGATAATAATTTCAGTTTGAACGAGATCTCTTGGAATCATATTATTCTCAAAAATGCCTATGGATCCTATGGATGTTATGTGGTGAGTTGTTGTCTTTCATATTTTCAATCTAGTTTACTATCAAAACTATTTGTTTCATATGTCACAATAGTAATGGTGGATCCATAACTCGTGCCTGGGGTCGAATGATTAGCATAGTACTCAGGGCTCTTAGGTTTACACAGAAATAGCACGATAGCGCTGCGAAAAAGAAGTGAAACTGAACAATTTGCATAGATGATTACACTATTGTAGCAGTGTTTCCTCATGGCGATTTTCGTGAAAACACTTCATTCATGATGGACTTCCGTTGTATGAGAGACGTAATAGTGATAAGGATACGTTATGTATGAACAAATGGCAGATTTTTAGAGAGCGGGAGGAGGTGAAAGCAGGCCTAAACGCGGAACTAGAGTCGCCATTGATTTTGCTATAGCTGCGGGAGGTCTCGGGAGACGAGCGAGTTTCCTTCTTTGTTGAGTGGACTAGTCAAAATAATTAGTGTCCTCGTAATTTGCTTCTTGGAATGCAGATTGTGTCCGCTTTTCGTCTCAATCTACTCAGAAGCGCTATCTCAACAAATCCATCCTCACCCCATCCTTTTCCCCGTCCCCTCCGTGGGCAATCAGATTTGTTTGATCGCATTACTCGTCACCTTACTCAGCTGTGATTGTCTTAGAGACTCATGATTTTGCACTAAGGTGATTCCTCCGCAAACAGTAAAGAGTTTAAGACCTTAGACGGAAAATGTGATTCTACTGATTACTTCCCTAGATTTAGGCTTGCTATGTAGGTCTGGTATACCTAAGATGGATCGATAGCTTGGTGGTGCTCGCTTTTTATCACTGGGCGATTGACATGAACAGAAGTGATAAAGTGGTTGGTGTTTGACAGAAAGAAAATCTTGCGACATGTGAAGGATATTGGAGTGGGAGTTTCTATTTTTCAGCAAACAAATGCCATATTTTATGGATAATTTTTTTGAGGTAAATGAAAAATGCTCTTAGCATCCATTTTTTCCCGTTACTTGTACGCGTCAGAGAAATGCGCTTTACACTCAAGCGAAATCATAACTACGCGATCGAGGGTTGAAGTTTGAGGAAGAACGACGCTATCAGGGCAACATGGTGTTTTTTTACGCTACTTTGCCCGTCCCTTTTACTCAATCCACTTCGCAAATCTTCAAGGACAAGGACTATTACACTTTTTTCGAACTTTAAGTTTATATTTGATATCTTGAAATTTTTCAGTGCTATAGTTGTTTTTGAAAAGGCCTCCATATTGCGTTGCAGCGGCGAAGATAAAGTTGAGTTCCACTCTTGACGCGCATATCGCGCGTATTTTCGCATCATATCTGGACATTTTTTTTCTGTTTCGTAGAGATTTTCTACGTTTTTCGCATCAGATTAGTGAAAGAAACTTAGTTATATCGATCCACAGGTATGCGCTTTTCATTTTCATTTTATCTTACCAGATAAACCCAAAATTAATTCGAAGCATGAGCATCCCAAGACCGCGCGCGAAACGTAGTCTTCTCTCCACTTTTCTAGCGCTCTATGAGAACCTTTTCGAAAACTAAGTTTAGTTTCAGATTCACCTAAATTTATGTTGCCAAAGTAACTACTAAAAGTCTGAAAGAAGAGGAAGAGACATTGTTCTCAAAGCGTTGAAAATTGGATTGAGATAACGCGGAGTTGTACTTTCTATACGGCTTTCGGATCTGTAAGATCTCATTCAAACATTTCAAGTGCTTTTTCCGTACTAACACTATTTTTAGAACCATGTGACAGCAGTTATCAATGAACGATTAGCGCTGCTTAATGTCGCATCCATCACGTAGTTGTGCAGTAATAAGAGAAATCATGCGGGCGAATGCGTAAACATTCCATTGATATGAGGCGCAGTTCAATCATTCCACGTTTCCGTAGTATAACGAATATGGTTGATGCGGGCGAAAGTGGTTTTTTTGTATCAAATTTATATGGGAAAGTTTATCAAAAAATTGTTATTTTAAAGACGCAAGTGAGGTGGTGTAAGTTGATTAATAGTGACCCTAAATTAGACAGGTGTTTGTGGTTGAATGGTCAGTGGTGCACGGTGCAGGGCTGATCCCCTGTAATACTTTTCGGCATTCAGTCAGTGGAAGTCCTTATCCCCAAAGTGATGTGCCCGACCAGTAACGTGCAACGTTCATGAAGAAGACGACATCTTTAAGCAAGCGACGAACGAATCGAATGATAGAAGTTCTAGGATTCGCACAATGCCCAACCGTGCGTAATCTCTTAAGATGGTAGTCTGATGGACTTTGCCCTCATATATCTCATTAATCAGTTGGTTAATTAATCGCGGAAACATGATTTTGTAGAGAGACTTCCACTGCAACACATAAAACACCTCTATTTGATCATTGTTGTGGAGAAACTGGAAGGCGCGCTGTATTTACGGCTATGTTGTTGGGAGAGCGGGCCAGTTACGTGCATGGATGTATGACACAATTGCACGTGGTTGGTGGTTTATCTTCGAACAAAGAAGCCGCGTGCCACTCTTTGGTGGGGGGATTACATTTGTGATATGTGGTAAACATCATTTATAAGAATTTGTGAGATATGATAATTGTTGAAGGCATGTGGCGTAGTCATTAGAGATTCTCTATGACACACACGGTCGTTTATTCGTTGGTCGATGGTTCAATCCCGCTCTCATAGCTCACCAAGCCTTCTGTTCCTCGGCGGTCGGTGAATTGGCACCAGACGTGAAAGACCAGATATGCATTTACTCACCTCAAACAAAACTAAATATTGAAGACGAATGCTTAACGCATCCCTCAGCAATTGATCAACGCCGAGATCATCTATATCTTTTTATTAACTTTCTTGCGTCTTTCCTCAGAAAGCCAAAATCCTGATGACATTGTGATTAGCGACTGAGTTCCTTGTTTTTTTTTTTTGTCCACATTGCGAAACAGATGCCGAATGAGGTCCGTTTTTTCATTTGTCCACTTACAACCAAAAAGTATCGTCATGCATTGAAATAGAGGTTCATGTTGCGATTCAAGAATGTTGTGTGCGATGCAAAACTTTGAACGTTGGACGGGAGCTGAACCCTCGTCTCACCAGTTGCGGAGTCGTATGCTATCAAACTTTGCTTATTACTCAGCGTAATTGGTTATATAGTTATAACCATTACCCAGTGTAAAAATGCGCCTTATTGAAGATTTCTTGTGGATTGCATCCATCAATCGCTGTTTCCTTAGTTGCGTTTTATGCCGATGCCGTTTCGCCGAAAGAATGATGACAGAAAAGGGACCGAGGTAGTGCAGCGGTTACACGCATTTCTGGAACGGGTGAGACATGGGTTCAACTCCGACTCTGGGATCAAGTTTCTGCATGTCATCCAACATCACCAGTCATGCAGTTATGGCATAACATCACTGCTAAAAATGGTATATATCAATCTCTGATCGATTCCTTGTGTTGGAATCGTATAGATGTTATGTTGGTGTCGATCATTTCCAAAACGACATGTTTGTCCAGTTTGAGGGGTGATGTGTGTTGAACTGGTGTCTGTGACACTTGCACAAATAAACAACTATCGCCCAGGCCACGTCCGCTTTTTTCCGTTCCTCCAACACAGATTATTACTATGTAACTCCATCACTCTGAAAAAGAAATTAGTGAACCACGGGCTGTTTTTTATAAAAAGGTGTGCACGAAGGTATACCTTCTCTAGAATCGAGCCTCTTCAGAGCTATTTAACTGCTTATTCAGGAAAGCTCACCCGTGTGTTGTCAAGCACTATGAAAAATGGCATTAATCAGTGTTTTACGAGAGGTTGTTGTTCTTTCACTGTGAAGAACAAAGTAGTGGTGACCTCTTTCATGTAGGCAGTTGAACATCTGCTTAGGGCGAAGTCGCCGAGACGTTGGCCACCCGTTTCTGGAGGTGTGCCCTTCGGGCAAGATCTGTATAAGAAAGGACACTTCATGAGATGGTATTCTTTATAAAATGAACCACATTCCTTCCACATTTGGCGTTCTAAAGTGGAATCTTCATAGACCATCACAGCAAAGGGCCTGACAAAATGGGTAATTTTGTTTTTTTTGGTATTCGCAATGAACACCAAATTTCTTAAACAGAAGGAATTGAAATTGCTTAACAAAACTGTTCGAAATATGCAATATCAGCCTGAACACATTTTCTGCCATCTCTCAAGCAACAAATCATTACCGCTTTGAGCAGATATTCCCGAGCTTTTTTTTGGTGTCAGCTTTGTCCGTATTTGCCTCATTATGGGCCACGTAACGAAGCCTTTGTCGCAATTTGCTGCCTCACGAGTACGAATTGGGACGCGATGAACAGACCGCTTCCGAAGGCATCAATCGTGCAAGGGTTCAAGGATTTGTGTCCAGGCGAACAGCGCTTCGGTTCTTTTTTCAGTTTTGCGCCGCCAACATCAACTTGAAGGACCAGCTGCGCTCCGGACGTCCACGCAAAGTTGATCATCGAAGGACGTCATCGAAGCAATTGAACAGGATACTACTTCTCTATCGAGGAGTTATTAATGTTGTTAAGAAACTTCAATCACTCTTGGTTAGTAAATTCGCTGTTTCTTGCTCTAGTGCCCGAACTTATGAGAAGACCTAGAATTTTTCCGGATGAGGTGTCGGTTTATTTGCAATATTCAGATCACAGGGGTACAACAGTGTCTATCTCAGACCAAATTCATCGAAGAGATGTTGTACAACTTCTCATAGCCCAGACGGATTTGTTTTACAGTTTTATCATTTTGACAAGCCGTGAGAGTAGTTTTGAACGCTAATATTTTACAACCAAGAATTTTGAGTGATGCGCAAAACTTTGAACTTCGGGCGGGATTCTAACCCGCGTCTCACCTTTCCTGTGACACTTGTTAATCACTGCGCTACTGCGGCTCCTGTTCTGCTTTTTTTTCTGCGATACAGGGTATCGAATCTGTGTGCAACTCCGACCGTCAACGGTTTAGTCTTTCATTTTCCTCCTTTTCTCCAATTTGTTGTCATAATATGCTACTATCTAAATATTTGCCTTATTTCCGGTTCATTCTTTTCCCGAGATCTTTCTGTTAGACAGGTTTCAGAGAAAGTAGTGCAATTTCTGATCACTGGTAGTACTGCTTGCACTTTTTGTTTATCTGCAACAACCACGTGTCCAGCGGGTGCAGGATGAGGAAGTGCCCTTGCCGAGTGAATGGGAGTGAAAAAGGGGCGGCACAGACAGAGTTATGAAAGATTTGAATAGTTGTTGAAGTCATTCGCGCCAGTGATTTCGGTCAGTTTCGTCACCGTTTACAGGATGTCGAAAGCGCCAACTGTGAGTGAATTGGTTGGAAATTCGAATGTTACTTTCAAGCCTGTTGTAGGATCGCACGTTGAAGATAAAGGAGTTAGCTGAATTTTTGATGTTTTCTTATACAGACATTAACCTCTTTGCAACTAGTTTGAATGATGTTTTCAAATTCGAGTGAAATGACTTCAGATTCGTCCTGACTATGATACTGATGTGCTATGGAAGCAAAAGAAGGAAACTCAGAGACAGCGTACCATGTCACTTAGCTCAAGTGACTCGGAACGACCGAGTACCGGGTTAGTGAAGAAAACCTGCCTTTCTACTTTACTAGGTCATTTCTATCCCACTGAGGACCTCTATTACAAGCTTTAGTGTGCTTCATGGAAACGCTCCACGTCCTCGTCGTATCAGTATTAGTGAAATGATCTTTGGCACATCCCCTAGTGGAAGGTTCGGTTGGGGCCAGAGCAGCATACGGGAATCTCCTGATGTCGAAAGAAAAGGATCGATCACCGAGGTTTTTTTTTTGAAATGGTAATGTTATAATTGAAGTTCAATATTTTTTTCTTCCAGGATGAACGGTTCAAGGAGTTGTTGAAGCACCAAACCAAGATCCTCGGTGATGGTTAGTCATTTTGAACGAATCTTTGACCTAATTCTTTTGATGTTTGTCTTATTGGTTCGCGCAACATCTAGCAGTGACATTGATTGATTTAGATGGTGTTTGCAGCTTTGGCGAAGAGAGATTACATGAAGTGATCTTTAAATCACTTTCTCAATTTCCATTGTTTTGTTGTACTTATGCTCACGGTGCCATGCTAAGTAAAGAAGAGTCGTCTTGGGTATTGGGGGCACTTGTGTGTTGTAAGCCATCAGACAACGGGATTCGTGAAATGCGTTGTCTTTATTATTGGGGGGTCCCATTTCTGTTCTGTACATATTAATTGGATGTACAAACGTGTATTAGCTGTTGTCTGTTGTCAAAATTTTCCTATTATATTTGTAATAAAGTTTCTAATATCTGTGGATCAGTATATTGGCTGGTCGCTCTCTTGGTACTCTCTTGGCTTGCGAAAGTAAAGATGAGAGAAGGTACTTTGAGAACGCGTAGACGCTTAACAGCTAAACCTGATTTCCTAGGCTAGTTCTTTATTCTTCTTCTCTGCCGGGCTTGATCTAAGAATCTCGTTGACTCTTTATCTTTGGTAGTTTCATCATTGCTCAGAAGTGGGTCTAGTTTCTGCCGTCGAGAAAAACCTGTAAGTTTTTGGAGCATGTGAAGTTCTGCTTATTACATCAGGTAAAAAGGAGTGAATGATGACGAACTATATGTGTTCAAACTTCCGTCGTTTGACAAAGGAGGTCGTAGGACATTAAGTTATTGATTACATTAGCAAGGTTTGGCTGCTTTTTGAGTTTTTTATGAGCCCAAGTATTGTTTGCCAATAGATAGATTCATGAGATATCTTTCACTTCACTTACGTAGTTGGCCAGTGATGGAATAAAGCTATGTGAGTCATGGAATTTCTTCTTAGAAATTTTGGCTAAAGCGTACCGAGACTTCTTCAAGTCGTCCTAGTCAATGAGAAACGGAAAAAATCAAACAGCCTTAATGATTAAGGACAGCAGGGCTTACTGACGTTAGTCGACTTCCACCTACCCTTGCTAAGGTCTGAATCTTTGTTCCTACGGGTGAACGAATGGTTAGTGAAGCATGGTGCAAAGTTGTTCGCCCCTTAACATTCTAGCATCAATTAGCAATCAACCTAAGGAACTCTCCAATTCGCTTTCCTCGTGATACCAAGAAAGACTACATGACAAGTATCCTACGCCTTCACGAAGGAGGTAACATTCAGCAGGCGATGAATGCGAATAGACGAATCAAACGCAAGAAGTAATGGGACCCGCACAGGGAGATGTGAAGACGGGTCTTATAAAACAAATAAGCAAGAGTGAATTGTTCGCTCACTCTTGTGATAAATCAAATAGTCGGGTGAGGATTTGATCATTTGATAAGGTCATGAATGATGCTTGGACTTACGAATTGTTTACCTGTGGTAATCTGTAGAACACATGATGTGTTTGAAGAACTGATAAGAGCTGATCTTATGGTCATTAGCGATTGTTATGCTAGTGATAGCGACAAGGATGGATTGTACAATATTGTCTTTTTGAATAAATCATGCGGGGACCAAATTTTATATCAATGACATACCTAATATTATTTATTATTTCCTACGTGACTCGTCATCACATCTACTATGCGGATCCCAGAACTTCTTGCATTCGATTCGTTTCCTTTCATTCATCGTCCCAAAGGTATTTAAACATCTGAAAGTGTTAAGTCCCATGCAAAACATTTGACCCCAGCTGCGAGTTGATACCGCGTTTCATTCATACCAGGAACGCGTACCATCACTACCACTGAAGCCACCCGCTTTGCTACCACTCTTTTTACGATAAAAACTGTCGAAGCTGCAATAGCCAACTTGAGCGAACGAGTTTGGTCCGATAAGCTCCTTCTCCTTTCAAAGTTCTTCAAACATTTCGCCGGCTGCTTTGACTACTACCTGAAAATTTCGTCCTCTCCATGAAGCCGTAGAGCACTGGGCGAGCTGAATCTCATTATAATCTTGAAGATAGCTGAGCTGAGTCCTTCTACGTGGATTTCATAAAACGTGAGAGACCGTCGAGTTACCGTTTCGTTCCTGATAGCCTGCATAACCAACCACTCGGCTGTCCCTCTTTATATGCGATACATATTTCGAAATTGTTTAGTCTGTAATCTTTGAATGTACTTATGAGAATTTAACGGTAAGTAAAAACTCGACCTCAGGTGGGAGTTGAACCCGCGTTTCACCATTATCGGGGGCGCGTGCTACCACTACACTACAGGGGCACCGTCTCGCTACCATCTATTCTCAAACGTTTGTGTCATAGGTATCAGCCACTAACCTTCAGCAGATTTAGTCGGATAAGCAGTATTGCTATATAAACCAGTTTGGCTGGCAGCCATTATGATACCAATACCCAAGATTTCTTATATTTTTATTGCTTTTTGGCAATATTATGATATTTGAAATGTATCTAAGAGGGCGCTGGGTGATAGGTATAACAAAGACGTTGAAGAATGAAGGGTAGCGAAAAGGTCTCTTGGTGGTCTAGTGGTGGAATGCGTTTGGAGTGAAACACGGGTTCAGCTCCCGCCTGAGGTCCAGTTTTTGCTTACCATTCAATTGCTCAGATACATTTGAAACATCATAATGCTGCGAAAAAGCAGCAAAAACATTAGGAATCTTGATATTCATATCCGTAGTTTTCACTACCTTTTGATCTCCATCAATTTTATTGAGAAAAAAATGCCCGAGATGCTTATGACACAAAAACTCTGCATTGAATTTGACGCACTCGGGTATTCTGTATCAATCGTGAGATCTCCTCAATAGTTTCTCTGCGCTACTCTGTCAGTATAAAGGGCAACGACAACGGGACACACGTATTTGCAATTAGCCTCATGAACACTCTAGGATCCTCCTTATTTGTCGCTGTCTTATCATTAGATATATCAGTGTAAGTTGATGAGCAAGAAACTCTGAAGCTTAGCGGAAAGCTCGTCCGAAGAAGTGTAAAACAAGTTTTCGTTTGAAAAGAATCTTATTCTTCGTTGCGCTTTGTATTAAACGTGTTGTGGGAAAGCTATCAATGAAATATCACAAATAGAAAGCGACGACGAAAAACGGTGAAGCAAAATGAATCAGCCAAAAGGAAATGCGTGGAAGGCAGTGCGTGTCACGTAGGCTTGCTTGAGTGTCATAATCATAATCTGAAAGAGTTCGATACGGTTCAGGTTGGCGAGTGATGAGCTAAGAACGCGGCCTTTCTCTCATATGTAAGTCACTAAGTGTATTCACTGACTAGTAAAAAAATTGAAACACCATAGCCGAACGATAAATTGATACTTTTATTACGTAATTTTCTTATTCAACAAGCACGAGGTTGTTAAAAGACGATTCATTTAGTACAACATAGACAACACAATATAGATAGTTGAGCTAGCTTACATTTTTGCGAGTATCACTTTTTCAGAGGCTGGAAAGGTCAAATTGAGTCGCAATCTGCACGGCCAAATGCTCTCTTATCCTGGCAGAAATTATAGTACACAAATTTTTGGATCGCATGGTATTTTTTCGATATGTTTATACTGTAGATGCTGTTATCGTAGATTATTTGTCGACTACGAAATGCTCCCTTCATGGAAAATTCGCATAGCCTGAAATGAAACGGTCCATTGCCAGCCTTTTAACATCGAGCACAACATTGTGACACTACAGTTAAATTCTGCCTAGTTACACATTAATTACTTTTCTCAATTTTTTGATTTTTTTTACTTACTGGGAAGCGCTGTGGTCGAGTCGTTGGGATACTCTTCGCGGCGCAATTGGGACAGAACCCCACCTCCGAACACTCTTCGGCAGTCAACAGTGGACGCCCTACGGAACGCCACAGCCAGACTGTACTCGAGATCTCAATGATAAGCGTTACGATGAAGCTAAAAAACGGCTGAATGAAAGGTAGTGGAGTCTGCATAGTGAATAAAAGCAAAACCAAAAACACATCGAAGACAGATAATAAATTGTCTTAAGAATTTTTAGAAACTGCACATACTATGAGCGCAGTAGATGTCTAAACTGTTTTTCATACGACACAACAGACGTGAACCTCTTCTCTATTGGTTTCAAAAACAATAGAGTGATTTAATCTGATAAGGATATGACTTATTTTGAGCCATAGGTCTAGTGCTATATAGGCGCCTATTTCGTCCTATTGGGACTCATCAGTAGCACCCTCCCGAAATAGGCGAAATACGAAATACGGACGAAATAGGCGCCTATATAGCACTAGACCTATGGCTCAAAATAAGTCATATCCTTATCAGATTAAATCATTTTGAGCGGGTCTGTAAAAAAGCAGTCGATAGCAGAAGTATAGTTCATTTTAAAAGCCGTAAGCTCGACTGCCGGTCACCACAAAGTGAGGTAAGACCATCATCCGACTTTGGGTGATTAGTTTTTTACTCGGCGCCGATTCCTTTAGAGGATTATTTAACCTCAAGGGATCGACGGAACCGAGGGAGGGTGCTACTGATGAGTCCCAATAGGACGAAATAGGCGCCTATATAGCACTAGACCTATGGCTCAAAATAAGTCATATCCTTATCAGATTAAATCATTTTGAGCGGGTCTGTAAAAAAGCAGTCGATAGCAGAACAATAGAGTGATATTATCACTGAGGACTTAATGGAGTGTTTAGCTCATCAGTTTACTGCATGGCTTATTTCCTTATCATATGATCACGTCATAGTGAGTCAGGATAACGATAAATCACTTATCGCATCCCCAGAAATCCATCGGGTATCTCATTTGTATGCTTGCATTCATATCATGATATCTTCTTCATACATAACAGCGTTACTCTTCTTAATAGTCACTAAACATTCGTTGGTACGTTTTTTTCCTCACAAATAGATGGTGATTTCAAATGAGAACTCAACTATTGTGAAGACAATCATCAATAAGCAGAACAGCACTTGTCTTTGAAACGCAGAAAGACAAAACAGGTCAGATTGTGGCTAGAAAGTGCGACTCAATTCTGCTTCGCTAGTCTAATCTCAACAAGTGATCGTAACAGGATGATGAGCATCGTTGCTTTGTTTTCAATGGTATTTATGTGCAATTTTCCAGGAACTAAATCCTGATTGCTTTCCTGTCCGTGGTACTGACAATGAACAGCCGGTTGATTTCGTGTTCGTCATCGACTGTTGGTCTAACGATGGATCGGTTTGTCTAGCGATCTATCATGTTATAGTGAATTAGTGCCCTGATTTCAATCCTATTTGTGGTATTTAGACCGAACGCCTCCTGTATTTGTACAAGGCGATATCATGTGAAATTCCAGTGTCAAAAAGTTATTCGTTAACTGCGATGTACACTTGCGGAACCAATGTCAATGTCAGTGCATTCAATTTATTACCGAACGAACCAGCAATAAAATAGATTAGTGCTCATAAATCAATGTGAACTACTATTAAAGCAATTTGGTGATTATACTTATGTGTTACTTGGATAGAAGTGGACATAAACTTACAACTCAGGGAGTAAGATGGTCTATTTCCGTAAATTTTTTGCACAATTTTCATCAAAACAGGTTCCTGCGCTTGATCAGGCTTCTTTTGTGAGGATCCTATGAAGCCGTGTTACTGAAATACCAGGTCTTTATTAAGTCGTAATAAGTGATCCACTCGCAACGTCTCAATAGAACCAGTACTTATCTAGCGATCAGTAGAGTCTCGACGAATTATTTTCGTGGCATCATCGTTCTATTGTTCCGAATACCAAATGGGAAAGTATTACAAAAGTTATAACCATTTCAAAGAGACTAAATAAAGTCCGAGCCTGCCTGCACCATGTGCTATACGTTATAGGTCAAATATACTCGACGACTACGGTGAATCACAACTACAATTATACGCATTCGGCTGTGAATTCTGTCACATGTCGAACCTGCTGTGCCTTGAAACTTTGCAGGGATATGAACTGGGGAAGGGGAGGAAGGGGGAGAGAGGTGATTAGCAGGTGGTTAACGGTGACATAAGGTTATGATGGACGGGTTCGCCAAGTGACTTCTAGTATCAAAATTACCAATGATTTCCAGTTCAGAGACATTCATTATTAAGTTTTTTTTGTGTGAAAATTCAAATTTCACCAAAACATATCCCTATGGCTGATGAAAATCGGGCTTTTGCTTTATATTCTGTCAAGACCTTGTCTGATTAGCTATTTACTGGAAGCCTTGTTCTACCTACATTCCTACTGTGATTGAAACGAGACATACTCTCTTAACCTGGATATTTGACATTAATGTGGATTCACAATACACAAGTCAGCATGACTTGGCTAGCTTGTCCCAATGGTTGTTTTTTGTGAAAAATCACTTCTGAAGAGGCTGAGTACGGTTTACAGAAACCTGTTTCAGGTTCCTTTATGTTATCCGGATATATATGAAAGGACCTATTTTGCTGGGTAGAAACTATTCATAAGAGTCTTGTCAATCATTTGAAAGCAAAAATCTCTGGCTACTGCCATATGTGAACGATTAAGGAAACAGCTTTTTTAACGCTATACGAGAAAGAGAATATTTGTGTTTTACACACGCATATTTCTCGCAAGATAGAACTCCTTATCCAAGTAACAAGTAACCATTCGATAGCGCAGGTTTCGTCGATTTGTACGCTGCGCTTATTACCTGGAAAAAACCACTTCACTGTAGTTTAGCACGGAAAATAATATTGAATTTCATATACGCGGCCCACTTGCCGACTAGCGTGTATGCAGGTAGATGTCCGACGTGGCTCGATACGCATTCGGCAAGTGATTGATTGATTGCGCTGACACAGCTCACATGTGTAGTGTGATTCTTGTTACTCAATGAGAATTTTTTCTTCGCTTTGACAGAAACTTTTGAAAAAACTTATGACTGTGATACTACATAATTTCCTCTCCACGTTCATATGCTTTTTCTGCTTCTCACAAAGTAATAGTAAAGACGCACAGGCGGTGTAAAATATAGTTACATTTTGAACTCCAAAGGGTCATAAAAAGTCTTTCCATAAAAGGAGCACGTAGCGCATTGGTCAAAGATTTGAGCTTTCAATGAATTACTAACACTCTTATGAAAGCTCCTTGTCCACGGAAAGATGTTGTTTCTTCATTGCTCATCGGATAGCATAAAAGTACCTTGCTTCATACGATGCATCTTCAAACGCTGAATAAGATAGCTTTGATTACACTTTGATTTCTTTTTGGTTAGCGCGGAATATCACAATTACAATCGCAGCGATGTATCCTCACTTTCCAATCTTTTATGACTCGCTCGGCAGTAATCAAACATTTAGTCATGTCGGTAAACCAGAGAAGTGAAAACTACTGTGTTAAAGCTTGGCCAATGATTATTTCCAGTTTTTTATGGATTCCGGATCTAGTGCAATTTTTCCACATTATTTACGCCGGACGTATAGGAGAGGTAGGCCTAATTTCCTTTATTATCTGATAATATCACCAGTAATGAGTGATTCTGCTAATTCCATTGATATATTGTCGATGAGGTGAGTCACATGTGGCTTACGGCAACCATGCTAACTGATTGAAGTCAATATAACTTATATCTTTGCGACCGCGTATGGCTTTATGCTACATTATTCTTAATCATTCGATAGCTCATAGAACATGTATGATGTGTTCCGAGCGGGAAAATTTCTGTACTGCACTTGGTGATATATAAAAGCGTTTATCGGAAACGCTCGTAAAATGGCAATTTAAATGTCAGTTGATAGTTGTTCTACTCCAATAGCTATAATAAGCCATGAATTTTTGTTTATCACCGAAAGTATATAAAAACGATGGAGAAATAAACTTAACATAAGCTTTAAACCATTTCAAAAGTGATAGCAGTGTCGCTGTAGCTGAAATGAAATACAGTATCATCTTACGTGAAATCCACCACAATTTAGACATTGTTACTGATTTGTCAAATGATTGTCTTAAACTCGTTTCAAACAACCACATAAGCCTTTGAAACGCTTAACGCATTTAAATTGACTCATTCGCTTTCTCTTCCAGACTTTGGTGAACTCAACTTGTGCTCAGTATATTGGAATATGTTTGAAAATATCAAAGCACGGTACAAAATCCTCGCTGAAGGCGGAAAAACTGGGCATGTTCATGTGATTCTTGAAGTGACAAAGCGTCATTTGGAGAGTATGTCACATTTATGTGATTTAAAACTTCTAACTTCAATTACTTTCCTATAACAGATAAAGATCAGTACTTATAAAAGTCCTGCAATGATGAAGAGGTCGTTGGTTCGATCACGTGCTTAGAACTGACCAATTCCCCTCCCATCTTCAACAATTTTATACCAAACCTGTCTGGGAATAGCTTTTTTCGATCCACAAATATCAGTGGTGCAACAATATTGCCTCGTTCAATGCCGAAATTGATTGCGATCGGTCTCGAACAGCTGAACTATGCCGTATGGTGTGAATCGCGCTGTTTTCCTTAAACCCATTTAAGCATTTATATAAGTATACAGTACATCAGAGTGAAATATAATAAATAAAGCGAGAAAGTAGTGCCGATTTATTGCTTCACATGGTCAGTATACTTTCCTGCTTTTCCTTTTTTTTATTTACTAACGATAATGAATGATATGCCTTTATTTCGAGTGCTTTATTAAGACCACGCTCAAATTTCAATAGATCCTTTCATTATTATTTGAGCCAACTTGTCATGTGGTCTGGTAAGGGCTCTTGTAAAGCCCGATCCACGTGTTTTGTCCTTACAGACTCGTCAGTCGAAGACGAAATCGAAATATCGAAAGACGACGGGTTCTGCCCGACTGAATTGAAATTTGAGCGTGGTCTTAACAAAGAACTCTAAATAATGGTATAATATGATAAAAATGCCAGCTAGCGAGCAATCGAGTGTAAAAACACTCTGAGTTAGGTGAAAATTTCGCTTGGCATAGAGTGTAAAATGTTCGTCTTCGATAACTCTCTGTAAGGAAGCAGAGCTCCCGAGAGAACTGACTATAAAAATATCGAAAGACGACGGGTTCTGCCCGACTGACGAGTCTGTAAGGAGGAAACACGTGTATCGGGCTGTACAAGAGCCCTTACCAGACCACATGACAAGTTGGCTCAAATAATAATGAAAGGATAATGATGTGTAACAAAACTGTATGTTACCACGGACAGCGTTGATCAACATAATGAAATCACGCAGCCCGTCTATCTGCTTGCTTGAGTCACTTTATCCCATGACTTTCCCAAAACTCACCTAGACTCATACTACTTTCCCTTTTTCCAGATTCCGTAAGCTCGTTCTTTTATACAAAAAACGATGTGTGACCAAAGTATCTTCTTGTATGCCACAAATAAAAAATATTACATCTACCCTGTCGTTTCTACCATCAATTTCGTTTGTGACATCACATTTCACAAACAAACGAGCACGCTAGTATTCCACCTCATTTATAACGACTGCGCTGCACGAGCCTACGTTAAGCTTATTGCGAGTATCTTGCTGAGCCTTGATGTAAGCGATTCCTACAGTGTTTATAGATAATCTTGGGTGAATTTTCTCCAAGTGAGCAATATTTACACATATTTGTCACAACTATAGTTTCAGTTGTATGCACATGTTAATATAATGGATTATCTCAAAGCAAAGAATGAGAAATTCGTCTTCGGACCGGGTGTGACTATGACTGACTCTTTTCAGGACGCCCGTGGTTACTTTACTATAATTAATGACACAGACATACTTATATTGAAAGTGAACATCAAATGAGGGTGATAGACACATGAATCATTTTCAGAATGTGACCCAACAAAGGTTTTTCGCAAATTCCTCAACTCATCAGATCGTCTTGACGTCATCCTCGACATCATAGCCATTGATGCACCATCACTGAATATCGGCGATCCTGGAGTGCGCGTAGTGATCCCAAAATTTGAAGACATTAACACTGATGGTAGGAACATTCCGTTTCTCATTATAATTTACGAAGTATTAACGAAGTGAGAAAGAAATGAAGTCTCCGGCTTTTGGGGTCAGTCCCAAGTGAAAGAGTTATAAACGTTTCATTTCAACATACAAGTAACTGTCATACCGATCTAAAAGGCCTTTCATACGTGGAGGAGAAAAAATGTTGAGCCTGTTTTGACCTTCTCCAATGGTAGCAGCAAACATATAAGGTTAAAATCTACAAAAAAAGAAGATTTTTTGGCCAAACAAAAGTATTGACCTCATGATTTGTGCACGGTAATGGATGTTGACGAACAGGTTGAAATGAGGAGCACTTATCACATGAGCTGCACTATTTACTAATTGCGTCAACAAATATAGTCGATACTACCCAACTGGATAGCTCGTGTTTCAAGTACTTCACTCTACAATTTTTCTCACTTTGTTTCATTCTTCTTCCCTCTTGAGCGGGGCACGAGGTGTTAAATCCGAGCTTTATTCACACAATCAAACAGCTAACGTTTCGGCAGGTCGCCTTCATCAGCTGGAAAGGTCAATGTTGTTTCCAATCCAATCAGTTAAACACTTCCATCACTACTTTGGAGAAAATTGTCAAACCTAAATTTCGATCTCATCAAGCACAAGGTCAACCTTTAACATACTCACCGCTTTTATCATATGTCTTCCACTGAATGATCAGGTGAAGAACAGCGGAACGGTAATCACGTAAGCCACTAATGCACTATACCCATCAAAACAACATCTTACATACTGACTTATATCACAGGTGATCACGAGGATTCTTCCCTGCGGTTCACAGCTGGATTGATCGTGTTTATCCAGTAAATTTTCTATCAACTTTCTCGTTCGGGTGTTGTTGTTCAAAGAGTAATGGAGAAGCTGGATCTTTATACAATGGTGATGTTGTTTGTAAACACGAATCATGAAAAGTGAGAGAATGGTAATCCCAAGACCGACTGTCTATTAACCTCGGCATAGTTTGAATAATTGAATAGTTTCTTCTGTTTAGCCGTTCCGAGGTGTTATTAATATTATTTATTGAATATTAGCGAATCATACAACAATGACAGTTCTCTATATGGAATTCGAATGTTCTCTATATGGGATTCGGAATGGGTTAAGTAGCATGTTCCAGAGTGCCTTCCTGATTTTTTCATGCTCGAGTTCATCAATGTTTCTTCTTCTTTTTTCTCTCTATGTGTTATCACTTAGACCCACCTAAGATGCTCTTCCAGCTACCTGTATCTTAATCACTCTCTTTTTTCCTCCTTTCCCGTTCGTTCCTTCTTTGATCAACACTAATGTTTAATTTCGCATGATAATCATGCTACGGTATTAAACCTAGCCTCACTTGCTGGGATCTCCGTCCGGTTTAATGCGAGGCCATGTGAAGCGTTTGCGAGTGGTGAATATAGGATTTCATCATGCACAAAAAGCGATTTTATGTTTACTTGAGACGCAGGCGGATTTAGAGAACAGACTTCGTGTTGGTAAAAAGTATACTTGGAGATAGAAGTCGCTTCCAATGAGTGAGTCCTCCCGGTACACTGTGAGTGACTAGCAAGCTACTATCGCGTATCAATCTCTAAATTTAAAGCTCAAAAAATTATACTTAGAATAGTAGTAGAACGAGTGATCCTCATTTTCCTGATCCAGAAAGTGCTCTGATTTGACAACACTGTGTAAACGAGTTCAAAGAAGCCCTTGAAATCTCTGGGCATGTAGGCTGCCCAGATTTTGTATAACTAAGGTGTAGCTCTGTAGCTATGATACACGTCTACTTTCATACGTGTTTCCAGTAGAAGACCTGAAGTTTTGGGCAGGAAGCTCTTTGTATCTATAATACGCGTTTACTTTCATATGAGCTTTCAGTGGGGGATTTGAACTTATGGACAAGAAGGATATGTTACACCGCAAACGGACTGACTGAGACAAGAAGACACTGCCCATTTTACGCCATCTGCGACACTGGAGATGACCTGTTCTACGAAACATGCGATATTAGAAAAGTCCGCGGTGTTGGCGTTATCGTCAACACGAGTTTGGCTATGAACATGGATTCATTCGACCAACTAACAGCCAAAAGCGTTATATGGCTCGAAGCTGGGCGGAGTTAAGAGCAATACAATATAAGATAAAGCATGTCCGCCAGTGGTGCATAAAAATCCAAACGTGAAAATTTAGAAAAATAAAGGCCATACGACCTGCTATAATTCGAAAATTTGGGGATTTTATCTGAATATACTATTAGATGCTTCGTATGTATGCATATATCAAAGGACACATTAATTAGACAATCTTCTTCAGTTTCTTCCCTAACTACGCTCACAAACTCCAAAAACGTTCATAAAATGAACTCAATCGTGGAACAATATTCCAAATGGTGGGTGTGGTCCGATAACGAGCTTTAGCGACTAAGAAAGATTTGCTTAGGATTGCGAGTGTGCTTGCATTCAAAATAAAAAACGACATTCCTGCCTCCCTTGAAACAACGAATATCACCGACGCACTTGAGAAAGCGAAAGATGACATGAAGCTGCGTATTTTTCGAGCACCGAGATTCCTCCATGAGCAATCCGTAACGAGAACACCTATCACTGTTTCCACACCGTGAGTATCATTTTTCATTATTTGTCGTTACCATTCGGGTATGAGGTTTTCCATTCAGGATTGGCATACAGCTTACATACCCAGCAGAGAATAATGACACTCACACCACACCAAGTACTTCAACCAAAAGCATGAATATGACTATAGGAGTTGAAGACAAAGTAAAACGACTTCTATTTCAAGGGCTAGCATCCCGCAACGGTGAGTCCATAATGGGAATAAATGGTACTGGTTAAAATGGAATTTTGAGAGCACAGATGGAAGCTGGGTAGGTACATAAGTTATATTACTGGCTCTTAAAGGATGAGGAATAAAGCCTCGGACTTCAATCAATTCCATAAGGTTGCGGCTAATCGACGACTCCATCAGGCATCGTAAAAGAAAAAGAATGCATTTTGGTCTACGGAGAAATATCTGGTGGCCCACTGATTTATCAAGTTAAAGTTAGATTTTCCAAGGGAGTCTAGAGCTTAACTGACTTTTTTTACTGACTTTATTGATCCGTCTTCACCGTGTGTTTTCTTTTAATTGTGCAGACCTCACTTTTTCTAGCATTCGATTCGCTTATTTGTTTTCTTCTTGAACGTCACAATTTTGGTTGAGCGAATCTCCTTGCAATTTCGAGTTTAGCCTGGCTGTGGCGTTACATAAGATGTTGTTGTTGACTGTTGGAGAGAGTTAGGGAGTGGAGGCCGGCTCCACATGCCCCGCGACAAACATCACAACAACTCGGTGACGTCACCACCAGGGCTTGATTGGTTGCGATAAAATGTGAAACTACCTACTCCAAATTCCTATTCGTAGGTATAATCGTATCTAAATTCGAGATACCCTTTATCAAACTGTTAAGTGTTAGTGCCCACAAAACTGGCTGTGAGCAAGGAAAAACTAAAGTGGAAGTGTGAACGAGATGTCAATAACTGAACTAGAATCCATTCAAGTGAAGAATGAAGGAATTTTCAAGATCCACCGTCTTTTATTTGAGTGCTTATCTTTTCCAAATAGGAGTAAAAAAGTTCGCAGGCCTGACAATCCTAGTAGAGACAGAGTATGATGTATTAATGGAGCGTCCTGCTGATCACTTGTACCCAACGTTCCTCTTACAAGCGAAATCTGTTACCTCATACTATACTGATAACAATGAACAGTGACTTTGTTTGGTAAAGAATTTGCTTCATATACATCAATGTTATATTACTGAGGAATGCTGATGTAGATTTCAGAGGGAAGGGGTTGGCAAGGGGAGGGGACTCAGTTTTTAATGATCAGAGTATGCGGAAGCAAGGTGATAAGCAAGGAGCCGATAGATCTTCTCCCTCAGCACTCTCTTACAACCAATCAATGAACGCTGTAGCTTGGACACCTTCGTAATTGCAAGGAAACTGTCTCGACCAGCATTTTGCGAGATTCATGCGAAGATGAAATTTTCAAGCAACAGCCGAAACAACACGTGAAATATTTGAAGACATTTGTGGAGATTGAATATGAGGAAACAATGCTGGGACCCGCACAGGAAATTGTGATGAAGGATTACTAACATGGACGGCCTGTCTTCATCACTGGGGTCAGCATAGCTTTCAATCGCTTCTTTCTCGCGCATTTGCCGCCAAGGTGGTGGTCTATTTCAAACATAGCAATGTACGCAAGGCCCAGTCCGTTATTCCAAACTCTTGCCATCTACGAATATCGGTAGTTGGCGTTAGCACAAGAACGCCTACCCATCGTTCGAGTGGTCTTCTAAGAGGACGCTTGCATTCTCTTGGAGTCCACTTGGCTGCTCCTGTCGTCCAACTTATTATGTGGCATGCCCATCTGTACTTCGCTATTGATATATATATATATATATATATATATATATATAACCGAATTTTTTGCATTTCGGAGATGAAATGGTTTTTGAATATCTGAGCTGCGTAAGCCGGCTAGACGTTGCGAGTTCCGACTAAATTTGAGAAGACATCGTTCAGGCGCTCTATGAGCGATGTGCAGATTTCTTGACGTGGATGTAGTGTTGTCCCACTTTTCTGCTGTAAGCGCTGAAATAACTGTTAGATAGAAAAGGTGAACAAGAAGTTAAGACTTGCTATATGGTCGGTGGCTACTTTGAGAGGCTTGAATGCGGCCCATGCCGCTCTCCTTCCTCTGTCTAGTTTTTCCTTTCTTGTTTTCCTCTACATTCATGAACGCTCAATGTGTATGTACACAGTGATGTTCGTAATCAGCAAACCATCCGATTCAATCTGTTAACCTGCGCACCATGACTTCTTCATGAGTTGAGTCTTCGTCCTGTTCATGCGTAGCCCAATTTTTTTGACTTCGCTGAGTTAATCGAGCGTCATCGCTGTTTCACTGAAACTTTTCGGAAAATGACGATGTTGTCTGCGGAACAAGGATTTGGTAGGCTTTTTTTTCGTCAATGCGTATGCCTTTCTTGTCCCAATCGAGCGATTTTATTATCCATTGCATTGTAGCATCCTGAATAACTTTGACAATATAGCGTCGCCTTGTTGAACACCTTCTTTATGGTAATACTGAGAGGATGATGAAGAAGTTGTATTTCTGTACTGCAATAACGATAATCGTCTTGTAGTGTTCGTTTGAAGGAGGGTTTACACCTCAATCGACAATCATCGGATCTCTATTCTATTAACTGCCACTTCTTAGAACATACATACGACTTTTTATGCAAGAAATGCTTCAGCAAACCGTCATCGATTTCGAAGCCTCCAGTGGTTCAGAATTTAGTTCCAATGCTACAAGAAAAATTGATTCTCATTAACAAAAGTTTGTTTGTTACAAACGTTTCTACTGAAAATAATGTTTTTCTTGTTTAAGATATGTGAAATGGGACTCTAATTCTTGAATATTGCAATATTAGTGTGTTTATAAGTTGAAAAAACGTTGATTCTAGAGCGACACGACAACGCCAGATATGAAGTTGTTAATGTGACGTCAGCTGAGCGACAAAGTCTCGACCAGGTTGTGATATCAAACGAAACGCTAGATGGTAAGCGCAAGAGGCCAAAGCTGGGAGGAATTTATCAACAAAGAAAATGTTGACGTCAGGTGTTCTCATAACTCCTGACACTAGGGCAATAAATACTAAGTTTATTGGCCAGATGTAATCAAAATTGCTTGGTAACGCTATCCAAAGTATGCGCCATCAGCCCTGACAGTTTTCTGCCATCTCTCAGGTAACAAGTCAATACTGCGCTCATAGAACTCGTCATCTTTGAATTCAAGGAAAGTTGTCAATCCTCGACGCTAATGAATGCTGTCTCAGAACTTCTTTTTACTCAACAAGTGCTCCAGCGACCGAAAGGGGTGATAGTTAGACGGCGACAAGTCAGGACTGTACGACGGATGATCCAACAACTCTCATCCCAGTTCGGTCAACTTCCTCTTTATCAATTTGACGACATGCAGCCATGTGTTGTCTCGAAGCAAGATAAAATTGCGGCGACGTCGACATGAGAGGGTCCGGCCTGCAGTAGCGTTTGACTTTGATCGCCTTTCTAGCTGGCAGGAAGTCCCAATGAATTGACCCGGTTCGATGCAAAAAGGTGATGAACATAGCCCTTGAAGTGAAACGATTTAGAATTGGAATCGGGGTTCTTCGGTGGCTTGGTGATAACCATTGATTGGATGACGTTGACTTGAAAAGAATCCACTTTTCGTCGACGGTGATGATCTTGGTCAGAAATGGAACGCTACGATAACGACGGAGCAGTTTTCTAGCGTTTTGAGTTTTCGTTTGCGCATCTGTGTTGTAGTTAAGCAATTTTAATTACTTCTGGCTAATCGATTCGGCCTTTATTGCTTTAGCGCCCAAACTTATGAGAAGGCCTAATAAATCTGTGTAAGTAGTATCCTTCTAGAACAGGACGGCTCGTAATAAATCGATTTGCCCCATGATTTCTTTCTCATTTCGACACTTTTGCTTACAAAGTTGTTATTTATTTGAAGAAATCAATTAATCAACAGGATTATCACCATCATAATCAATGATATGCGATCACTTACTGGACAAAGATTGTATGCCCCTCTTCTCAAAAGAATGAAGCTGGTGATTGAAGAATTTGGCAATATCACTCTAAGCTGATTTAGTCTTGGGATTTTTCCTCCTGCAGATGCCGCTTCGAAGCGTGAAAAAAATGATAATCCAGTTAAACAATATCAGGGCTATAGGGTGACTGTGGTGTGTTCCAGCCCATTTAAATAAAATGTGGCAAGGCGACTTTTCAATGTGGGATGGTCGGTCAGTGCATGAAGTGCGATCGAACCATCTTTTTACAATGACCTATTTCATCTGAACATAGGTCGATGGTGCTACGTCCGTATCCTAGTGCCTGCCCCAGTTGCTAAAACATTCTATACCATACCAGGCCTATTGACAGTACTCAGTATGAAGCAGAAAAAAAAAACTGAGCAGAACAGTAGTGTAAAAGAAATTATGAGGCAAGCTCAATATATTTGAGGACCAAATTGTCATATGTTTTTGTACTTTTGAAATATTCCCCATAAGCGTTTTCTTAGTGGAAAATATTTCGTTCAGTTCAGATCTCATAGTGGTGCAGTGATTTCAGAGCTGAATAACCACAATTTAGATAATGTGCCAAAGTTGATGTCAGGTGTACCACAAGACGCCGATGAAGTTGTATTATCGAACGATACAGTGGATGGTAGGTATAAGAAATACAACTTATACTACCTTTCGTTTCATATTACCACGCTGAAACTTCAATATACTTGATAATCACTTTTTGAGCCACGCATTTGGTCTTTTAAAGGGCATCTTATAGAGCCCGATACGCGTGTTTCACGATAAAGTGATTATCAGGAATATTAGAATTCGAGCGCGGTCTCTAAAAACACTCGAAACGAAAGTGATATATAAACGACACCAGCCAAGAGCAATCGAGTGCACATGACTGCTCATTCAGTGATATTACCACTTAATGGAAACGTTCGTCTTCGCCAACTCTATATGAGGAGCTGGATTCCCCGAGAGGGTACCCTCTGACTGATGAGATGCCAAGATCGAAACACGTGTGTAGGGCTTTATAACTTGCCCTATAACAGACCGCATGCATGGCTCAAAAAATGATTGTTAGTCAACTCATAATGTTTGGAAGAAAGTATACTATGA
The DNA here is from genome assembly GCA_019055375.1 of Parelaphostrongylus tenuis. Taxonomy (NCBI): domain Eukaryota; kingdom Metazoa; phylum Nematoda; class Chromadorea; order Rhabditida; family Metastrongylidae; genus Parelaphostrongylus; species Parelaphostrongylus tenuis. The sequence continues at coordinate 106,869 of JAHQIW010007194.1, forward strand.
CTGAGTCAATCCGTTCGGTTAGAGCAAGCAACTTTGGTCGCACTTCACAGCATGGTGTTGTTTATTTTAAGTAATCTTGGCTATTGAGCTTTGACGATCTTGCTGCCCATCTGTATCTTCCCTACTATTTTTTTTTCGAGATGAATCTTGACCAATAATCACCTACGAAGCGACCCACCGCGAATAGGGCGTTACGCATAGAGCGAATTCCAAGGACTTGTCCTAGTGCGGCAAGTTGCGATTGACGGCTCTACGTCTTTATAGTGCCTCAATTAGCTGTAAATTCTGTAAATACATTATTGTACTTATAGACATTTACGTTGAATGCTCAGGAATGAACAAGCAGTCAATAGTTAAGTTCCGAAAAGCTAAGCTTTTCATCTCTTTGAAGTAAAAAATTGCTGCCAGAGTGTTGTGGGAGAATAAAATGCCGACTTGGTACATCGGTGGGCCAACACAGTCAATGTCTAGGTTGGATCTACAATCTCTCACCTAAAAAATGTCTAGTGGAGTTGAATGTGTGGTTCATAATTCAGGTAAAGATCAATTGGCAGCGATCTTCTTTCATCGTTTTTACATAGTCTATCATACCATTCGTTTCGAGTGTTACCTGAGACAACGCTCAAATTTAAATATGCCTGATAATTATTTTTTAGTCATGCATGTAATCTGTTATGGGCACTTCTACATTGCAATACACGTGTTTCGCTCTTCCAGATTCATCAGTTGCGCGGTGCTTTATGGTTCAGCCAGTTCCGCGCGGAGATATCCTCTGTCTAATATTTCACGATCACCGTCCAAGAGCAATCGAGCGTGCAACATCGCCCATTCAGTTATTTTTTCACTTGATGGCTCGTGTAAATCGTTCGGCGTTGCCTTCTCTTAGTAGGGAATATCTCCACGCGGAACTGACTGAACCGTAAGGCAACGTGCAACTGGGCAGTCAGGAAGGCCGAAACACATGTATTTCACTGTATAACTGCCCATAACAAACCGCATGCATGACTCAAAAATAATTACCAGGTATGCATAGTCTCTCTTCTCTTCTATATATTTTCTCATCATTTGAACCATATCTGATTCCTGTGTGTGATCTAAGATAAAGGATAAAAAGGATAAAGCTCTCGGCGTTGATCAATCCCTGAGGGATGCGCCATGCATTCGACTTCAATTTTTAACTTCGTTTGAGGTAATTGAATGCACATCTGGCCTTTACAATGACTCGCGGTGGCCTCCCGCTGAACCGAGTCAGTGCTGCTTATCCTCCCAGACAAATCTGAGACCTGTCTGGTACCAATTTACCGACCCTGGAGGGATGGATGGCTTGGTGAGCCATGAGCGCGAGATCGAACCAGTGACCTCGTGTGCGACGCAGGGCACCTCTAACCACTGCGCCACATGCGCTCACGTGTGATCTAAGAAGACTTGTAAAATGTCCAACATGAAGCTTTCAATTTTGTTGAATAATTACAGAGCACATGTTGAGTGCATTTCAGCATTTTTATATTCCCGCCACATCCTGAGGACTCCTGTAGGCACTGCCCTATATTCACTTTTTCTGAATACGATTAAGTGAGCACCTGTAGTGTTCCCGATAATACACTATGCGGAATCGCATCACGTGATGAGAGAGGTCTTGCTACTCTCGCCACTATTAACCACTGCCGTAAAAACACTGTCCAGATTGAAACTCTGTAAATTGTTGAGTGTAACATATAGCCTTTTGTGAAAATGTTCGGTATAATATCTTTGAGAAATGGGCAATCAATTGAATGCAAAAGTCTTGCCAGGAAAGCGCTGTGTCACAAAATAAAGAGCCTTGAAGTGAGCGAATTACATGGATTTCCTACACTCTCTTGCGTGGACTAGGCAACAGTTTTGTATAAAAACTGTGCAGTGACTATTTGTAACCAGTTTAAACCACAGCTCCAGTAGCAAAGATCTCCAATGTTCACGACATTGCCAGAGGACGTCGATTCCAGAGCAGAACAGCAACATCACGGGCCAAAGTCCAAATGTAACGTCACGTGCATCAGGAAACGCCGATCAGGTTATTTCGTCAGGCAACGCAATGCATGGTAGGTGCATGAAGAAAAGTTATAACTGAACTTTTTACACTACAAAGACGTCTCCAAATCTCCTCGGAAAACCGCCTCAATTTCTGTCGATGTACTAATTTTGCAAAGAAAATTCTGAAACCTTCAATTAGCATGAGATAACTACCATATCATGTGAAAATTACAGTTTCTTGTATGAGATTTTTTTGTGTGACCATATCTCGTACAGATTGCAGTCTCTTGTGTGAGATTTTTTGTGTGAGCATATCACGTAAATACTGCAGTTCTTATGTGAGATTTTTCTGTGTGAGCATATCATGTAATTATTGCAGTTTCTTGTGTGGGATTTTCCCACTGAAGGTCTAGATATCATGAGCCTTCAATGGTCTCTTTGTTACAAGCCTCCGCCATGTCCAACGACACAATCGAATTTCGTGCTTTATTGCGTCAATATTGAGGAAAGCGAGATTTCACAGCGCGCTGCAGTCGATGAAATCAACGAAGGTAAAGACGCAGCAAGCAAGCCTGCTGCTGGACGCCGGTTTCAATGCTTTAATGCCGGAGATCTTGACCTCGGAGACAAGTCTCGCTCAAGGGGTCCAACAAAGTTGAAGAAGCATGTCAAGAGTTCTTTGATTTGAAGTCGAAGGAATGGTACTTTGAAGAGATCCGACACTTGGCGGACCGATGGCACAAAGTCGTAGAAGAAAGACGATGGCCTCTATTTTGAAAAGTAGTTATTGTTGTTGCTGTTTGTAATTCATGCATAACTTTTCAATTTTTCCAAATGCCTCAGAACTTTTATTCCAACAGTAAAAAGCCGCAGAACGAACGATAAGCCCTTTGTCGCTGGCGATTAAAGAATATAGAAAGATCATATTCATAGGGCAGAGCCAGCCGCTGACTTAGCCTTTTCTCTTCAAGTTGAGAAGAGCCATCATAACGGAGGCGAGAAAAGTTGAGTGATCAGCGGTGCAAGCCAACACGATGCAAGCTCGACTTGCACACAAAGCTCCCCTGTAATTACGAAAGAACGCTTTAGTTCGCTTACGTTGAGACCGTGAGGAGAATCGACTCAATCAGCACTCACGACATTCGTGAAGAAGGCAAAATCCTCAAGCAGCAGATGAAAAAATACGATGACTTATGTGGAGGATGCATGTGTGGAAACGAAGAGGGTCTTAGCACTGGATTCGAATAGGCAGAATGCGATTACGGGTCGTATAGAAACTAATTGTAGCAGACAAAGTAATAGTACCAATAGTTCATAAGTTTCCTACTTATGATCTCAATACTGCCTGGAAAAGAAACTTTTAGAAAAATCATGATCAAATTTTCTGGTTCTTTGTGCTCAAATGTCCACTATATCTGGACTTGATGATTGACTTTTACAGGGATTTTAGGAACTCATCAATATATCAGACATATGAAATACGATGAGTCCTATTGGTTAACATGGAGACCGTATATGAGACCTTTCTTGATGTTAATCGTCGTCCTTATATTCGGTTTCATCGTCATTGTGTCACTTACCCTGCATACATTGACGCGACATTTGCGTGGAGAGGTGAGCTTTTGATTTCTGTCCCAAATTTTTTTCTTCAAATCAACTAATCTGATAACAGAGTAATTCGCTCAAATTTAAACTATTAAGGTGCCGGAAGAACGTCCTTTGCTTCACAGAGAGGCTGACAAAGGTATCTAAACTCACGTTTGAACATTTCCCTTCATTGACTTTCTTAAAATTCAACGAATAGTATTTTTGGCAGTTACGTAATATGGTTGTCATCAGTCAGCGTTTGTTTTCCCTCTCTGTGCTCTCTAGAATTTTCGTCTTACTCGTTTGATAATTATGAAAGGGTCGATGTGTTTAAGGTAGTAACTGATTCAACACATTCACGACTGTATCCAATTCCTCTTGGCTGGCCAAAATTCAAATCGTTCATTGGCGTGAAATAGAATTGAATATTCTCAGTGTAGACTCAGTAATCAATTGTCAGTGAAGATGTGGTCAGCTAATCTCTTGAGATCCGCATTCTTTTATTCTTTTCACTAAATAACCTGTATCACCTGTAGTGCTGTTGATGGTCGAGTGACTCAAGTGGGCAACAGTAAAATTTCCGTTATTTTCATCGATTAAAATAGATAGGAAAGTATTATGAAAAGGGCCTAGAAGGCCCATAAGACTAGTTTTGATACGACAAAATTTAAGGGCTGTGTATTCCGAAATCTGTGCATATTCGGCGTGAAAGATGAGGACACTATGAACGGTATAAGATGCATGAGGTCATAAATGTGTTAACAAGTGTATAATGGATATGAACTTTCTGTAAACCAGTGCAGTTTAAGACAATCATGGTTCTTTTCGGTTTTCCTGGGCCAAATGAAAAAGCGACCCCTTTGGCTGGACAAGAATTTTCTCAAGAGTGTTAGTAATTGTTGGAACGCTCAGATCTCTGGCTAGTGCGCACATGGCACCTTTTTCGATCGCTGGAAGCACCAAAAGCATATGAAAGTGTAGGGGAAATCTCGTATTATCAGAGTCATTCGTTTTGTCTGAAGTTTCCTTCAGGGCGGTAAAAAAATTCTCAATTGGGTAACAAATTCAAACTGCGCATGTATGCGCCATCGATCGGTAGCCATATTGAAACGGCGAGCAGCCTCCCCCTCCGCCCCCTCCCTTCCCTCCCCCAATCCCGCAGATTAGCTCAAGAACCGAACACCCGCGTATGTGAAGCAATCGTTTTTACCCTATACACTGCAGTGAAGCGGTCTTTCCAGGAAACAAGCACAGCGTTGGAATCATTGAGACTTACGCTATCAAATGGATACTTGAATTTTAGGAAAGAGCTCCGTATTGCGAGAAATATGCGTGTACGAAACACAGATGTTTTCTTCCTGCTACAGCATTTCAAAAGGCATTCTTAGAAACTGCCAAGTAGCGCAGTAGCCAGTGATCCAAGCTTCCAAATGATAACTAACACTCGTATGAAAAGTTCTTGCCTAAAAAGGGGTCGTTTTTCTATTTGTCTTTGGATAAACAATAAGAACCCACGATTGTGGATTATCCAAGAATGTTAGTGATTTGCAAGACTCTGAGTCTCAGGCCGCGTTTAACCCTTAAAAATGACGCGCGGAAAATTTTTGCAGATCATATATCTTTATTAGGTGTATAATTACAACTTCGGCATCCTTTTTGTTATAATGATAGTAAAAACAAAGATATGCAATTTTTGTGTTACTTATATGTTTCATATATTCTTAAGAGAATTGAGTGGTGAGCAAAACATGGCCTCAGGCGGTAATCGAACCCGCGCTTAATCCTATCATGGGACGCGTGCTTTACCATTACACCACCGAGGCACATTTGCGCTACCACCCATTCTTCAAGGTATCTATGTTAGCTATCAGCCACCTAACAGGTTTGGTAGGGTATGCGATATCGCTTTATAAGCCTAGTTGAGCTGACAGCCATGCGACTCTCGCCTAAGGCCGTAGTTTTGCTCACCAATCAGTTATCATAGGAATATATGAATGATCATAACACTGCGAAAAATGCAGTAGAATTACTAACTTCGAACATTGCTCATATGTTTTTCATATAAAAGTATTCTATATGATAGTTTCTAGGACCTAATAGATGAAGACTTTTGTACCTAAAAAACACTGATTGTGGGAACTTTATTTTGCAAATTTATTAACCAGAAATAAATGAAATTGCTTGATTTTGGTTCCTAAACAGCTGCCATGAGAAGAAATTCGCTTACTACTCATGCACAAATGGCGCGTGGGAAAAACGCTAGTGAAGCGGCGCTTATGATTAGTGAAACTTCGTGTAGGCGGCCCGAGACGATTGATCCTCCAGATTCCTCCAGACTGTTTTCTCCAGCTTAAAACTCCGTGATCCACTTCCTAGCCGTCCTTTCTGCAACCGCATCGTCGCCTAAATTCCATCAATCTTGCATAATTTGCAATTATGCTGCATGATAAAGCTCGCTCTCATGTTTGCAAAACCAATTGCAAACGTCATAAAAATAACTAAGGTGGAAGGTTATAGTAGGCTTTACCTTACCCGCTTTACTCTTCGACATTGTACCGTCAGACTACCACTTGTAATTACCAAATTCATATTGCAAGTTAGCAAATTTCAAAAAGATCATGTTTCGAGTAGAAAAATGGCCATCTTCAAAGTCCCTATAACAGCCATCACATAAACTTTGATCTTACTGGGTTTATTACCGTTATGTACTCACTACACCGGATCCCTTTATGATTGGCTGCTCACAGATCCGATACATTGTATAGCAGATTGAGCGACAGCAGATCAGGAGCCTGGGTAGTGCAGTGGTCATCATGTGGCGTCGGTAAGAGTAAAATACCGCTTCACCCCCTCTTACCCTTCAAAGTCCTACATATCACTGTCAACATTTCTGTCACATACTTATAAGATTGTAGCATTGATAAAAAAACGGTAAGCACGAAAATTCGTGTAGAGCGCAGTGTCATTCCATTATATAATTTCTGTTTATACAAATACAGTTTTAGGTCCTGCGAAAGATTCGTACCCAGCGAAGGCTAGTTCTGTAATTTTGTACTTTTTAACCTACCTTTTCACGACATTACTAATTATCGTTAATTTAGGAGGATCATCTTTCCAGCAAGAGAAGTATCAATTCCCAGAGCGGAATACCAACTTTAACATTCTTAATGAGAGAATAAAAACTCTCTCAACAATTTGAAGTCAAACAGTATTAAGAGCACAAGATACCGTAGTGTATTGTGATTACGAGAAATATTCAGGAATGGAAGAAGATATAAACTATTGTGAGAACAAAACTGCTTTTCGCTGATAGCAGAAAGTGAAAGCAGTTGATTCCAGTTTAATCTTATCGCATGATGACAAGTGATATGGTGCAGTTTGAACATGAAATAATCTAACGAGCTAACGGAAATATAAATTACGATGTTGATCTATTTTTGAAAAATTGGTCAAAAGAAATGAAAATGTGACAGAGTGTATAAAAAGCTCTTTCGAAGAAAGTGCTTTAAACAAGTATGAATGCATGTAGTTTGTCAGCTCATCACCAAGAGAGACCACTCAGGAGCATCCTGAAGTTACCCTCATGAAATTTCTACTGTTCGATGAGCAATTAGGCTAAATCTAACTTCTTGTAATTGCGCATTCTGACATCCGCTCTCTATTTGGGTGATCTTTTAGAAAAAAAAAAACGTCATTGAGTAGGCCAGATCTGGTAGGGCAGTGCAAAAGTAATTACGCTTTGGACCGTGATTTTTTGAATGACCACAACTGAGCTCATACACGTCTTTATTTATCAAAGTAAAAATCACTGCAATAAATATACATTTGCCGAGAAAAAGTAGGCTTGCTCATTCCTGGCGCTCAAAATTTGGCCCCCTGGAATTCCAGCCAACTCGACTGACATCTTCTGTATCTTGCCGGCTGTAACGCCTTTTCTCTGCAAGAAGTTGTCCAGATCATTGAAGAAGCGGTAGTCGGTGGGCGCGAAGTCCGGCGATTATCAAGTATAAGGCAAAACCTCCTAACCCAATTTGTTCGACCTTAGGAACTTTTTTCAGCTACATTTTTTCTGCGGGATATAGAATGGGCTAGCCGTTTCGCTAAGCACTTTTTGCTGCACACTGCAAGAGACTAGATAAACTATGCCTATGCCATGTAATCACCGTCTCCGCCGTCAAACACATTTGGCATTGCTTCTTTGTACATAGACGGTCATATAAGCGTTTGCGAATTAGTTGACGTCTCAGGGTGTTCAGTGGTCATACAATAATCATTAGCGATCTCCCAAACCTAATCGAACAACATTAGCTGTACTTATCTCATTCAAAAACAACGAAAAGTTGAAGGGTTTTTCAAAATGAGATAATTATAGCTATTAAGCAAGCATTATAGCAGCAAAAATAGGACCATATTTCACACTCGGATTCATTACCTTTTCGCAACAACTTCATCTATTGGTGCAGTGCAATTCGCATGCGGTGTGCGAATCATATTATTTGACAAAATGTTAATTTTCCGCGTTGAGAAACTCTGAATAAACGCTGGCTCTGGTGCTTAAAGATTTTCTTCACAAGTTCACATGCATTTGTGCATAAGCTTGGGCGCCTAAGCTTAGTCTTATCAACAGGGTTGTTCGCTAATTTTTAATGAATTTAAAAAGCATGTTTCAGCGTTGTAAAAAGTCCAACTCAAGAAACAAATACACATCCAAATTGTCGCTATATTAGTTTTCATCATAAAAAACATAGTGGAAAGTAAACTCAACTTTGGAATTAGTAGCAATGACGTAAAATTTCCACGTAAATGGAAGTCCAACATAACTCTGGCTATATCTTCACGCCTAAGGACCTGCATAAATCCTATTTGATGAAAGATTACTAAAATCATGTCATAGGTCGAAAATGAGACCCGAACACAAACAGCCATAGCTCAATCACTTTGTAAGGCGTTTTATTTATACCCTGCTGAGAATGGCACTTGATTTCTTGGTATTGGCAGAATAGGATTAGACTATTTGAAGTTTCATGTGGGTAAACGCTCCAATTTCTCCATATTATTCAAAATATGAGCGACTCGAGTCGATTTTTGCACCGCCTCGTCCTTGTAATGGAATCTTTGTAACTGCAAGAAGACAAATCTCTTGAAGCGTGGCAGTGCTCGCAAAATGACCTCATTCAAAGTGCTCCTTCATACAAGAAAATCAATGAGTGTATTAGTTCTCGTGTATGCATTCAATCCTGCAAAAGCCGATTTCTATTCAATCTCGCCATGAATAATCAATGTGTTTTCCCTCATTGCATATCCGCTTGCGCTCTGTGGTTTGAAAACTTTCCAATCAGATCGTCCTCATCAAGGAGAAACGGTAGACTAAGTCTACGGAACCAAACAGGAACAGCCCCTCTTTTGGAAAGTCGTAAAATTCCTTCAAAAAATTTCTTTTGTTCAACCTTTGAACATGCACAAAACTATTTGTGCATTGACAAGTGTTGAGTGCTGAGGTGATAATATTTTTATATGTTCTATACAAAAAAAAAAACGACACATTGCATCAACATAAAGAACTTTCTTTTGGCAGAAAAGATGTTCAAAAAATATATTTTACAAGGATCGCAAGTGGAATTAGTGTTGAGACCTATGCAACAACAAAGGGCTGTCTTTTCTGATGGTACGTTTCGGATTCAGCTCTTTACATTCCTTTACTGGTAGTGGACAATTCATGGGATCCGCAGCTGACACAACAATCGATTGTCGTTGAAAAAAACCGAATCAAAGGCTGACATATCCATCGTCGCTATTTCACAAAGGAATCAACTTTGTACTACGACGTCCCGAAAACGTCTGACTCTGTTGTTTTAGACTTACAGTTAGCGCACGCTTGACCATTATTCAACACGTGTGGGGCAACAAAGTCTTAATTTGACAAAGGTCGTATGTTGCTAAACCTCTCAAAGTGATGACGGTGGCAAGATGGCGAAGCGATTGGAAGCCGTTCAAGAATGCCACGACTTCTGAAAAGAGTCGTATTTAGTACGCACGGAATTGATTGGTATGAAATCTAGCTTTTTATGCTAATCATGTGTATCACCGATCACCTTCAATCACCAGAAACCATTTTACATGACTTCAGATATGCTTTTGTGTAAATGGTCTTCAGCTCTAAAAACTCAATTGCGCAAATTCACAATTGATATCCTCCGCTGTACATTGGTGCAACTGCTAATGGTTAGTGAGTTTACTCTTTTTTATTGCTTGAGCAAGCGATTCAAGTAAAACCTTATCAATAAGTATTGGCATAGTGTTTGTGTTAGCTTATGACGACGGTTCCCAGTAAGTAAGCCTTCAGATACTGGACTAGGGTGTGGCGAGGTGGAAGTGTGCGCCGCTTCCTGGAATTTAAATTGTCATTGCTTGAGTGACAATTAACGACAGGAAAAAAAAACAAGAGCGCTGAGGTCATTCATAAGAACGGTAAAATCCAAAAAGGCTGCTCAGTGAAAGGACATAGCGCCTAGGATTCAAAGGCACTCATTTTGCACAGAAGCCCATGTAGCGTAGTGATTGTGGCATCTCTGCGTCGCACACAAAGTCGATGGTTTAATTTCACTCTCGGACAAGACAGAGACTCGGCAGCAATTTTCTCGCCTAAAACAGCAGACGACAATAATGATGATCCTGGAGTTGAAGCGCTATACTCGCACCCAGCGTTCTCAACTGAGACTGGGTCTCTGTGTCCTCATGAACCGCAGACCCCTATTCTTATTGTATGGTAGAACTCACATGGCAGTTAACGTCGACTGCGCCAGCGACGTGTATGTCGGCTTAACCATCGAGAGTGACTGCTGCTGCTCCGATTTCGTCCGCTCCGACTTCGTCTCCAAGTCCTTCCGCTGGGCATGCTAGCAGCTGAATTATACTTATTTTAACTCCCTTTTTAAACACTCAGAGCCCTTATCATCGCAGACAAATCAAAACTACCTTTTTGCTAGCACACAACAGCAGATAAACGGGTTCTCACATTATCGTTAAAAACCGCGATCGTGATCAGGATGAAGATCATTTAGATTTAGCAACTAAGTCATGTGGTGTGGTTTTTTTGCTAGAACACTAAATACTCTCTTCTAATGCTTTGGATGCAGTTCTGCCAACTACACCAAATTGCACTGGTTTGTTGCTGACAAACAGATAAAGCTGGTGATCTCGCATGAAAATCGTATAATTAAGGAGGCATTTGAATAATGCACATTTCTACTGTGTCGCAGCTGTACACGTGGTCTTAGATAGGAGGCGTGTGTGTATTAAAACGATTCGAATTATTACACCTTTATTTCGAGTGTTTCAATAAGACCATGCTCAAATTCTATTTGATCCTTTCAATGTTATTTGGAGCAACATGTCGTGTGATCTGGTAATGGGCTCTTGTACAGCCCGGTACACGTGTTTCGACCTTACACTTTCGTCAGTTGGGCAGAACCCGTCGTCTTTCGTTCTCTTCTAGTCCGTTCTCTCAAGAGCCCTACCCTCCCTACAGAGAGGTATCGAAGACGAACGCTTTACACTGTAAGTCAAGTGAAAAATCACTGAACTTACGGTGTTACCACAATCGATTGCTCCTTGGCTAGTAGTTTTATTATATTAAACCTTTATTTCAAGTATTTTATTGAGACCCACGCTCGAATTTTAGTAGATCCTTCCATTGTCAATTGAGCCAACATGTGTATTGAACTGTGCAAGAGCCCATTACCAGACCACATGACATGTTGGCTCAAATAGCAATGAAAAGATTCGAATTATGTGTATTTGCACTTTAAGAATCTTTTCCAAACCTCGCCATTATTCAGTATGCTCTCTGATGGCCTCTAATGAGGCGGCTAGGCTTCTAAAACCAACGGAAGCCACTGGCAAATCAACATCGAAAAAGATCAAAATATTCTGTCAGACTGTTTGTGTATTTCTTTATTTCGATGTTGTTTTGATGTCTAAATTGATCAAAGTGCGAACTCTAAGACCGTTATTTCAAGAGTTAATAGCTTCGGACAGTCGACTACAAGCATTGTAGCCTCAAAGAAGGTGGAGGTGTTGGAACATCAGCCACAATATTTTGTAACACCTTGCCCGTGTAAGCTGGTCCATGGAACCATGAGCCTTGTGTGCGACGCAGAGCAACCATGAATATTACGCCACATACGCTCTTTCTGCGCCATGTGAATACCTTGAAATTCTAAGCACTATGTCCTTTTACTGCGTAGCCCTCCCGAATTTTATCGTTCTTGTGAATAGCCTCAACGCGCTTGGTTTTTCCTATCGTTGTTTGTAACTCAGATAATAACGATTTCAGTTTCAGGAAGCGGCTAACACCACCACCTCGCAATGCCTTGATCCAATCTGCGAATACCTGACATACTGGAAACCGTCGTCATAAACCAACACAAACACCAAATTAACACCTATTGATAAAGTTTTGCCTGAATCGTTTGCTCAAGCAATAAAATGGAGACGAGTAGACTCACGAAATACTGGCAGTTACACCACTTAGAACGAAGGAAATCAGTTGATAATGTGTGCAAGTGAGTGAGTAGAGGTGAACAACATTTACAGAAAATGATCTGGACTTACGTCAGTTTGCGGTGATTGGAGGTGATTGGTGGTATAAAATGATGAATAGGAAGAACTAGATTTGATGCCTAAGGGAATTGAGTGGTGAGCAAAAGCGTAACCTCGAACGGGAAGAACGAAAGGCATTAAGAACACCAAAAATTTTGAGTATTACTTATCATAATGGCTGTCGGCCCGACTAGGTTTATGAAGCGAAATCGCATACCCGACCAAACCTGTTGAAGATTGGTAGCTGGCAGATATCATAGAAATGTTGAAGAAGAAGTGGCGGCGCGAATGTACCCTCGGTGATTTAGTGCACGCGTTCCCGGTATGGATGAAACTCGGGATCGACTCCCGCTTGAGGTCGTACTCTTGCTCACCATTCAGTTCTCTTACGTATTCATGAAACATCATAATATTGCGAAAAGGCAGTAAAAACACCAGAGATTTTGAATAGATTTGATGATTATCAAATACGTGCGTACTAAATACGGTTCTTGTTCAGAGGCCGTGTTATTCTGAACAGATTCCAATCACCTTATTATCTTGTCACCGTCATTGATATAAGAGGTCTGGTTACATACGACTTTTGGCAAGGTAAGACTCTGTTACCCACACACGTGTTGAATAATGGTCGAGCGTGCGCTAGCTGGAAAAGTGGAACAGCAGGGTCAAACGTTTTCAGGACGTCGTAATACAGAATTGCTTTCTTTTGTGGAATAGTGATGGATATGTTAGCTTTTGATTCGGCTTTTTCAAGAACAATAGATTCTTGTGCCATCAGCGTATCTCATGAAATATCCACTACCACGAAAGGACTGCAAAGAGCTGAATCCGAAACGTATCATTAAGAAGAGCAGCCTCTTGTTGCTGCGTAGATAACGACAATACTTCTACTTGCTACCCTTGTGAAATATATTCTTCAAACATCTTACTTGCCAAAACAAAGTTTTTTGCGTCGATGTTATGTGTCGTTCTTTTTGTATGCAACATATAAATTTATTCACTATCTCAGGACTGAGCACTTGTCAATCTGCAACTACTTTTGTGCATGTTCGAAGGTTGAACAAAAGAAATTTCCTTTCAAAATTTTACGACTGGCCGAAAGAAGAGCTGTTTTCGCTTGTTCGTTAGACTTGCAAACGTACTCTTTCTACTTGACGAGGACGATACGAATGGAAATTTTCTAAGCCATAGATTGCGAGCGGATAAGGAATGGGGACAAAGCAAGTCGATCATTTATGGCGAGATAGAGTGAAGATCGGTTTTTGCTGGATGATTAGCTTACATGTGAACTAATTACTATCAGTAAACACTCACTCATTGGTTTCGTGCATGAAGGAGCACGTTGAGTGAGGCCATTCCATGTGAGCAATCCTGCTCTTCAAAAGATTTGGTTAGTTACAAAAAAAAGATTCCATTACAAGGTCGATTGACGGTACAAAATCGAGTCGAATCACTTGTTGTGATTAAAATGGAGAACTTGCAGCGTGAGACATATCGATGATAATTAACTGCTGCAGCTTGAACTGCTTTGACTTCTTCTGCTGCGACTCAGAGATTCATCTTTTGAGCATAGTAGCAACTGGACTATATCTATACCACGTCCCTCTTTTATACTGACAAAAGCCTTGTTATCGAATCAGACAAATCAAAGAACTTTATGTCCCTAATGAAGAAATAGTTGAACGCTTGCTCACAATTTCGTAAAAAACATCTCAATCATGATAGTGATAATGACCATTATTATTCTCAAATAGCTTTTTAGGGTATGGCTTCTTGCTTATAAATTCAAACTGTGCTCACGATTTCAGATGCAGTCTTTGCCATTTACATTAATATTCACTAGTTATTTGCTGATAAACACATGAAGAGTGCGAGTGAGAATCGGATAGCTGACCCCTAAGGGACAGTTATGAAAATTGATGGGTGCAAAGCGAACTGAGCAGCGGAGGGCGATTTTTGTTGTATGGTTGAGGTTTTCTTCTCCGTTTTGCAGAAATCTTTAAACCCACCTTGATAGAACAAGATTTTCTGTACGCCCTCATACGTTTTTGGTTCAGATATATGTACCATGTATAGAGAAATTGGCAATCAATCAATTGTATCGAATTGTACACAATATGTCACAATGAAATCTTTAGTTTTGATCTGCCCTAGTTTTATACAAGATATAAGAGTCATCACTGTGAACAAAAATTAGAAAATGTGTATTTCACCAAAAATGGTTATGCATGTTGTACGCGACAACAGTTCATGGATTACCCAATATGTGGACTGCTGTGCAAAAACGTTTGCGTCAGTCGGGATTTGAACCCAGATCTCACTCTTTCCGAAATAAGAGTGCTGTACAAAACGAGCGTCGGTAGTGCAACGGCTAGCATACGCTCCCGGAAAGAGTGAGATCTGGGTTCGAATCCCGGCTGAAAAACGTTTTTGCACAGCACTCCACATATTGGGTATATTATAACATCATAGCACTGCAAGTGGCAGTCAAATAAAAAAATTTGTTCATCGGTTACTTTCATCAAAGCTAAGTTTATATCAGTCATTCATTTATTTTGCAATTATTCAAAATTGATGTATATGAGAAAAAGTTGAGAACTTGTGGGTAGTGGAAGAACTGAGCGTGGAGAGATAATTGTATTTGAGTGAAAGGCTTAAAACATTGGCATTGTCCAAACTGTGGTCAAAAATGCGTGTCTTCAGAAAGGTATTTGATCCTATATTTACCCATATTCAAAGGAACGTATATCTTGCTTTTCCTAGATAGTTTAGTTGCCATTTAATAGCTTAAATTTCGATAATTTGAATGGCATGCTATTTCTTTGAAAGGCCTTTATATTAGGCTGCAACAGTGAAAGTAAATTTTTAATTCGCACTCAACTTTTCCTCGAAGAATTCACTAATTATTCAATAGCACAAATTTCGACAAATTTGATAGTCTTTTTGGTTTTCCAGAAAAAAGCTTTTTCTTGCGCTGCCACACTGAAATTAATAGTGCATTTCACTTGCGGGCATACCTTGCATCCTTAAGTGGATGGATTTCGCAACACTTGCAGGCATGCCATCGCTTTTCAATGACCAGTCGACAGCTCAAATCTTGACGATTCCTAGAGTGTGGTTGTTGACAAGAGATATCTTAACGAGCTGTAGCAGTGACATGTAATTGTGTTGCACATTTATGTACTTTTCGCTGGACACAATCCTTATCTCAGAATTTCACCAACCATTCGATAGCAAAAATCTCAATGGATTCAATGCTTTGCTTGATTTTTGAGAAAGCCTCGTCAATGCGTTGCTATAGCCTAAGGAATATTAAATTTCGCATAGACGTGTATTGCACACCGCACATGAACTGCTCTGCGCGATCGACATGGCGCGGAGTGCGAAACTCAATATTCTCTCAGGTGTAGCAGCGTACTAAAAAGTCCCTGAAAACCAAGCATATCATTGAAATTGCCAAGGATTTTTTTATGCGGTTTATTGGAAGTTTGAATGAAAAATCTGTCAACGAAAGATGCTTCAGTATAAATGAAAATGTCCCTCACTATTACAGCATGATATAAAAACCATTTGGAAAATAAGATATAATTTTTCAATTCCAGATATTTAAGCAATCAGGTGATTGCCAAATGTCGAAACGAAACAAAGATTACGTTTATTTGAATAATAGTATCAATAGTGGAGAAATATCGTGTATTCTTCGCGATAATGAGCGCGCGCTCTTCCTACACTCACTCTAGCTAAATACTATAGTTATCTTCACATAGGTCCTCTACTTGAGGTGTTCAGTTGAAAAAGATGTGCTTTCAAGCTATGTTCTCGAAAGGCAGACGAACAAATGCGCAATGAGGGTTGAAAGATTGTTCTTTTTTTATGAGGATGTGATTGTAGCGCTGAAAATTGAATATTTTCAAGACAATTAGTAGTTTTTATATCGAAAAAAAAACTCTTATAAATGGACCATTCGTGATAGTCCATTCTCTAAATAACTGATAGACACCCCGACGTTAAAACTTCACTCAAAATTACCAATAAACCACTCATAAAGTTCAAGCAGCTGGGCACCATTTTAGGCGTGAAATGCAATTTCATGAAAATTACGTCGTTGACCTCCTTGAGATTTTGGTTATTGAATGGCTAGTAAAACTTTGGTAAAGA
Source organism: Parelaphostrongylus tenuis (assembly GCA_019055375.1). Lineage (NCBI taxonomy): Eukaryota > Metazoa > Nematoda > Chromadorea > Rhabditida > Metastrongylidae > Parelaphostrongylus > Parelaphostrongylus tenuis. The sequence goes on from JAHQIW010007194.1 coordinate 123,225, forward strand.
GCCATATCAAAACCCATAGCGCCAATGAAGCAAACTGAGTGAGAAACATAATTTTCTTTTTCGCTGCCACGACGTAATAAGAAGTCTTTTCAAAAAATCAAACATATCGTTGTAGTAGAGATTTAAGCTTTCAAATAATTGTCAACTGTCTGAGAAAAAACTTTTATTCGGCGAGAAAGGCCTTCAAACAATCGCAAATCATACTTCATACGCGTCGTCTTTTTAGGGTTGAGAATGTAGTTGGCCAGGGTCACTGAAACCATTCAAAGGTGGTTTTCTGAATTTACAGACATACCGCAAACTTTTTTAATGTTTCAAATGCTCAGTTTTTTGAATAGAGTAATGTACGGGCGTTACTTCTTTGTGGCTCACTGCATCTGGAGTCCGAAGATAGACGTGTCACAATCATCTTAAATTTCCATCATAAGCAAACATTGACGATTGATGATAGAAGGGAGATTGGTCTTATGACAAACTTGCTTTAAGATGGCAGCATATTCTAATTTTGGTATGCTCTCTTTAGTAGAACCTCATCCGTTGATTAGCCATATCCAGCATTTCTTTACGTACTAGGAGCCGGTTGGAAGATGAATCTTTATGTGACGCCACAGCTCCACGCTTGTAAACCACTTATTTCCAGGATGAGAAGATAAGCCTCAAATTAGAAGAGGACAATGACAAAAGTGTTTCACCTACCAACAACGGCTTCTCCCATGTAATTCACTGAAAACTTGGCTTATTGAATCTTGCACTGTCATACGTGGTTTCAGTGATTTTCACTAATCAAATATGCTGTTGCAGAATTACTGAACAGAATTTTTGAATTCTGAAATGAATATTGGTGGTCATACTACCAGGATTAAGCATATTTATTGAAACAACAATCCTCTATACACATCTTCATCCAATACACTTGATATGATAAAATATAACTGTCTCATTTGCTGTCGATACAGTTACTATCACTGTTCCGTTTATTGTGATTCGGGCGAGCCAAAGGTGTGATACTCCGTCTATAAGAGTGTTTAGGAGCAAGAGAATGATGCCGCGTTTCTTCAGTAACAGAGCCTGGGGGTGATGTATCTTCTTCCGCTCATCCGACTTGAAGGCAGCATACGTGACTCGCGCTGAACAAAGGAACTCTAAGTAGAGATGGGTCTTCTTGTAATAACACATAACAGCTTGTTGGTTTACAGAATTATTGCTCATATGAAGATCATAGCTGCAACGCAATTTTAGAAAACCAGGAAAACAGTATTATTCTTAATATTTAATGTTGTTTCAATGTTTTCCTCCAAACCTATTGATCCTGAAGAACATCTAGGAGCCTATCTTGGCGAGTTTGAGCTCACTAGCACTCCTTAAAGCATTAATTGAGTATTGCCATCAATTTGTCTTAGCTAATAATGTCATTTCATGCAACCGCATGCACGCTAAAATCGGCAAGACAAGCTCTGGCAAGCACACAACTCATAGTTCACCGGTCTTTCCCCTACGCCCATCCGCGTAATGCACATCATCGCTATACTCATCCCCGCTTCTTTACGAATACAGGTGACTGGCACAAACGACAGGTGAGGAATTCAACTACTTGCCGCACCCTATG
>JAHQIW010007195.1:0-215005 GCA_019055375.1 Parelaphostrongylus tenuis
GTACCGTATATCATTAGCCGCTCAACCACCTGCCTCCTTATTCTTACTACATGGTAAATATTTCTTAGTCTCAATGACAATGCACAGTATACAATCCAAGCTTTTGTTTATTAGAAAACACTCACCGTTTCCGTTCTCCGAGGAATGAGTTCACCTTTGTTGTTCACTTAGGATAATCATTAAACCTCAATCAATAAGATATATCGAGATAATTTGCGAATGATCACATTTATCTATAATTGATGCGTACCCCACTCAGTACTGGGTGTATGTCGATGTTCGCGAAGCGTCTCGACTTAGTACGGCCTACTGTAATAGTTTATGTACTCCGATGCAATCTGACTTTCACTTTATAAGCTTATTCGGCTATTCTTACTGTAAACCCCATAATGTGAAGTGCTTGTGCAAAAACATTTGTGGCAACCGGCATTTCGAACCCAGATCTCTCTTTCCGGAAGCGTATGCTAACCGTTGCACCACCAACGCTTGGCTGACGCATTATTATAAGCGTCGGTGGTGCAACGGTTAGCATACGCTTCCCGCAAAAAGTGAGATCTGGGTTCGAATCCCGGCTGACGCAAATGTTTTTGCACAGCACTCCACATTATTGGGTATACTGTAAACATATACCACCGCAAGTGGCGGTCAAATAAATGAATTCTGACCGATTATTCTTACTCTTATCTCATTATATGATTATTCTTACAACATGTGAAGCTGTTAGGTCCAACTAAATTTCCGAACTTGATCCAGAAAATGGAGATTTTCCCAGAAAAGCAAATTTTTCTTTTACCTGTTTTAAGCAGAACTTTCTGGCGCATCGTTTTGGTATATTGCTGCACATACTTGTTCAACAATGGAGCCGTCACGGAAAGTCATTCGCAACTTACTGCTTTACGGAGTTTTAATTGAGGACAGGAATTTTCAAACTGCATTTGACAACACCAAAGTGCGAAAGGGCGCCAAGTTGTGGGTATAACTACGGTGTATGAATAGTTTACTAAGTGTTGCAATGGAGATACTGATTTGGAGGCAACAACCAAGGTCCGGAAGACCGCGTGAAAATTGACGAGAAGCAATCATATAAGCGGTTGAAGAAGATCCGACTTTGTCAAGCAGTAATATGGCCGATGATTTCCAATGTTCAGACGAGCAGATCCGGAAGATTTTGAAAGATGCAGGCAATGAATGGCGCAAGGGAAATCAAATTTAGCATCGGCACGATCTCACATAAGCTCAGAAATACAGAGAAAGCAAAACTACGCAAGCTCATCTCGTCGTCAATCGCCGCTCTTTGTTTACTGAACAGATTGTCACCATTAATGAGAAGTATATCTTCTTCGAGAGCCAGCGTCGTCCAAATCAGTGGTTGTCACAAGGTCAGCATGGAACACCAACACCGAAACCAAACCGTTTTGACGCCAAAAGCAATGTTGGTCTTTCTCTGGAACCAAGGTACGCCGAATCATTGGACTTGTTGCAAGCGGTCAGTCCATCACGCTGGAGGCAATTATTGTCAGCAAGTGGCACTGTTGCAATCAAGCACCGTTCCACGTTACCGCCGGTCGCCAAGTCATTTTGCTTCAATACATGCAAAGCCACACGCTGCCAAGAAAACACGGAAGAACTTGACCGATTTGGGCTGGGAGCACTTGGATCATCCGCCGTATTCGCCAGACGCCTGTCTCCGTCCGATTTCCATTTCTTCAGATCACTGGAGCACTGATTGAACCAGAAGAAGTTTCGAGACATTGATCATTCGAGTCGAGAATTGACTGGTTGATTTACATCGAAGAATAATGAGTTTTATGAGCGAGGAATTGGTTTGATGCAGGAGCGTTGGGAGAATTGCATCCAGGCAGGCGGAGAATATTTCAATTAATGTTATTTGATACTTTCGGTTACTTGGAAAAATGAATTTCTGATTTTCTGGGTCAAGTTCGGAAAATTAGTTAGAGACTTAATAGAAAAGGCAAAACTCTCGGCGTCGATCAATGTCTGAGGGATGCGCCATGCAATCGTCTTCAAATTTTAACGTCGTTTAAGGTGAATTGAATGCATATCTGGCTTTCACAGTGATTCGCGGTGGCTTCCTGTATCGACTTAGTACTGTTTATCCTCCCAAACAAGTTTGCGACAACACTCCGATACCAAATTACCGACTGCGAAGGGATGTGTGCTTTGGTGAGCCATGAGCGCGAGATCGAACCATTGGCCTTGTGTTCGACGCAGAGCACCTCTAACCACTGCGCTACATGTGCTTGGACGCGCCACATCTGACACTCGCAACATATACGATTCAACGTAATGTTGAGAGATATGCAGAGCTTTGAACTTCCAATGTGAGTTGTACCCGCGTTTATCACATGTCTGGAGGCCGCTGCTGACAGACCGATACTTGTATTGCATAGAGAGTGATGAAAGCACAGGAGCTCCGGTACTGCGGTGGGTAGTATGCCCGTCGGACAGGGCGAAACAGAAGTTCAGCTGCCAACCAAGGTTCAAAGTCTCAACTATCACTTAACCTTGTTTGATATGTATTTATATTATCATATCACGATTAAAGAAGCGGTTGAATAACAAATTCCTGTATATCATATACATCTACTATTAGCAGCTCTGTGATACTTTACAAAAATTTTTATTTATTAGCAGCATAAACTCATAACAGCTTCAGACAATACTATAAACAAACACTTGCGAAAAGGCTTTTCAGTGAACAGTCACATCGTATAGTATGAAATTCTACACAGTGACCAGCATCATTTTTGACAAACATTTGATTGTTTCATTCTTCATTAGGAAGGTATTTGCATTGCTACCATCGATAACTTCAGTGAACTCTTTTCAACGACGGTCTATCCATTCTTAGTCACAAAATTTCTCTTTTATAGCGTCAAAGTCTGAATTTCATCACGAAGCTACACCATTGTAATCACAGAGTGCTCCACCTGCCGATCGACCGCGCCGTGTGGCAGGATAAAAATCAACGGGTTACAGAAGGAATATATATATATATATATATTATATATATAGTATATATATATGTATATATATGTACATGAATGTATATGTATATATATATATATCTATCTATGTATATTTTCATATGTACGTGCGTACATATGTAAATATATATATACGTATATAGTGTAGGTACATACATATACTATACATATATTTAAATATATATGTGTATATATATACGTATACCTTCATATGTAAATATATAGTGTGCATTATGAATTATGAGCCGTCAATTCAAAATAAGTGTAAAATTAAAATGTGGAACGACTTGATAAATGTCTCGAGAGATAAGCTGAGTTCCACCAAAGAATGCATGTCCGTTAACAACGAGTCACATGAAGAAGGCACATCCTTTATGATCTATGTTATTATCATCTCATGCTAGCGGATGGAAAGTTCTCCATAAGTGTCAAAAGTGTGTGCTACGAACTGAGGCATTTATAGGTCTCTTTATTGGCCATGCTCTATGCTGTACTCTCTTCAACAGGAATAGTCTCTGTCCCTAAAATGGTTTTGTTCGGAGACTTCCTGTCATTTATATAGTACGGAAAACTTTTTTCGCAAAAGACTCCTGATATTCGACCTATTCTTCACATTCTGTCGATGAACTCTTGAAAAGTGGGATGAGAAACTTTTGTAAATCAACGAATACTCATTTAATTTTTACGATAGTGGTCGTCACATTTCTGCATCTATTTCGGCAGGCATTGTCGATTGACTTCTTATGCGTTTTCCACACTTCTTATTTGCCAATTGATCCCATACGAATTTTCTCGAGGAAGGTGACAACGCTTTAGTGGATAGCACCCATTATGTTGGAGGCGGATCGCTAAACCAACCATTTATTGCATTAGGTTAAGGAAAAAGTTTCTCAACACCGGCTGAAATTTTGAGGTTTACGCATGAATTCAATTGACTTGGGCTGTGGATTGAAAAACTCCTGAGGTGTCCCTTAAACTTGAGCAAATATCTCTCGAAACGGGAGCAGTAAATGATGCAACAGTGCGAAAATTGGACTATGATCGGATTGCGCAGCATCTGGACTGTAGGCTGGGTGCGGAGAGACCTCGAATCTTTCCAGTTTATCAAACTTTTCCTTAATCTTCTTTGCGCTCAGAATTTGCATTGTCTTGGTGAAACAGCGCGCTTTAGACAAAACAATGTTGGGTAGTTTCCCTCCATCGCATCGTAGACTCGATCCAGCTACTGGCGCCTTCAAAATTGCACCAAACGCAGATCACATGATCTTTTTACCAAACGAATTTTTGACGTGCAACTGATGGCGGAGCTTAGCCTTTTAAAGCTCAACGTTTGCATCGATCGTGATCGTGACCAAGAGGATAATCTCTCATCCGACGTCACGATACGCTTCCAAAATCGACGTCGTTTAAACGGGTTCTGCGACAAGTGACGATAAACTTCAACGTGACGATTGGCTCGAGCTTCAGTCAACTCGTGCGGATCTTGACGTGGCTTCTGTGGATAAAGTCAAGTCGCTGGAGATGACTCCGGACCGCCTTTCGATCGACACTAAATTTTGTTGTCGATGTGCATGGTGACTGTTCCGCATCCAAAGTTGCTTGCAGTTCTCTTTCGTCCAATTTCAATGACCGGCCGGAACGGGGTGGGTCTTCGAGACTGAGAGCATCACTTTCAAATGTTTGTATAACTCTGCAACAGTCACATAGCTTGCAGTTCCTTCACCTTCGACACTACAGAGCATCTTCGCAGCATCTCTTGTCGAAATGCAGTTGCTTCCAGCAATAGCCTTTAATACTCGAAGCTCAATTTGTCCATGGTCGTCATTTGATATCCGAGGAGTAAATTAAAATTTAAATAACTATAACTAGCATTGCCGTGAGAGTAGTCTTATGGTAATCATCCTAAGATATTCCCATTATTTTACGGTAACCGATACTGTGTGAAAGAAACATAAGACTTGAATTTTTGCGGGCGTTAAAAAACTTTCTCCTCAGCCTAGTACTTTACCCAATATGATCCGCTCAAAGAAACTGACTGCCTTTGGCTGACCGCTCACCTTAGAAAACGTCAAATAAATCAGCACTCCAAAAGACTTATTGTTTTCATTGTTTCACTCGACGATTCTTCTAATAATCGCTCTAAGTAAAATCCTTTCCTTTGCTGAGTATTTTGCTGAGCCAATCATTACCTTCGCCCTCATCCTATGAATCTTCAAAAGGGCACAATGGTAGCACCTTTATTATCCGGGTAATTAAGCTATTTTGCTCTTGATCGAATTGCACAATAAATTACATATACAAGGCGAAAACAATCAAAAGTAATCCATTTGAATTCTAATCGCTTCGTCTTCATACCCTTTTCGTGCGTTCTTTGACGGGCACTTCTTTTTCCTGACTGGCTCAAAAAATAAGAGCCTTATTGTCATTCCCTTCACACAGAATCAAAGAACATTGAGTGTAAGTAAAAAGGCGAACAAGCGACACAAAGATTCTTTTGGGTATTACAAGTATTAAGGATGCGGGAAGCTTAATGGTCAGAGATACATCGGGGTTCAATGCTTCGACACCATGTCTTATTCAAACTAGGCACTCCATTCTTCCAAAGTCGGCGAATTGGTGACAACATTGTTTAGGTAGGTTGAAACGTTGGTCAATTCATGCACAGGCGTTGACATTTATCGTATAGACCAGATATGTATCTATCCATCTCTACTGCTACGAATAGTGCCTTTCAACTATTGTTTTTGAACTTCCCTACGATCTTTTGATATGGTCGGTGAGAATGTTTTGAGCCTCACCGAGGTCGATATGTCAGTGACTAGTCACCTCTATTTTCAGTACGGACGAGGAACATAATCGGTTCTGGCCGCGTGAAATTGTGGTTTTCACCTTTTTTCAATCGATGGATGGAACGCATGACTCGCTTATGACGGTTTGGTAAACACCGAGCGCTTTATTCAATTCAAATATAAGCGGTTTATGTCATTATTAAGCTAAAGTCTCGTTAGATCACTCTGTTCGGTTGCCAACTGCCGACATGAGTGGTATAGCAAAATGAGCCCTCTAGTTTCGGTTGGAATTCCCTGTCCCCAAATCCCTCATAGGATATATCCTTGATACTAGTGTCCTTAGGAACTTGGTTGTCCGTATATGTTTGTACTATAATTTCTCTAGCAATAAATCACCGAACTGTCAATGATAAGTGGCGGAGTAAGGGAAAACCGATGATAATACCGTCATAATTACTATAAAATTTTCGAACGGCGAGCCAAAATCTCTATTCCTACCAGTACACTTTCTCTCTCACTTTCTCTTCTTTTATAATCTTTCCTAGAATTACAAAGTTATGGAAATGCTTTACACCTAGTTTAAATTGAAAACATAGTAGCTGGAATGCAACCGGTGTTCGAATTTTCTCCATTAAGTAATTCCATGAGATGTTAGTCCGTGTAAGAGCTTTCTCCATCGAATGATTCGATGATTACCGTGTGCTCGCTTCATAATAGATGATGACTGTTTGTTTAGTATTTGCCTTGACCTGTTGTTTTGTCAGCTATTAATTCAGGAAATCAATACTAAAGTGTTACGATACCGAATTCGAATTTTAATTGACAGATAGATGCACTGTAGCGTAGAGAGACTGATGTGCAAGATGGGCGTCAGTAGTGCAACGGGTTAGCGCGCACGCTCCCGGATACAGTGGGATATGGTTTCGAATCTCGCCTGATGCGAATGTTTTGCACATCCTTCTACATTACTGGGTATATTTAATAAATCTTACCATCGCTAAAGCGTTTAAATAAAAATAAATCCGCTTGATGTGTTCATTGTCGCATGAATTTTGAAATTAACATAGTATACTTGAAATTTCGTCAATAACGCGATAGATCGACACCTTTACCTATCGTTGACTCTTCTGACTATGTGGTGTTATTCTGAACCACAACGCTACACGAAATTGCCCTTCGTCACGCGCGTTAGTCACAAAGTCAATAAAAATGACAATTATTATCGTCATATTGCTAATCTTCCTAAATCTGAACACGTTCCATCTCGCCTATTTCATTCCTCTTCATATAATGATTCATTCACCAGCACGAAACAAAAGGCGAAAGAAAATCATGCACCGATTGTGACTGTGAGATTTTCACGGGTACAGGTGACCCAAAGACCCACTGCACTGCTAAATCTGTTATAACTCGGATTTCATAATTATACCTTTATTTCGAGTGCTTTGTTTAGACCACGCTCAAATTTCAATAGATCCTTTCATTATTATTTGAGCCAACTTGTCATGTGGTCTGCTAAGGGCTCTTGTACAGCCCGAGACACGTGTTTCGTCCTTACAGACTCATCAGCCGGACAGAACCCGCCGTCTGTCGATCTTTTTATAGTCAGTTCTCTCGGGAGCCTCACACTCCTTATAGGTAGGGACGAAACACGTGCGCCGGGCTGTACAAGAGCCTTTACCAGACCAGATGACAAGTTGGCTCAAATAATAATGAAAGGAACCCGGATTTCAGTTGCTTGATATCCGATACCATCTACCTAAAGTATTAATAGCGCTCTTTCATTCGATAGTTTGTACATTAAGGACGCCTCTCAGCGAGAAGCCATTATTATCCTTCCCATCCACCTCGTATTACATCAGCAATGCAAAAAAGGCGTCATGGTTTTCTTCAGTTTATTTCTGCATTAGCATAATTTAGGCACTGTGGTTTATTGGTGTAATAATACGATGTTTCATTGAAAAAACCGATCTGCAGAGATATACACATTTCATCGAAATTGATTTTAGATTTACATTCATCCACGATGGTAATGGCCGCTGACATCGATCAAATATCGAAGTGCAATGTACGAGAACAAAACAAACAAAAAGCTTTCATGCAGCTGATGTAACGTGTTGCCCTTTTTTTGCGCATTCCACGTGTATTCGTCTCGCTTTCAATCGCCCCATCAGATACAATCTCGCTTTCATCCCATATAATAGCCTTTTGGGCATTCCTTTCCACACGCTATGCGCATCCACCTATCCGACCATAACGGCTGGCTGCTAGCACACAAACGGAAGTAGTCTGATGAATCTAATTTTTTTTGTTTTTTGTTTCTTGTTCAAAATATATATCTAAGAATTTTGTTTTGAACTGTGAAACTCTAGAGAATCCTCATATATGGCACTCTTCGCAATTGGAACAACAGTTGTTGCTACCACAAAACTTCACGTAGCCTGAACTTGTAATAGTACTAAGACAGATAAGATAGAGTAATGGATAGTAAGATAAATAACACGCTTTGTTCTCATTTTTTGTCTATGTATGCGCACTATACAAACTCTAATGGCCTACGGTGGACTCATTTGCTGAAGAATTCCACCCACACTTAGCAAAAACCTTGCCCATATGGAGAGTACTCTGTAGGTAAATGTCCATACTACTTTTGAACATTGGTTCTCTACCTACGGCAATAGTAGTCGATGTTCCACTCTATTCATGAACTATTTTAACAATCAGAGTTCATTTTATTTGACCGCCTATTGCGGTGTATGATGTTACAATAAATCCGATAATGTAGAGTGGTGAACAAAAGCATATGCGTCAGCTGGGAGATTTTGCACACCATCAACATGATTGGGTATATTTTAACATCAATTTTACAAGTCGTCATCACATCTGCTATGCAAATTCCACCACAGCTTTCATCCAATGTGTTTCCTCGATTTCTCAAAGGTGTCCAAGCATTTCGTTGGTTGTTTCGCTCGCTGCTAGAGAATTTCGTCTTATTTACCAATGTTCTGGAATGCTGATATAATCGATCCTTCTTACAATTTCATGAGTAACTGAGCTAGGGCGTCTCCCGTGATTGGCCGAGAAAGCTAGGGAGGGGGTTAAACCAGCACGTTGCTTCATGATGAACCGTATCACTTACCACTCCTCCATCGCCATTCATGAACCTAGTTGAGATCATGAGAATTAATTGCGATTAGTGTTTAAGTACATTCGTTTCCTTAGAACCACGACGTTTGAAACGAACGGCCAATTTAGTTATTTAGTTGTTCATTTTTGCCATGTGAGTCTTCGTAGTCAGACTGATTAGAATCTGGTGAAATAGTGTTACTCGAGTTTAATTATTCAGACAACATATGATTAAAATAAAATATTTGCCAAACCATTCATGTGGGCGAGATGACCAGAAATTGTCGATGGGGTCGAACTAGAGAATTTGAACGTAATATTGACCGACAGTCTGCCACTACATTCCGACGTCCTAGAGGAGTTACCAGCAATAAGAGCAACTTCAAAGAGGGAAAGGAGCCCATAGTCTTTGCAAAGTTCAGGCGTGGAAAAAATTACGGAAACCTAATAAATAGCTTTTTTCAACTAAAAAAAGAAAGCGTTCATTCTCGGTTGACTTATGATGATAGCCGAAAGTAATACATTTTACCCTATATTATTCGCGAATAACATAAAAATCAATCATTTCACACAACAGGTCATAGTTCGATGTAAAAAACGCTGCAGTAATCTTTTCTAACGGTACTCTATGCTATTGAGGGTCTAAATAGCGAATAATCTGTAGACGAAGTGTATGTCAAGCATACGAAATTACATCATTCGTACTGCATTTTTCGCAACTGAACAATTGATGGAACAATTCTGACCAAACATAGATTATTGTTTGCTAATTTTTCGTGTGTCATATGGCTCCCATGGGAGGGAGGGCCTTGTAATAAAGCGTACTGTACGCCTCTACATGTAGGCCGCCTACGCGATTACGAGTTCGATCCTCCTGTCGCTACTCTAATCATGCTATTCGTCCTTCTGGAATTCTTCTACTATCAACGTTCTCGTATTCTACATTCATTTTGCTCAGAGTAGAATACTCGTTGAATTAGTAATGCTTTCTCTTTTCAGCTCTTCTCTTGACTAGTCACTTTCGGCACCGTATTGGATATCTTGAAAGGACTATAACACTCACATAACTGAATTGATAAATGCTATGTATTTCACCGAAGTTAAAGGAGAGCTTCACCTATAAAATTTATCTCTAGTCAGAAAAATAAATAAGGAATCAAAATCGATATGTCTTGAGATCACTGTAATTCCATTGTGAGAGTCATGTTTCCCTCAGCATAATGTAATCGCTGAACGTGAGAGCTGAGTTTTTTTCCTTTAAATTATTTCCGTTTTGAGCAGTATCTGGGGAGTAGGTCGTACAACATCCTAGGTCTTCTTGATCAATTATTCGTCGGCATCAGTGGCCTCATACAACAGATTTTCTTCCGATCATCATGATCGAGCAGATAGTTGTAATGAAGACATGAGAACATGGCGGTCTCAGTATATCGACATTAAAATAAGAATAGAGGACAACAAAATCTTTTTTGCAACCGGACTCACGGAAACATAAGTTTTCTCTTTGATTAAGCTAATACCCCGAGCCGATTATAATATTCATTCAGCTGATTCTTCAGATCTTTGACTTGACTGGATTGTCCACAAATGTTCAGCCTTGTTGTGAGTCATCACCTTTGTTGTCGTCCAAGTCGAATTTTACTTTTTTTTTTGATAAAGCACCACTCGAATGGAGGACCTCGATCGGCGTTACCATGTCAATCGCGTGGTTTTCGTTTAACCTTGCAAAAAATTATTCAATAATGTTCGGTGATATGCAGAACTCTGAGCGTCAGACGGCATTCGAAACACCCAATATGTGTCAGCTTAACTGTGTTCGATGCCGACATCGGCTCTCCTGACCAAATCATTGACGGTTAGTTGCTGACAAATCGATGCTTTGTGTCAAAAAAAGGATGATGATAGAACAGGAGCGTTGGTAGTGCAATGCACGCGATCCCAAAAAGGGTGAAATACGTGTTGGAATCCCTTGTGACGTTCAAAGTTTTGCATATTAGTCAATATTGCCGAATACATATTTGTAACATCATACCACTGCAGAAAGCGGTTAAATATAAACGAATTCTGGTTGAGGAATTTATTTTTTCTTAATAATGCCGAGGTTGAAGCCTTTCGACTCGTTTTCAGATATTATCACGCAAAAACCCAGTCCTATAGATAAGGAAGAAGGGTCCATGAAGTGGGACCAGATTTCTCGGGGAAGGATAGCAGCACTGACTTGATACATCGGAGGCCATCGCGGGTTATTGTAAGGACAGATTTGTATTCAATCACCTCCGTGATGGTATAAATGGCATCGAATGTAAGGCGCATCCTCCGGGAATGATTAGCGCCCCAAATATTATCTTTTTTTTTTTGAAGATGACACTTATAGGACGGTTTGACGATTGAAAGACTTACTAGAATGCGCTAGAGAAGAAAACGAGTCAATTAAGTGGCATCCAAGAACATAAACTAGTCTAGCGATAATTTATATCTCTACAATCCCGTTAATTAACCAGAGGCTCTAGTAACCAACTGAATCTTCGTTCTTCACCACCATGATCTAGAGCTGTCTAATGTGTTTTCCTGGCTCAAGGTAAACAAAATGTCTAAACTTTCTACAGTGAAGTACTGCAGTGCTTCAATTTTTTTTTTTTGAAAATGGAGTGATTTGCTGAGCTTCTTAGTGGGGTACGAACGCAATATCTTTCAACAGAGTAACGCGGCACATTGAGCCTACGATAAGCGCATGGATTTTTCTATAAACAAATTTTTGGAGTCATTTTTATTCGTGTTATGACGTCAGTTCTAGAAGTATAACATATGATATACGTTCTCAAAGCCGTGGATTGTCATTGGGTGTCATTGGGTGTCGACGTCCGACGATATTTTCCAATTTTATTTGTTTTTGCGAACCATCGCACTAAATACGAAATCGATTTGTTAGAGGGGCGAGTTAATAAATCACCTGAAATATCAAAGCTCGCTCCTAATTCAAAATGGTCTACCACATTCTCATAGGAAACTTGCTACGAACTAGCTGTAGGGGCTGGAGTGGGGGTGGTTATGGGAGGAGATTGCTGCTGTTCATTCCCATTAGCACAATGCGGTTTCGCTCGTTATTACGCCATCCGCTCTCACATATCAGTTAATATAGATTTTGCTGAAGCTTTCTCTATATCTCTTCTTTCTTTCTTCAAAATCTCATTCACACGGAAACATGGAACTTTCTGCTCCAAGTGGTCAACCACCTCTAAATAGATAACCTCATCGGTGTCCGAAGTGTTCTCGGTTACTGAACTGCGACAGACGGCATCAAGGAGCATGAGATTCATCCTCTGTCTTACTTAGTTACTTGGATACTTGGACGATGACCCCAGCACAGATTGAATTCGCTCCTTCTTCTTGCAACTGTCGTCATGGCGGGGGTTGATTCAAGCATAGCGGCTAACGCTAGTTTCACACCGTTATCTGTAAAATATCGGCAGCTGCGAGCACAGCTGATTGATTCTTCTTACAAGCACGTCCGCTTAACGTGTGGGTGGTCATCCTCGACGAGTGTAACCACGTGGGGTCCATTCTACAGTTCGTTTCGGCCATCTGTCGTCTGATTTTCTTACCATATCACCGGCCCTGGTACCAATTTAGCGAAACCGCATTAGGACGAGATCGAACCATTGAGACTTCGTGTGCGACGCAGAGACCTCTAACCACTGCGCCATATGCGCTCTACCAGGTACCAGGCAGGTCTCAGACTTGTCTGGGAGGATAGGTAGCACTGACTCGGTTCAGCTGGAGGCCACTGCGAGTCATTGTAAAGGCCAGATATGCATTCAATCACTTCAAATGAAGTCAAAAATTGAAGTCGAATGCATGGCGCATCCCTCAGGGATTGATCAACGCCGAGAGCTTTATCCTTTATCCTTTTATCACCGGCCCATATGTGCTTTGCTATCAATGTGAATTTTTCTGGATCACGAATATGAGATAATCCGGATATCTGAGCTCCACAAGCCGGCTAGATGCTGTGATAGCCGACTAAATCTCAGAAAACATCGCTCGAGCGCTCTGTGAGTTTTTCGCAGTAGTCTTGAAGTGTTCGAAGTATCAGTGCACGTTTCTGCTGCATATCAGAGCGCTGGGAGGACCCATAGAATCAAACAGGTGAGCGCGGAGTTTGGAATCCGCAATCTAGTCGATGGCCTCTTTGAGAGTTCTGAATGCGGCTCATGCTGCTCTCCTTCTTCCTCTGTCTAGCTCCTCCTTCATCCTCTACTAAGTCATTCAAACTTAGGAAAGGTTATTCATTTCCGTTATTAAGTCCAGCTACAGTAAGCCATCGATAGAAATTGTCGTTGTTTAGGAAAAAAGTTGACAAGCTGGCCAGCTGACATTCGACCTAACGATGGTAGGCGACTTCTGTATGGTGACCACTTGACATATCTGAATCACCAAATTGACATACTGTCCTAGAAAATTAGTCTCTGCTGTACAACTTCTGAGGATGCCTCGAAAGCGGGATTCCATTCCGTGGCAATCCCGTTGAGGTCCTGAACGTTTTCTAGCGTTCTTTATAAAATGGGATTATGAGCTTATATAACGTCTTCTACAAATATTCTCGAATTATACCTTTCGTTTCGACTGTTTTCTTAAGACCACGCTCAACTTTCAATATGCTTGACGATCATTTTTGAGCCATCTACGACTTAAAGTCATAATATTTTCGGACATCCTAATGGACCAGTTCTTCCTGAAATGAGCTTGAAAATTGCCTGTAAGTCATACAGACGAAGTACTGAGACCTACAAACGTGTTCGAGATCAGCAAACGTAAATACTGCCTGCATCCATTATTTACCTGATGAGTCAAGGATAATATAAGTGAGCTCCACAGAGAATATCGCGCTCCAATCTCACTATTTACCTTCGGTTATTTGCGTGGGAATTTCATCGCTTTCATCTTTCCTCTCTTTCATCGGTCATTCCTTCATTTTTTGTTGCCCCACCAGCTTGTGACCATCCCTGCAGCCGAACCTTTTACGGATCGCCCTCGACAAGCCCGAAACACGAGGTTGTCGTCATCGAATTTGTTTGAACAGCTGGCATTTCGGCGAATTTCGCTTTCTTCTTCAGCTCGAGAAAGATCAGAGGTTGTCCACAACCCAATCAATCGGTTGTACACCTCCATATGCAACGGAAAGAAAAATCGCTGAACCCCGATCTTAGTCGCTTCAAGAAGAAAAAAGCAACTTTCCCACGCATTCATCTCTTTCTACAAGTTTTCCACCGAGTTTCCCTCTCTTTCTTATATTTCTATCCACTTTTTTCAATATTTTTCCTCTTGTGGAGCACAATCAATCGTATCTGGTCCACGCTTGAAAATATAGATTCTCTAATCTTCGCCGATTTCATCATCCCTTTATTCCTTGCTGAGTGAACTAGAAATTCCTTCACTGGGTGAGGTGTAATGTTCTTTTTTTCTTTAAACCACAACTATTCCTTCTGGTTTTTCAGTTTTGCCGTATTTTATAAGAGGATTTATGAAAAAGAATTTGTAAAAGTAATTAGCGCATGAGCGCATGTAGCGCAGTGGTTAGAAGTGCTCTGCGTCGCACACGAGGTCAATGGTTCGATCTCGCGCTCATGGCTCACCAAGCCATCCATTCATCCGGGGTCGGTAAATTGGAACCAGACAGGACTCAGACTTGTCTGGGAGGATAAGCAGCACTACTCGGTTCAGCGGTAGGCCACCGCGAGTCATTAGAAAGGCCAGATATGCATTCAATCACCTCAAACGAAGTTAAAAATCGAAGTCGAATGCATGGCGCATCCCTCAGGGATTGATCAACGCCGAGAGCTTTATCTTGTCCTTTAAATAGCGCATGTTCTTGAACGTTGAGAGCGCTGGTTCGGGCAATCAATGGTGGAGGGTTCGATCCCGCGTTTAAGGCTCGCCAAGTTGTCCAACCCATCGAGATTGGCGAATTGGCGCCAGACGTGCCTGGGAGGTTAGCAGGGCTAAATTGTTACATTGATAGGCCACCGCGAGTCATTGTGAAGGTCAGATATGCATTTAATCACCTCAAATGAAGCTACGAATGGAATCGAATGCAGAGCGCGGTGAAAGCCGGCAGCTTCATCCTTTATCCTCTTTGGTGTTCAAACGTTACGTATTTGTGTACTGAAATGGTCAAAGTCACGTCTAGAGTAAACTTCTTGAAATTGTCTAATGTAATTGATTCCATTCCGAATGTTCTCTATCCTAATTTGTAATTTTCTATGATTTCGTTATCTCTGTGCGTAAAATTTCTGAAAAGTTTACCTATGATTACGTGCGCGTGCTTGCATGTATGCGTCTTTATTTAGGAATTATCCGACCAAAATCAAGCAGTTCAGTCGCTTGGGACTAGCCCTAAAGGGCATCATTAGTTACTCAAATCTACTTTAGGAGAACCGCTAAAGCCGCCCTCAGTATATCCCCTCCCATGGTTAAAGATTCACTCTAGTATCGCTTTCCTTAAGAACTATAAACCCAAGAGTATAATTCTCTCAGAAAACCGACTCACACAACCGATGCGTGAATAATCGATCTAGTTCTTTACACTGTTCAGCTTATATGAGGTTGTCATGAGACTTCTATTCGGCTAGCGATCCAATGTCTTCAATATCTTGAGAGATGTGTTAATTCAAGTTGATGATAGAAAGTCGTTCGTTGTCGCGAGTCTCATCTCTGACCTCATGAGGGACACAACGTCAATTAAACTCGCCTCCCTAATGAGAAAAAACATCGGCCGTTACCATCTGTTGGCAGTCACAACCGAAGTAATGTACCCTGAAGTATGCTTTCATAGGGGATAAGGCAATACAGCTGCTCTAAAGAAAACATGGAACACTTCCCAGGACCGACTTTTTTTAGCCTCGGCACTGATCAATAGATTCACTGCTATCTTGATGAGCAGACCAGAGGTTTCAGAAATAATTCAATACGACAATGGTTGACATTTCGGCAGTATTGCCTTCTTCAGAGCCTGGAAAGATCAGATCGATACGCCATCCGCTCACCTAGACACTTTTAAAACGTCGGTAGGGTGAACGTGTTACCCAAATTTTCGTTAACGTAGTAAACAGATTCTTTCAAACACTCACCGCTCTGTTATCTTCAAAACTTCCACTTATTCATAAGAGACTAGCTGCCCAGAGTTTTACATAGTTGAGAAATGTGTCTGATGTAGGTGAGAAAAATCAGCCTGAGTCATGGGGCAACGTTGCGCTTTATCACGTGGTGCTTTTTCCTGCACTTCATTTTTGGATTTTCGGAAATTATCCAATATGCTCTGAGAGTTTTCCGAACAGAGGTTATGATTCTCGTGCGAGAATAGTGACTTTGACGTTAATGGATAGTTATGGTCCCATCAATTTTTCAAGCCTAAACCTAAGCCTAAGCGTGCTCTCGCGATTTCTATTCGGCACATTGTTGATAGCATTCAGTTAATTTTTTCGTCTTCTTCTTAAACGTTGTATAACACTGATTGAGCACATCTTGCAATCTTGAGGATAACCTGGTTGTGGCGTTCGATAGGGCATTCGTCTTGGCTGCCGAAGAGAGTTGGCGGGTAAGAATTAGCTTCACGCGCTCTCGCGAGCATCACAATCACTAGGCCACAGTTCCTCCTAATTTCCACTCAAGGAAATTAGTTAAAAAAGAACTTCAGAATTGATTAGACTAAAACTCTCTCCGTTGTCTTTGTGCCCCACGTATACCTAATGGAGTGTTTTGTTTGATTTCAAGTCACCGTCACCTCATGAGGAGCTCTCCTATACGGACGCAAAGTGGTCTACTCGTTTCTTAGTGTATTTAATTATGGACGCTTTACAAGCGATTAGATATATCGTATCGGAGCTCATGCAATTGCCGTCTTCACTTTCAAGACAAATCAAGTGAATTTGCATTTTTCATAGACGGCATACAGTGGGGACGAAATACCGGGTGCCTCCGAATGTTCGATGATATTTGAGTGAGTGCTACCGATTTCTGTAAGCCCCTTCATTACAAAGCACGTTCTAAAGCCATATTAATTTTGTACGAAATGAAGGTTGAATGAGGTCTTATTTTCGCTAAATACATCGTTTGGGCGCGTTGTTTTTTCCATGATTATACCCCCAAGGAGGTGTCATTATTATTAGTCAGTAGAATTGTGCACATCTCCATTTCATTATGATGGAGAGTATAAAATAGCTTTTCATGTATCTTTAGTGAGCGAATTCATTGGAGAGTCTGAACCAGGACACAGACGAATGAGTTTATTATTATTTTGTTTTGCTCTCTTTTCCGGATCACTCGATTGTTGATAAGCCTGTGATCTTTGAATCCTTCAACATCAGGCCCCTTTACCAATTCATATATGTTTAATTACCCAGACGTCGTTATCTTCGAAACGTCTTGGTTTCTCATATTTTTGCGCGAATATATATGGTTTATGATATTTCAAATAACATTTAGCACATTCAGTCACTCGACAATAATTGTTTGTTAAATGAAAGAATTGCTACGGCTCATTCAGAGACAGAATTGCCTTTTTCGGACATGTTTATCATATGATTTTGTCGCTTTCAGTTGAGTTGAGGATGTGGTGTGTTAGGCTACCTATTCTTCAGCAGATAGCGTATTCAGTGTAGGGCTGCCACTTTAGTACCTCCAATAATTTGCTAAAGTAGATTTTCGTTGTTAGCTTCTATTTACTCTTTTTTTTCTATCAGCGAAGAAATAGAAGCCGTTCAAGAGAGGATTTTCTCGCAGATGTGATGTATACCCGGGTAGCAGTTAGCTTGTGGTTACTTGTATACCTGTACACTTAGATGACCCGTTTTTGCGTGTCTCGCTATTCCAGCACTTTCTATTCGTCTAATTATCTACTAATCGCCTTCCTCGGAGAAGATAGAATTTATGTGAGTTTGGGCGCAATTCAGAGATGTTATTTTTTTTTTCACCTGACACGATGAATACTTTGCCGGCTGTGTTTTTTCTTAAACCTCAAATTTCCTCCATTAAAATGCCCTATAATGGCTGAGAGTGGGGTTCGTGGGTGTACAATAGGGCACCTACTGCAGTGGAATCTCCGAGACATTTCCATCGCGCCATATAGTAAGGAGTAAATAATGTGAAGGCGGAGACTTATTAGCTCCCAGTAGTTATCTTCCCGCACAAAACTCTTCAAATAACTCCGAAAATCGACTATATATTATCCTCGGTATTGTCGAAATCTCTTGTCTCTTCTCTTCTCTTTATTTATTTATTATTTATTTGATCCGTCATCTCGGTTTTTTCAGTGGGGGGATCTCAGTATTTCTAGCATTCAATTCGTTTTTCGTCTTCTTCTTGAACGGAGTAGAATACTGGTTGACGAATCTTTTAGCAATCTTGAGGATAGCTTGAATGTAGCGCTCCATAAAGCCTTGTTGTTGACTGCCGGAGAAAGTTCGGAGGGAGGGAAGGGGAGGGGGAGCTCGGCTTCCCGCACGCTTCGACAAGCATCATAACCAATCGGCCCACGGTGACCCCATTCTTTCTTTATTAGCCAAATAAATAGTAAGTGATTATTAGGTTTAATAACACAATCTATTCTGACAGCTAACATCTTCACAGCCTATAAAATCAGGTTGCCTGAAATCCAGTCAGCTAAACACCTTTGTTACACCATTAGAAAAAAATTACCACACCTAGATTTCGGTCGCCCAAAACATAACTTATTTCACCTTACGGCTTCTTTTGAGTCGTCCAATGAGTTATTCAACTGGCGACCTTCCATGTAGAGATCACATGGACTGCGAATGCACCTCCTTCATCGATATTCTGCGTGCATTGTGCGCCTTTCTCTCGGGTTAGCTTAGTTTTCCACCTGAATGACTTTTAGCCATTCCATAGTCTGAGAAGCGGCAGTTATTTTACATCAAGCTTTATTCCTGAAGAAAGCTCATTGCTCTGTAGTAACAAGAATTACTTTTCGCTCTAACAGTAGTTTTTCGTTCTTTTGACCTCACAACGGATTTGTCAATATTTATATGAAAGAAGTTTATAGGTTCTTTTTTTTTTGAGAAAGGTGGAATCACCCGGTGGGGACCTCCATAAAGATATTTTTGGTAGAAGAGCCCACATGTCCGAAGTTGTCATTCTCAATGAGAAAGCCACATCTTTGCGAATAGAGCATGCCTTTAACGATTACTGACAAATTTATTGCCTCTTTTCGAGAACATAATTCGAAAACGCAGATTCTTCGGTGAGGGCTCTTAAAAGTAACGCATATGGAAGTATTTCCAGAATGTAGCTGGAAAAAGCGTAATAAGAGCGTGCATCCATTTTTGCTTAGAATGGTTTCTTGGAAAAATAGATATCCCACTCATGAACATTTTACTGATCTAATGAACCTTTTATAATCAATTTAATTATGTATCAGGTGTACAAATATAAATCCGCCAATACTTTGTTATAATAATAGTAAAAATAAAGATGTGATTTATTTTACCGTGAGGATGCATTGGGAACGCTGTTTATTCAAATTTTTTTACTTGCAAAATATTTTATATGATGGTTTTTTAAGGGACTCTGAAGAAGGAAACTTCTGTACCCAAAAAACGCCATTTTTTAGATTTGCTTATTTGTGAATTGAATTTGTTAATTTCAAGTGGTGATCTGGCAGTGAAATGTCGAGAGAGTAAGGCTAGTAAGCTAAAACTTTCTCAAAACCTCCTACCTCAGCTCTTTCATGAAGTTTTCGATCGGTTTTGCAACATGACGTCGAGCGTTTTCATGTAGCAAAATTGCGAAGTTTGTGCCGTTTTGGTTTTTTGATATGGTTTTTCAAAATGAAATTGCATCATTTCGGTATCCTTAAATTGCGCATTCACTTGCGAACATTTTGGTATACAACTTGCCTGTACTTGCTTTGACATGGAGCTTTCTCCAAACTCCATTCATCTTGTGCGCCGCTTCACTAGCATTTTCCCCTACGCGCCATTTGTGCATGAGTGGCAAGCGAATTTCTTAAGGAGACAACTTCATTTTGAAGCAAGGACGGCCAGTTGTATACCAAAATGTTCGAAAGAAATTGCGCATTTGAACGATACCGAAGTTGAAACTAAAAATGGTAAAGCTCTTGACGTTGATCAATCCCTGAGGGATGCATCATGCATTCGTCTCCAATTTTTGATTTCGTTTGAGATGATTGAATGCATACCTGGCCTTTACAGTGACTCACAGTGGCCTCCTGCTGAACCGAGTCAGTGCTGCTTATCCTCCCAATCAAGTCGAGACCTGTGTGGTACCAATATACCGACCCCAGAGGGATGGATGGCATGGTGAGCCTTGAGCGCCAGAACGAACCATTGATACCGAAGTTAAGCAAGT
Organism: Parelaphostrongylus tenuis; assembly: GCA_019055375.1. NCBI lineage: Eukaryota > Metazoa > Nematoda > Chromadorea > Rhabditida > Metastrongylidae > Parelaphostrongylus > Parelaphostrongylus tenuis. The sequence continues at coordinate 20,306 of JAHQIW010007195.1, forward strand.
TCAGTTACTTTTGGACAATAAATATGCGAAGTTCCCTAAATGGCGTTTTTTCGTCAGCTTTGAGGACCTATAAAAGCAGTGACATGAAATATTTTATTTGTAAAAAACATATAAATAAATAGCGTTTTAATGTACTTCAAAACAAAAAAGAATTTGCATATCTTTACTTTTACTATTATTACAGAAACAAATAATTAAACCAAAAGTTTTGCCACTGGAACATTAGGACCGAATTTATTAACTAGAAGTAGTTATAATTGCATGATTTTGGTATCGTTCAATTGCGCATTTCCTTGCAAACATTTCGGTGACAAGTTGCCTGTACTTGCTTTGAGTGGGGTTGCTGTGGGAACAAATTCGCTTGCTACTCATGCACAAATGGCGTATGAAGGAAAATGTTAGTGAAACGACACACAAGACTATTGGAGCTTCCTGTGGATGGCCCAAACGCGATTGATCATCCAAAGTGTTATCTCTAGCTTGAAACTTCGCTAACCACTTCTTAACCGTTCTGTCTGCAACCGTAATATCGCCCCAAGCTCCGTTAATCTTGCACGCCGCTTCATTAGCATTCCTCCAACTCGCCGTTTGTGCATGAGTAAAAAGCGAATTTCTTACCAAAACAGCTCTTTCTTAGAGCAAGTATGGGAAAGTTGTATCTTAAATATTCGCAAGAAAATGCGCAGTTAAATGATACTAATATCATACAATTTTAATTACTTCTGGTTAATAAAATTGTTCTTTGTTGCTCTAGTGCAAAACTTATGGAACGACTTAACAGTAATTAGCAATGCATACGATCACCTTCAATCAGCAACAAATTGTTTTCCTACAAACAGCACCGCTCAATAATCTTCCTGCACAGTATTTGCATTTATGACATCTAATAGGATTTTTTCAACTCTTCGGCTGTAGCCTATTCCCAGTCAGGATTCTTCTGCTTTCCATACATATTTGTCTGTCTGACAAAACACTTGCAAACATTGCTCTTGAATAGTTCTTGATTGTCGAGTGGATCCTTGCTCGTGAGCATCCCTTCCACTTGAACACCAGCCCGTCTAGCATCAAATGATAGAGTTCTAAACGATAACATTTCCCATCAACACGCGGCAATCATCTCTTCAACTTTCAAATTATGTTATCATTGCAACAATTCAAAAGTTCGACTTTCTATAAACCTCGGCATAATCAATTGATACATGAAAATCGAGAAAACTTACCTTGATTAGCTGGCGCGAGGTTGGTAAAGTAGTTGTAGAAATTTGGCTGACGTTAGAAGATCAAACGAAGAAAGGGCGTGAGATCTCGTGTGATGGTGACGCACTCGTTCTTCCGGTTCATTTCGGGATTTTGGGCGTTTATCCAGAATGCCTCAAGAGTCTTGCGCGTGGACGTTTTTGATTCCTGCGCCAGGATTGTGACAGTCACATCAAAATCCTTGTTGTTGTGTTTTTGTGCCCTATGTAAACCTAAAGGTTTGGTTTTATCTATTTTAGATTTACTGTCTAGATGTTCTTTTATGCGGATGAAAAAGTGGTCTGCCCGTTTCGCCTATATATTCTTCCCCGCATGTTTTACATGTTAGCAAATAAATTGTGCCTGACCTCATACAATCTCCCTCTTTTCCGTTTGGGCAGATTATACAGTTGTTGGTGTTGCACAATCGATCATAGAGTCTATTGCAGATCAGCTGATGGCGTAGGGTGGGAGGTGGGGTTTCGATAATTACCACGGATTTTTCAAGACCAATTTTTCAAGAGGATTTTTCAATAGATAAAACCAAACCTTTAGGTTTACATAGGGCACAAAAACACAACAACAAGGATTTTGATGTGACTGTCACAATCCTGGCGCAGGAATCAAAAACGTCCACGCGCAAGACTCTTGAGGCATTTTGGATAAACGCCAAAAACCCTGAAATGAATCGGAAGGACGAGTGCGTCACCATCACACGAGATCTCGCGCCCTTTCTTCGTTTGACCTTCAACCTGACCTAGGCAGCATATAAATAAGACCATCCGAATCATTCAAATAGACTAACACTACATACGCCCAGGCTCTGAAGAAGGCGGGTCGCCGAAACGTCAGCCGAATTTCTACAACTACTTTACCAACCTCGCGCCAGCTAATCAAGATAAGTTTTCTCGATTTTCATATATGTTATCATTACCATTTCCCAAATAGAATCTGTCACTAATGCGTTGTTTTCCCATGATGTTATCGGCTTCGTCACCAACTGTCTTCGTCACCGTTTCCGAGCAGGCATCCTAGCAGGATTTAGAAGTTTTCAAATGGATACGTGACAAACCCTTTATCCTGATTATTTATTGAAATTACTTTTTTTCACAACTTTTGCGATTAGTGCATGCATTTTCAAACCTATTCTCACAATGATACGCAGAACAAAGTCCAAGTATGCTGAGTGATATGCAAAGCTCGAATCTCAGGAAGAAGTTGAACCCGCGTTTAATTATATTGGAACACGTCTTATCATACCACTGCACCGCCGAGGGCCATTTCAGCTTTCAGCAGCAGAAAACCGTGAACAGGTTCAGTCTGCTAAGGCACAAACCGACATCAAACTAAGTTGCTTGCACCTTTTGGATATATGTATATAACATATATCTATATTTATGTGCATAACATATATATATGTGCATATACATGACATATATGTATATACGTATACATATGTATATACATATATATACATGTATCTATACACGTGTAGGTATACTTGTTTATATATATAACGTATGAGAGGGGAGATTACAGCCCAAAAGTTAGTGATGTTCAACATTCAATAATGCTCTTTTAGCATGACCGCAATATAATTCTTACCGGCTGGAATACATGCCGTCCGTTATTATAATAGCTAAGAGAGATGTCCTTAGGTCCTCAAATTGCCGCTAAACCTGTTCCCATATACAGCCATCTATTGTCGCGAAACAATAAAACGAACTGTGAAAGTGCTAGGACTTGCTTCTCATGCTGGATAGGTCCATGAAATGGGATAAGTTATTAGAGCTTCGTGGACATTTGTAATCTTCAAGATTTCTTTGTTTTTACTGCGTTTTCGCAGTGTTATGATGTTCCAAATACACCTTGAAGTACTGAGTGGTAAGCAAAGATAAAGAGTCGATTTTAAGCGCGAGTCGCATCCGCGTTCCACTCATGCTCATTACGCGCTTGCAACTCCCGTGTACGCTCGATTTTTTTGCTTACCGCTCAATTTTCTTAGGTGTTTTCTCTGTGCTAATTCAATAAAGCAATAAGTTTCTCAGACTTTGTATTAGCCGCACTTTGAATTATGAATTGAAAAATTTGACTATCTCAGTTTCAAATTACAAACTTTCTGGAATGACTACTCTCTAAATCATCTGACGATGATAACACTTTCGTAACCTTCTATATCTCCTGTCTTGCTTGAAACAATCCATTCTTTTGTGTTGAACTTTCTCAAAAGTTTGGAAAAGGTTTTGTGGAATTCAGTGGATTGTTTACATCTCTCTTGATTCGATAATTTTTTTAATCGCTTTGTTTCGCAACGTTTAATATTGCCTCCAATTCAGTTTTAGTAAACTAAATAACAAAAAATAAGATTTTTCAAGGAACACTGAACGTGTAGATGAAAAGATGAGGGGGTTTTTTTCTCAAAAGACAAGATATTTCAGGGAACAATGAATAAGTAGATAAAAAATGGCGATTTTTTTCTCAGTGAAAACTCGATTTTTTTGTAGTTCCTGCAGAGTTTGTGAGCGAAGTATGTTCTCTTTATAAGTATTTTTTTCTTTGTTTGAAAGCTTTGTGAAAGAACTCTAAACGCCATGCGAACTCTAGTAAGTACCAAGGGCTTGTTTGTTGTAGTTTCTATCAATTATATCACAACGTTTGCTGAAAATTGCTTCCTGGAATTGTTTTGTTTATGTAGTTGTATGTCTTCTTTGAGGCAACTTCACTCGTTGTCGTTTCAACTAAAAACTCTTTTAAGGCTTTATACATGGCTTTGAAGTTTGGCCATACTATTCCATGCGCTTACATTTATTCATGGTTGCCTTAATTAGGACGTGTGTAATGCTGTGTTATGCGTATAGTGCAGTACATGTAGTCGTTGATCTGGTCCCAATCTCAGGACACTTTCCACATTCTTGCGGAATTGAGAATTTTGTATGAGGTCTCTCTGGAATCAAAAACACTCATCTGATTTACCGATAGGGCATCACAAGTCTTTATGAAGGCCAAGTAGGCTTCCCACTATTTCTATTATATCACTATTAGAGGCGACTAAGAGATTTACCAGCATTTGTGTGCTTTACTCTTTATCATTCATGCCTTGTAATAAACGATAGATCGACTGTCACTGAACCTCTTCATGTAGGATGAGAATCAAAAAATATCTTATTAATTATACTTTTAATTAAACTTGGCGCGACGTTGGTGTACTTCTTCAAAGCCGATGACTGGCGTTTCGGCGACTTCACCTTCTTCAAAGCCTTTTTATCAGGTTGCAAGTCCGTCTATTATCCTGACAGGCGACTCTAAAGGGGGGGGGGGGGGGAAATCACTGAGATATGTGCCATCGATCTTGAAGAAGATATACCAACGTTATGCAAACTTTGAGTGAAATAATATTCGTATATTTTTCATTATGCTTTTGCAATGTGCTTGCTGTAGAGTTGTTAAAGGATTTTTTGAAAAACATTCTTTCATCTTTTGAACAGCTTCCAAGTAGTCTTTATTTGATGATTTTAGAACACCCTATTTTGCTCAATTGTAAGCCACCTCACTTTACAGCATATAAGTGTGACCTCGTTAACTTATGTTCCAATGTCTTTCAACGTTTAGCACCACGTCGCTAACCTCAAAGACATTAATTATGTTGAAAAGAAAATTTTGCGATGACCTGCCCTAATTTTCTTCTATGTCTGTAATGCTCTTAAGACAGGGTGTTATGTTTGAAATGTCATCTAAAAACTTCAACATTGACTAACGTTTCGGCGGTATCATCTTCTTCAGAGCCTGGAGAGAAATTATTACCCACTTTACTCTGCTAAACACTTTCATAACAGCTCCAGAGAAAAACTCAGGATCTAATTTTCAGTCGCATGAAAACAGCTTCTTCAAGAGCTCTGCTTTCTTTTTTTGACTATTCTTCGTGATCATTCACAATTTCCTACCACCTTTTCATTGCATAGTTAGATGTGTCGTTCATATTGTCAGCATTTTAGTGATTGCAGAGAGTCGGCCGATAAAAGTGTTTTCCTGAAAATCATGTTTAAAGTAGCGGAACACAGGGTGTGATGACCAGAAAACTCGTTAAGTCCGCAATAATTTCGTGTGGAACATGCCATTTCATGCAAATGGTTGTCAAACGTTTGCCGATGCTTTTTATTTGTCCAGAGCATTCTGCTATCCTAAAATTTCATAAACGAGAGCGGTCTGTGCCAAAAAATAGTACTTAATAGTAATTTGAGTAATTTTTAGTAATTCTATTAGTTCAGTAATTCTTAATAATTTGTATTTATTTTAATCTTGGGAAGAAAAAACCTGGAAATTTGTTTCATCACAGAAATGCGCACGTGTTTGTCCGCCCTTTCTTGCAAAATTTGAGCCGTCCTTGTCTATGAAACTTTGAGTAAATTCTGAATTCTTATCTTCGCCTAAAGCTTTTGGAAGTTTTAGATTTCTGAGCTCGAAGATTAAGGTTATGGCATAGGTAAAAACTTCTGTAGTTTGTGAATCTCGTGGTAGTTCTACACCACGTTTTATCGATAGTGTTTGAGTCGTTGCAGTGTTTGTTACAGTAATTACAATAGTACTGTTGTCGTTTGTTATCCTTCATGCACATGGTTTTCGCCTTCATGTTCCGTTCATTCATATTTTTATCTACTTTTCAGATAATTTAAACTGATGTTTCATACTGCCAACAACTGACACAATGCGACGCCCTAAATATATTCATATACTCATAATTTCTGTACTATGTATGACATGTATACTGTACACCTTCAGGTATAAGTTTATCATTGACGTATCATGTTCATATCCGAAATCTAGCATGTTTCCAAATTCTTAAGCCTCAGTTTGGAGATAAATGTTGAAAAATCTTCCGTTCTATTAATAAATGGACGTGAGAGGCGCAGTGGTTAGAGGAACCCTGCGGCATACACATGGTTTTTGTTTGATCCGGCTCCGAGGTTAACCAAGCCTCTCATCCCTCCAGGGTCGGCGAATCGGTATCAGAATCGTTTGGAGGAGTACTAGCACTGATGTGATACATCAGTGGGTCACCACCGAGTTATTGTGTAAGCTTGTATGCATTCAGTCAACTCAAACGAAGCTTTATGAAGTCGAATTCGTGGCGCATCCTGCAGATTTTGATCAACGCCGAAAGTTTAACGTTGTTATCCTTTGTTGTAGTATATGTCAAAGCTGGTTGTTCATTAATACATTATAAGTTTTCCAGAATATCTAGTCCTTCATGCGATACTACTTCACTTCGACCAATAGCACATGGAAATGTAAACGAGTATTCACCATTCATATTCATTGGTAAGTCTACCACATACCGTTATAGTGGTAATTGATGACCATGACACTACGATTGAAGGTGGCATGCCTCGATCAGGGACAACACTTATGCGAGCAATGCTTGACGCTCACCCAGACGTACGATGTGGAGAGGAAACTCGAGTAATACCTCGAATACTGGGTCTTAACTCACAATGGAGAAAAAGTGAAAAGGTTGCACCGATTAATACAATCACTATTAAAGTTATCAATTATCTGATGGAATATTCTGAGCAATAACTATCAATTTCGTTCGTTTCGAATTTTCTTTTTTCTTGAAACCAGGCTCAAATTTCAATTTGCCTGGAATTTTTTTTTAAGCCATGCACATTTCGATGGACGTTTCAATCAAAAATTTATCTGTCATATGACCGCTCCAATAACCTTAATTCATACTTTGATTTATTAGGTTTCTTCAATACTTTTTTCTTTACATAACGTAACGTCCATTTACCATACTGTAGTGATCTCAGAGGAAAGAGTTTAGCTATCAGCCACTCTGAGATGTATATTGAGTTCTGCATTCAGGCCTACTAATTAGCCAATCTTTATCTCAGTATTATGATTTGATCACAGCTCGACATTGGAAAACTGATCCATTTTTATCCTATGCTTCAGCACTGACATGGTAACTTGCCACGTCAGGGATTAGTAGCATGTTAATTTCCCAGCGCTCTTGACGAATTGTCTATGTCGATAATTTAATTCTTAATTTTGCAAGACTAAGGTGGTCTTCGATACAGTGGCAAACGAAACTACATCAATATGTTATTTTTGTCTTCCAAAACCAAATAGGCTATCTCCGATTGGCTACTAGACTTAGAGTTTACTTGCTTATTTGGATACTTAAATGACCCGTCTTGACAAGTTGCAGTAGCCGTGCATATTTTCTGTCATTTCGTTCCCGCTAAATCGTCATCCATGGAAGTGGTTTGCTTCGAGCATAGCGGCATATGCGAGTGTCATTAAAGCCGCTTAATTTTGGTCACGAACACACTCCGTCCATCGTGAAGGTAACTTCAAGAGAGGCCTGCATCCTTGTGTAGTCCTACCCTTTTTTATCTATCTGTCGTCTCTTGTTATTATTTGACCTGTTCTTTAATGTTTGGTCATCGATATGTCAAATCCTGATTCTTGCACTTGGAACAGGTTTCGAGTGTTGACTTCACACTCCCACTAATTCCTGGGACCTGACTATCGATTAGCTTCGATCGGAGTATTCCGTATCTTCTAATTGAGCTAACACGAGGTTGTTAATGAATGATTTGTTCGGTACAGTACAGGTAATACTAAATAGAGAGTTACGATAGCTGACGGTTCGGCGGTTTCGCCTTCTTCAGAGCCTGAAAAGTCTAATTAACATGCAATCTACTCAGCCAAATACTTCCTCAATCAAGCAGAAATGACTAAGTATTTAAATATTTAATCGAATAACTTAGTGTATAAGCAAGAATTCAGTTCTCATGTATTAAGTCCTATCTGCTCTGCTTATGGGGTGTTTGACTAAGTACATTGCATGTAAATTTGACTCTTTCAGGCTTCATAGAAGGCAAAACTGGCGGAACGTCAGTCATCAAAACTCTATGTCGTACTATCTGTATTGTACTGAATGAATCGTTTGCTAATAGCCTCATGTCCGCTTACTGAGAGAACTGCGGAATCATTCCCACCAAGTTAAATTTGTGTAGTCGGTCATGCTTCCAAAGACATCGCTCAAATCCTATGTTAATGGTGCGCAAAATTCTTGATGAGGTTGAAGTACGCTCACTTATGTGGTGCATAACACAGCTGTTTGGAGCTTCGCTCAGAAATTCAATAAACTCTGATAGAATGTTGTAAGCTTTTCAAGAGGTCTGATACGGCATCTCGACAAAGTGTCACTCCACGTGAAGTGAAATGATACTGATTCATTTGATCAGTTGATGTTGCGTTCCAGAGTGAGTGATTGTCGATTGCAGGCTTACGGATGTTACTTACGTTTCATGGAGTCTCAAAAAAAAAACTGATGGAAGATAACTGCTACATATGTTCCGTGACAGTCGTAAGTCATATAGTCGACAATCAGTCACTTTGAACGCAATATCAAGTGATTATTTTGATGTAGAGTGATACTCCATCGGCTTCTATTGTTAATTATAGCAGGGGTGAGGCGTAAGGGGATGTTGTATTGAAGAGGCGTGCGTGAAAGCCGAAACGTACGTAGACCTCGAGGTGCCATACATGACTACCTGAAAGGCTTAAAACATTCCATTAGCATAGCAGAGCGCTGGGAGTACCGTTGAGTTGAAAGGTGAGCGGCAAATTTTGGGTACGTGAGTTACTAAATGGCTTCTTAGCGAGACCCAAATGCTACCTCTATTGGTTCCCTCTCCTTTCTAATTCTCCCTTCATGGTGTTATCTGTGTTCAATGAACGTCGAGGGCACACGATACGAATAGGTTTGTGTGATCAGAAAACCACGCAGCAGTATATATTCGCCTACGCATTTCGCGTCTTTAATTTTGTCATCACTGGAGATCGTGTCGCCACACGCTAATCGACGCTGTCCGATTATTTAACCAATTGAATTACTGGCTAATTCACTTACAAAACAAATCTCTGTAGTGATACGTTTGAGATATGATTTTGTATAGTTTTCTGAAGTCACTATACACTCTTAACACTCATCTGCGCACCAAATCCCTCAACGTTGTGATAGATCGTCTAAATGAAACGTTCCAACACTTTGGAGTGGAATCCGTACAAAGTATTGTTATTTCTCCTACTTTTACGGTGCAGTGGTCTCATCAAAGCGTCTCGGTTATCATTCATCACATGTCGCTTATTTCCGACAATTAGCGCCACCTGATGTGCTTCCGTGATTACAATAATGTTAAGCAGCCGTTGACCCCGCCTTCTAACATGTTTCACTAATCTAGGCTATTTACTCACCATATCTCAAAATTACAGGTTTTTGAAGTAAACGAATGATTGTTGACCGCACCCCGTGTAACAAGCTAATCATTCCCTTTTTTGTCCTTTATCGCAGGTTTAGTGTTTCCCTATTGAACCTTGTAATCAAACAGGAAAACATCGTTCATCCACTTGAGCCTATTGGAATCATTCCAAAGAGTTTGCTAGTTGTTACGTATGCACCTATACTTCATGTTAGACGGCTTACAAGTCATTTTCCAAGTCACTTTGACTTTTTTAATTTGTAAGTAGGTCACTCTGTTTTTGTGCTTCATGAAGATTATTTTATTCAGTAAAAAACTTGTAGAAAGAAATTAATCGTTGTAATGTACGAGAATTCTTTTTATTTTACCACTTGAGTAGCCGTGTTATAACGATATCACTATTATCCAAGAATGTTGAGTGACATGAAAACTCAAACCGTGGACAAGTATTTCAACCGTCGCACCTTTTCCGTAGGCTCGCCCGGAAAAAAGTCCAAGATTTTGCCTATCTCGGATTCTTGTATATAGTATATATGCATATATATAGGTGCGTATAGTATACATATATATATACATATATATATATATATATATATATATGAAACGTCGGAGCCGCTGTGACCGAGTGTTTGTGATGTACGTCGCGCGTACGTGAAGCCACGCTCCACCCCTCAATTCTCTCCGTCAACCAACAATAACGTCTTATGGAGTGCCAGAGCAAGACTATCCTCGAGATTGCAGGGAGACTCACTTCAACAGTATTCTACTTCGTACAATAAGAAGACGAATAAATGGAGTGAATGATAGAAGTACTGAGATGCGCACAGTGGAAAAAAAAACACCGTGAAGACGGTTTTCTAAAGTATAAAAAAGTTACATATAACATCATGACAATTAATAAAGCGGCAAAATAAAAAGTTTATGTATACTGTATATATCCACGGTTGTCAGCTTACTGGGTGTAATGTCAAGAAGTGCTTACTAAACGAAACTCATTGTCGGTTGGTAGCTGGCACTTCCGGTACCTTATATCGCAGGACTGATAGCACAGTAAAAGCCCTGGTAGTGGGGCAGTGGTTAGCACAGCCCTTGAAATGGTGAGACGTGAGTGAACTTCGTGTATTTTCGTAATTTTGCAATATCGCTCAACATTCTCCGATATACCTTGTTATAATTGTCGCTACCATGTTTAACCATTCTATTTTAGGAGTGGAACCGTCTCCAAGAAGCAGGTGTGACGAATGAAGTCCTTAAGAGTGCCATATCATCATTTATTATTCAGGTTCTCTCAAGATTTTGTTCGTTCATGTTTATCACCTGGACGGTATTAACTATTTGCTAACGTTTCCTTCCGCTTTTTCCATGTATGAGGTCCTATAGATTAAAGGAAGTCGTCAATTTGTAGATGATTTTTATGTTACCAATTCAGGTCATAGCGGGTCATGGCGCTCCAGCTAAACGATTATGTAATAAAGATCCATTAACAATGAAATCTGCTGTATATTTGTCGCAGATGTTACCGAACGCTCAGTATATTTTTATGATAAGAGATGGAAGAGCAACTGTGCATAGTATCATTTCACGAAAGGTTTGTTTCCATAAAAAAACTGCATAGAGATGTGTGAAGAATGAATGGTGGCGCAAATGTGCCTCGGTGGTGTAATGGTAGTAGACGCGTCTCCGGTATGATGAAACGCGGGTTCAATTCTCGACTGGGGCCTTCTTTTGCTCACCACTCAGATTTCTCAGATAGATATGAAATATTATAACAGTGCGAAAAGATGCAGTAAAAATACTAGAACTTTTACATATAAAAAAACTGGACTAAAATTCAGTTGTGATGTTTGATATTGCTTGAACTCTTTCTGTTGCGATACCTACCATTACGATAAAAAAAAGTAAATAGTCGCATTCTTAGTATTGTGGAATTATGAAGTCGAGTGCAGTTCAGGTGACTATCACCGGCTTCGACCTAAACGATTATCGTCAGTGCATGACAAAATGGAATTCAATTATGGAAGTTATGGACGATCAATGCAGCCGTGTTGGTGATAAGTGTTTGAAGGTTGTGAAGTTCTATTGCATTTCAATAATTTGAGCGATTTGAACGGAAGCGTGTGGCTCAATGGTTAGAGGTGCTCTGTGAACACTCACGTGGTCACTGGTTCCATTTTGCGCCGATGGCTCAACACCCCATTATTTCCTCCTGAGTCGGTGAATTGATACCAGACTTGTCTGAGAAGATATTAGCACTCAATACATAGGTAGACCACCACCACGAGTCATTATAAAGGCCGGATATGCATTCAGTCACCTCTAACGATGCCAGATGAAATCAAATCTGATGGCACAGGCCCCAGGGACTGATTAGTTCTGAGAGGCTTTAGGTTTAAATGATTTGCAATGATATTCAGGTATACTACGAGCAGTTAGTTCTGCATCCTGAACCACAAATGCGGCGAATATTGGAGTTTTTGAAAATTCCATGGAATGATAGTGTATTACATCATGAGGAATATATAGGAAAGGATATCAAACTTTCGAAAGTTGAGAGGAGCTCTGATCAGGTCAGAGCATTTTATTGAAGTCTATACAACTCAAAGTGGTCCGTATCAATGGACTAACGTTCTATATTCTTTTTCAAGTGCTTATGATAGTTTGCCCACTTTTTATTGCTATTCAAATATTCCAAATGATATTTTTAGGTTATCAAACCGGTAAATATCGATGCGTTAACTAAGTGGGTAGATGCATTCCCGAAGAACGTTTTGGAGGAAGTAGATCTTCTGGCGCCAATGTTAAGAAAGCTTGGTTATGATTCAAGCGCAAATCCGCCATATTACGGTAGTAGGCTTGAAATCGTAGAATTTTCAGAGGTTTTCGTCTTCTAAATTTTGTAATCCTTTTTCTATAGGGAAACCGGATGAGCTGGTTTCAAAGAAGACGGAGGATGTGCATAAGCATCGTAAAGAATGGTATGAGAAAGCCGTGGAGTCGTAAATGATCCGGCGCGAGTCGAAAAAACCATATCCTTAGCCGAATTGAATATATTCTAATGAACATGGGTAATTTTTGTTTCTAGGGTAAACTATGTGCATGTTATTTTCCAAACTTCTCTCGATCTCTTTGGTTTTGCCGGTTGGTAAAGTCGTGATTTTTGCCGTTAATGGATCCAACACATTGCTATAAGTTATTTATGAAGATAATCAACTAAATATCTTGGCATGTGCTTGTTTGCTGGAATCCTCTTTCATTTGTAAAACTTATGCGCTCAGTACTGTGATAAGTGATATTTCCCATATATATATTCAGCCTTATCATGAATTACCGGAGTGTCGGCACATGTGCAATTGGTGACTGTATGACGCTTTTTCAATGACCTCAGGGTTTATGAGGTTGTGTATTACTTTGATAAATTTTCCACTCGTTCGAGTAAATAAATAATAGGTTTTCATACCGATGTGATGCTGTTCGAAATTATGTCGTTAAAATATTGTGAGACTAGAGACTTTATCCGACTGTCGATGTTTGAGTTTCTTCATCTGCGAAGTTTCACATAAATTAATCTGTAAATCGTAATTTTGTTAATTGTTGGAGTGTGATTTTATTCAGTATCTAATGATTAGCTTCCAATCGACTGTATTTTAGACTTCGCCTAGAATTCATTGTAGTCTAACAGATTTTTTCAGCCTTTTTGAGGTCTGGTAGGGCATTTCGGGTCGTACACTAACGTTTCGGCGTTACACACACGCCTCATCAGTATCGCGTGCCTTACACCTTAGCACCACAACTAATAATAGCGGCACCGAAGATTTATCGATATTGAAGAACTGGAAAGAACACTTGATGTTGCAGCCTAGACTGATTTTCAGTTGATGGTTTACGGCTGGTAACCCTCTCGAGGTGCCATACCAGGCCTCAAGAAGACTTGAAAATTTTATCGGACCATATTCAATGATCAGTTCTATTTACGGCTCTGCAGCCCTATACAAGTCTATATGATTGGTACAATCATTCATCTCTATGTTGGAAATCCAGCTCATCACCAATACCTGGAAGCTGATAAGCGATATTGAGGGGTGTAAGTATGATTAGCTAAACTGAAGATAATATTTAGACCCGCATCGGTAACTAGTGACCGTTTTAAGGTTCATGAATAACAATGAATGGATAGTGGAGTCGTTGATTATAGTTCTCTCCGTAGCCAACAACTGAAGTGCAGCTAGATCATATAAAATTGAAACATGGAGTATTTCTATTCAGCTTTTTCCAATTTTTTATTAGTTCTCCTCAAAAAAAGTGTTATAGACATTTCAACCTCAACTTTTGAAAAGGCATCCAAGTATTACAAACGGGTATGAGGTCGGATTATCCTATGCGTACTGTTAGCATGAAATCAAGAATCTAAATACAACGGCAAATTTTGGAGCGTCCACCATTCTGTGTATAAAGTGAACTAGTTGCCGTAAATATAATTGGAGGAAATGGGACGAAAGCATAGATTATATAGTTCTAACATTACTAGGTCCTTCACAGTACAAATGCATATTCCAAATTATCAATAACCAACTTCGAAGTTTTATAACGAGGTTTTGTAAGAAAAAGACGATTGAAAGGCATTATATGTTTCATAACAATCGTGAGCCATTCGACTGAAAAATAATTTCTAAAAAACATTTTACGCTGTTCTGATTCTAACATGTGTTTCCCGGCTCCCTACTATCATTAGGGGTGAGTTAGTGACGGAGCGTGTAGCTCCGATGAAGCGGGCGAGACCAGCGAAACATACGTAGGTCACTGACATACTGAACCTCGAACAGACTTGAAACAGGTCTCTCAAATTATCTCAATTACTTTTTTTTTTGGCTTGATCGCGCGAAAACGAATGTTTTGCACTGTACTGGTGCCATAACAGGCCCTACGGAAGGCTCAAAATATATTAGCAGATTGAAAATATATTTATTTCAACCATTAGACCTGTTAATATAGATATATCTCGTAATTAGTATTTTAGAGAAAGACGTAGTGTCTCATTTGAAACAAACGGTAATCTCTTGTCTAGAGCAAGTTACAGTACCTACAACATAACGTTGTATACAAATTACATCACTATCAACATGTCCTCTACTCAGAATAAGATCATTAGTACATGAGTAAGACGTAAAATGATCAGAATTGGCGCAGTTAAAACAGTGCATGGGAAGCGAGCAACAAAGCGCACTATCTGGTAATACTGTTTCTCGAGGAAAGAACTGATCATACATACAAAGGTAAGTATCAAAGAAAATGATTGACACCGTCGAAAACATCGCAAAATTACTGTTGGAAAGCTAAGAAAATAAAACAGAGTAACGCAAGTGAAAGCAGAATTTAAAATGATACGTATGGGAGGAAGCAAGCAGATCACGAAATTTCTATTTCTCCATCACGCACGTCCTTCAAGCTAAGGATTTCAAGTCGTCCATGACCCTTGCTTTCGTTTCTAACCATTTCATCAGTAGCGCGGAAATTCCCAGGTTCGATAAGACCCACCTAGAATTATTAACTTCAACGAAAGCAAAAGATTTGGATGCACACAGCATAAAAACCAATACTCTAATCAAATATGGAACCACTGTATTTTTAGAGACGACATAGGATTCTTCTGTCAAAACTCCGCAAATACATATCTAAGTCATTGAAGAAGGAGAAGAGCTCCCGCCTTTGATGAATTCCTGACAGAGGTGCTACACATTCGATATCAAGCGTCTTTAAAGGTAACTGAATGCATATCTATCCTATACAATGATGCGGCGGCCTGCTCATGCATCAAATCAGCACTGTTGCCATCCCAATAACTCCTGCGACAACTTGCCTAATGCGAAGAAATGGAAGGTTTGATGAGCCTAAGATGCGAGATCGAACCCACGACTTCAATCTAACTTTACACTGCCTCTATATTCGATGGGTCATGGGTCAGTAATTCCTTATTTTCTTCTCAAGCCAAATACGAGGTATTATAACGAAATTCATTCAAACAGCTAACGCTTCGGGAGTCTCGCCTTCTTCAGAGCATTGAAAGGTCAAGTTGTCCAGGATCCAATCAGCCAAATACCTCCATTACTCATCTAGAAAAAAATCACCGGATCCAGATTTCAATCGCATCGAGCACAAAGTCAGCTTTCAAAATACTCACCGCTTTTTGCAGGTGTTCCACTGAGCTATTGAAATGGAGATCACCGGACACAGTTCACTTGGACGCGTAATATACCAGTCACATCAAAACAACTGTCTTATATATTGACTCCTATCACAAGTGATTACGAAACATTTCTCCTTGCCGATGTGGGCGATACATCACGAGTCCATGTGAACTCTGTCCAGTGGTCTCCACTTGAATAACTCAGTGGAAGACCTATTAAAGGCGATGGGTACATTGATAGTTGACTTTGTGCTCGATGCGATTGAAATCTGGCTCTACAGATTCTTTCTAAAAGAGTTGTAGACGTGTTCAGTTGATTGAATTTTGGACAACCTGATCTTTCCAGGTTCTGCAGAAAGCGAAGCTACCAAAATGTCAGCTGTTTGAATAAATTGTGTTATAATACCTCGTGTTTAGCTTAAGAGGAGAATTAGGAATTACTGAAGCATGCCAAGGTTAGAAGATAGTCGGTTTTGGGTCAATTAAGTACTGCAACATAAATAGAATATTCTTAATCATATTACATTAGCGGACGTTTTGAAGCGTTAGCAAGAGATATTTCGACTATTTCAATGCATACAAGAGAGAACATACCATTTCAAGTCCTCCTTCGGCCCAATCTTCCATTTCTAAGTCGGAAAAGAGAGCTTTCAGTCGGCCATGTGTGATTTTTGCTTCATGTGAAGGCATCGAGATACGAATTCTCATCTTTGCGCGTTCAATACGGATCATTTCACTCAATTTTGGAATAACTTCCAGTGCCTGATATACAAAAAAAATCAATAGAATACTTATAAATAAGGGGAGTAGATGATCATTTAGAAGAAATAATACGCAAATCACCTGCTGTTTCGCATTTCTGTTGGGCTTGAGCGAAAAATGAAGTTCATGAAGAGCTTTCTCAATTGCTGATGGTGGTATGGGACGTTTCGTTTCCGGATTCACAACCATTGAAGCAATCAATTGGGAAACCTAAGGAAGAATGTTTTTTGTTAATATCAAAATCAGATTTCTGACAGATCGATATGTTCAGCAGTATTATGCTCGGAAATAATTGTTCATCTCGAATTGAACAATCATATCTCAGATTGTGATGAACCTTTTTTTTTTTGAATGACTCTTCTTCACATCTCCTGTGCGGATACCATCACTTTACACAATCAGTTCATTTCTTGCATCCATAGTCAAGAAATCGCGATCTTCTGTGTACTAGATTGAGTTGCTGCTCAACAATTTTTGGCTTTACTGATTGTCGTTGAGTGCAGCTCATGCTGATAAAGCTAAAACTACCTCGAGTTCTTGGATAGCGACGTCTGTTACTACGTAGATTTGAAGGAGTGGGAGGAACTCAGACAGCACTTATACCCATTACGCAATCGCAACAGAACATTCGATCTTCGTAATACAACGATCAAAGTTCTCCAGCGTGGGCGAAGCACAGTGAGTGCAGGCGACATGAAATACATATAGCGGACTCACTAGCTAGAACCCGCCACAAGTTACTACTGAAGTCCGCTACCACTGCTGCAGAATGGAAGAAATGATGGAACCGCAATGTGGTGACGAGTCACATAAGCAGTAAAGAAATTCATAGATCTTCACCAATAAGATATAATGCCCTCATTGTACCAAGACGGAACTCTGGCTTCCTCAGTTCCACAAAACCTCCATCCGTCATCAAGTGTCGCGTCTCGAACAGCGAAATAAATAAATAAATGGATTTCGTCGAGCAGAACGAGATGGGATCTCCTGACGCCGACGTTCGCAGCTACCAGGGTTTGAGCTGAAAAATCTAATGACGTAGATTTGGTCTTCAACAACACCGAAATTTTGAAATCTCGAAGAAACTTAAGAAAAAACGAATGACTATATTGTCTTGTGACTGGTAATTCACACCTTGAATATATACAAGGCCAAAGTAAAGTGGAAATTGGAAAAGGAAGAAGACAAGTGAAGAACAGATTCCAACAGCGCTTGTGGAAATATTGGTCACCGATACTACGAAATTGTTGGACGGTGCCAGTCCCATCACGCAACGAACATCATCCTGAATGCTTGAGCTACGTCTATCTAGGTCGTGAAATCAACATGATGAACGACGTAGCTCCACAGTTGAGCAGAAGAAAACGATCGGCTTGGGGAACGTTTAACGAAGCATATAGTGAAGAGAACGAAAAACACTGACCCCTTGTCTATCTTTTCAACTCAATGACTCTCCTTGCCTTAACACATGCTTCAAAAACTAGGATCGCTATGTAATCACGATCATAAAATTACTGGTTGATGCCATATCGAAAAGTCGATGCTGAGAGTATCCCGTATCTCGCAAAAGAGAAAGTATCCCAAGTTCTGACCTGCGTCAGCGATCAAAAGTCAAGTATGCCGTTCTCACAACCAGGATATCGAAGATAAGAGGGGCCTAAAACGTAACGCGTTTTAACGACAACCTATGGACGACAGCAGTTACCGACTGAATTTTTCAAGATACTAGACGCACAATAGAAAGACCACCGACCAGGATAGCCTAATTTCTTCATGAAAAGCCTAAAAGGAAAATATGATGCTAAACAAATTCCTACAGTAAGAAGAACCGCTTTGGCTGCTCTTGTGCGGATAAGGGACAATGAAAGTATTACTGGTGCCCTCTCGGGTCACTCGACGATCAACGGGACAGCAGGTGGCATAAGTGATGGTGCGAAGGAGGGAAGCGTTTTTTTTTGAAGTTTAGCGCTTTCGCAGAATATTACAGTATAACATATACGATCCGCACTGGTTTGCTTTCATTCACCGATGCAATGACAACAATTCTAAACTTCAAAGCTAAATATGACATGTACAGTACAGATGATGATATAGCAGTTGAAAGTACAAGAGTCTATGAAATCTTTGCACCCTTCGTTGCATTTACCATCACGAGATTTATATTTTCCGCACCTCACTAATGTATTTTGTGCTCTTTTTTGTCGATGCTTGGATTTCAGAAAGAAAAAGCAATCAAACAAGCGCGTATTGCGTCAAAAGGCATAGTGATGTTCACAAATGCGTCTTCGATGTTTTTGAGAGCCACAATCTCACTTGTAAGTTCAGGAATTTAAATGCTGCTTGCAGTTTTAAATATTCAATTCCAAACAACTCTGAAGATCACAATGATTTTGAAGAACTGTCTCTTCCCCTAAATTGATAGAGCAAAACCCGCTTTATAAGTCGATTACATTGTCAATTTATGAAGTAGTTTAGTTGTCAAAATATTAATAACATTTTACGAAAACCAGATTTCAACGGTAAACATTAGAATGTAAAGTGCTACCTCTTTTAGCGATTGATCCGTTGCTGCTTGGCGCTCCTTCTCTGATACTTGCAAATCACCTTTTTCAAGAATCTGAGATTTTTCAACGTTGTTATATAATGCATAAATTGAATCAGAATTAATTTAAAAATTATATTCCGTTCAACCTATACATTGCCAACTAATAATAGTTTTTCAATGATTTAGCTAATGCCACGAGGGTCACGAATAAGATTTTGAACAAATCGACGTCCTCTTCTTCAAAGATAATGATTAAAGTTCATAGTGCACAGTGCTGGCTTCGAATTAAACAAAGACGTCGAAAATTTGACCAGATAAATTATATTTATCAACCTGATGGTTCCAGCTAAGCTATAGAAGAAACTACATTAGAACTTTATAACCTGATAGAATATCTTGAGCCCTTCATGAGAATTGTCATGGCGCTTGTACAGTGCAAGTCACGTGTTTCGGCATTACAGCCTTGCCACTGGCTACGGTGCCTTTCGGTTCAGTCAGTTCCGCGGAGAGATATCCCCTGTGTATAGGAGCCGGCGCTTAACGCTTCATACGTAAAGTTAAACGACAAAATCATCTGACAAGCAGTGTCGTACAGTCAATTGCTCGTGGATTTATCGCCTTGCGACAAGTGCTGATGGATTTATCGCCCTGTGGCAATATTTCGACGTCGGTTCCTCTATACAGGGGAAACCTCCAAGCGGTACTGACTGATGCCGAAACACATGCCTTGCACTGTATAAGTGTCATAAAAGACCTCAAGAAAGACTTAAATATATTACCAGATTATATTGTTCTGAACGGTTTCTCAAGAAACACTCGAAACGAGAAGTATCTCAAAATTGTCGATCTAAAATGAAGCAAAATTCAAGAATGATAAACGCACCAGTTTACATATTTCCAATTGATCATCGGTACCGAATGCTGCCGTCAATTCATCTTTCTTTGCCACTTGTCCTTTCGACACGTTTGAAAATACGGTGTGAGTTTGAAGAACTTCATCGATATCTTTCTCACTAAAATGATATTTCGACAACATGCGCTCTAATACCTTCGCCCCATCCAGTCAACTATTTTCCATCTCTGTTTCTCAATCTACATTTCTGCAATATGTATTTCTACATGTCATGCAATCGTCTTCAACTTTTGTCTCGCTTGAGACGATTGAATGCATATCTGGCCATCAAAATGACTTGCGGCAGTCAACCGATGTATAGAGTCAGTGCTGCTTATCCTCTAGACAAACCTGATACCGGATAACGATTAACCGACCCTGAAGGAATGGAAGGCTTGATAGCCCTTGAGTGCGAGATCGCACCATCGACGTGTGCGACACAAAGCACCTCTAAATGTTACAAGCGCTCTAGTCTCCAGAAATAAATTCAATTTAAACTTTAGTTCGAAAGAAAACATTGAATTAGTGTACTCATTTGGTAAAAATACATTCCGATCGACTCTTCTGAAGAGGTCTCAAAGAAGTCGATCGAAGAGTATTTCACATATGTCAACGTTAGAGTCAAATGCCCTGCAACCGACAATAAATCACTCTGAAAGTACGCAACACCAGTGATAATTTCACTATACGCGGAATGGTATTTCTTAGGTGTAGATTCGCTACGATGATAGAAGTGAGCAAAATGGCTGGCCTGTGCTACTGATGAGGCTTGCGAGAAAGTAAAAACGTACATCTAGCACTAGAGGTGCCATACTAGACCTTATGAAAGGGTTTAACCATTCTATCAGACTATATTGCACTCATTTTATACTTCGAAACATTTTCTACACAGTATTGGGTTAGTGCGGAAGGAATCTATCCATACGCATGCCAGCAAGTTCAAGCGGTCGAGCCAATGTAACCTTCAACTCCTTCGATTTTAACAAATCCAAATTCTTTCCCGTTTGGTTGCACAGATTCCCAAGTCCATCCATTACGCTAGGTAAGAACTTTTCATAAAAGTGTTAGTAAGCACGCTAAAGCTTAAATCTCTGGCTAACGTTGTGTGTGACCGGCTATTTGAAAAGACCCTTTCATAACGCTGTAAAATTCAAAATAAAACTATGTTACACATCGCCCGAGCAATTCAACTATTACTTCGCTAGAAGCACGTAACAAATGGACGTATAGAGAATAGAAATGGTATCAGAGTCAGACGTTTGATGTGGAGTTTCTTCCAAAGAGGAGAGAAAATTCCTAACTGAATAACAAAAGTCGTACTTCATATAGGCGCCATCGATCAATGATCGCGTTGCCTTCTCCCACTCCTAAGCTCGTGAATTAGCCAAAGAGTACTTGCTCGCGTATGTAGACCAATATTATTTTCCCTACTACACTTCACGGAAACGGTATTTCAAAAAATAAGCATACAGTTGGAATCCTTAAACCATACGCTATCGAATGATCACTGACAATCTAAAGAAAGAGCTCCGTTTTGTGAGAAAAACGCGTAGCGAAACACAAATGTTTTCCTTTCACTGAGGCGTTATAATAAAGACTTCTTCAAAAAACGGCTATGTATAGCGCTAGCCAGGGAAATAAATTTTCAAATGATTACTAACACTCTTCACAAAAAGTTTTTGTCCAGCGTAAAGGATAGGCTTGGAAATCTGCGCTACCAAAATTCGCATATATATAATGTGCATATATATATATATATATATATATATACGTATGCATATATATGCATAAGTTTATACACATATACATGTACATGTATGCATAGATGTAAAGGTATGTATTTGCATACGTACATATATATTTGCGATGATTGAGATGATCACTTCAATAAAGTCGGAAATGCTTATAAAATAATACGAACTATCTATTTTTACGTTGATGCCATATTGCTATTACATGCTCTTTTGATTCAATCGCTGACGTTTTGGCGATTTCGCCGTTTATTCCCGCTTTTTCTTTCTAGAGAGTGACATCATCCGCGTATGTTCTACAGACGATGAACAATCGCTATTTCTCTTCTTCTGTCTTATTGAAGGCAGATTCGTAAGAGAATAAAGATAGTTATCTTATATATGTGTGTAAAAGGTGCCTCTAATACAACTCGGCTGCACAATCGATTTTCAATCCTTCAGGGAAAAGTCTTTTTCGCCTTTTCCCCAGACTTTTTGCAATCATTCAATAGCTTGAGTCTCGGTGATTCCAATATATGCTTTTTTTTCTGACAACACCTTTTAATGGCGCTGTAGCAGAGAAAATAAGACTGAATTTCGCACTCAGGGAGCAGTTTTTGCCCGGTCAGGGTGGGTGGATGGCTTTGTGAACAGCAATTCGTAACAAACGGTAACGAGGCGGTCAGGATTTGCATGGTCTTTCGACGACTTTTAATAAATACTTGAGAGCATAAATCTGGGTAATTCTGAAGCTAAGCTTGGCTCTGAAAAAAAACTTCATAGAGCGCTGGAAGAGCAAAAGAAGATCATAATTCGCATTCCTAGACTTAAGCTTGGGCTTAGTGGTGGGTTCATTTGACAATATAGAATGGAGATAGAACCCTAAGTTCATAAAACAATGAGACAATGTTGTTTCTAAAACTCTAATGTAAAAAGATAAATTGCTACGAAACGCAGGAAAAGTTTTAAAATAACTGACGAAAATATGCGTGATAATGCGGGTCGAGTGCGATACTCAATTTTATTTTCATTTCAAGCGTACTTAGAGTTTTTCGGAAATCAAGTACGGCACTGAAGTCGCCAAAATTCAAGCTATCGAATGACTAATAAAAGCATACATAAAGGCCAAAAAATCCTTGTCTTCAAAAAACTGAAAAATGATTTAAGATAACCGATTTTCGCCGCTCCCTTCAATCCACAAGAGCGTCGGCTGCCTGTGAAAAAGACTTAGGGACACTTTAGTAAGGCCGCCTTAGCATACTAAGAAATCAGATCAGCATTTCAGAACGACGCCGAAAGATAAAGCTCAGAAGTTGCAGCCAGACCCAGTCGTAAATTCAGAGATGACAGCAATCGTGTTTTATGGACGCGAGGCAACATACCTATTGAAACGGTGGAATTCGCCACTTAAGTAAAATCGGATAGTGTGGATATAGAAATGAAAGCAAATCGCAAGAGGGCCAACGGTAATTCCACATTTGACGAATATCTCGCTAACTTGGTAACATTTCATAGTGGCTTCCTAAAAAACCTTCGTTGGTGTTCAGAAGTCGGCACATATACTCGGTGGCCTTAGGGAAATGGAAGTTTGCCGCCCTCCAGTTATTGGGTTGGCAAGAAATTTTCCGGACTTCATCGTTTTTACTGATTATTTTTCATGCATTCAAGTTTTTGTCTTTTCTATCCTTTGAGTGGCTTCTTAGGGCTATTTTGATGAGTAACACTTCTACATTTGTTCAAAAATGGATTGTTCCGAGAGCAGAAACGATTGTTGATGCTACACGAGCATCGTTGCGTCCCACAGCAGCACTTAAACTCAAACGACACTTGAGTAAAATCAATAATCGTTTTTGCTTTCGGGCCAATTCCACCTCAAAGCAAACATCACCTTTATCACCTGTCGTCCCGTTGATCGCTGAGTGACTCGAAAGAGCACCAGAAACTCTTCCATTTTCCCCTATCGCGTGTAAAAGTAGCCCAGTGGGTCCTCATCGCTCTAGAGATTCGTTGAGCGTAATATCTTTCTTCTAATTTTTTTTTGTGTAGAAATCAAACTATTAGGTCCGTGGTCTTCCTGTGGAGCATTTGATATCCGAGACATCCAGTTAGTAACGGCTCTCGTCCATAGGTTGTCGTTGAACGCATCACGTGTCCAGCCCATCTTACTTTCGATTCCTGGCGTGTACAATAGCGTCCTTGATCTTCGATCGTTGACGTAGGCCGGAACTTCAGATCTCATATTAGTTCCCTTATTTGCGAAATACGGGATACTCCTAGCATCGATCTTTCGACTGCGCGCTCAACAATGTCAAGTGATCTTCAATCCTGCTTACGTAGCGATCAGATTTCTGCTGCATGCATTAGGGCAGGGATAATTGTCGAGTCGAAAAGGTGGGCACGGAGTCGGATGTTCTTTGTCCTCTTCACTACATCTCCGATGCTCTTAAACGTTCCCCAAGCCGCTCGTTTCCTCCTCCTCAACTCTGGAGCTAGGTCGTTCATCATGTTGATTTCACGACCTAGATAGACGTAACTAAAGCACTCGGAGAACTTCGTTTCATTGAGCGTGAATGGGGCATCCAAAACGCATCCGTTCCTCATAAACATCGTTCTCGTTAGATTTAGTTGGAGACCAAATCTTTCCATAGGCGTTACCGAAATCGGTCTAAATTCGTTTCGCTTGGCTAGTGCTTGGTGTTACGAGGACGATATCATCAGCGGAGCGAAGATGGTTCAATTGTCGACCGTCAATTTTCACCCCCATATCGTCCCATTCTAATGTTCGCACGACGTTTTGGAAGGTGGCAGTGAATAATTTTGGCGAATTGTATCGCCTTGTCGAATCCCTCTTCTTCCGTCGATAGGAATGCTGCTGTAGAATGGCGATGTTTTGGTCGTGAAATCTTATTTAGCTCACGGAAGATCGTTATACACCAAGTAGGGATGCCCTAGTTTTCCAGAGCCTCTATAACCGCTTCAGTTTCTACTGAATCAACGGTTTTCTTCGTATCGATGAGAGTGAGACAGAGTGGTGTTTCTTACTCTCGTGAAACTTCAATGAGTCTTGTAAGTGTGTGGATGTGGTCTTGGTACTAAATCCTTTCCGGAACCCTGCTTGATCGCATGGCTGTCCTTAGCCCAGTGTTTTGTCAATCCTGTTTAAGATGACTCGAGTGAAGAGTTTATAGACAACGGACAGCGAGCAGATTGGGCAAAAATTGCCTAGGGCGTGAAGGTCTCCCTTTTTGAACAGCAACATAATCTTGTTGGTTTTCCGTTTACTGGGAATCTTGCATTCTGACGGGTAGCGAGCGAACATCCGAGCCAGGGTGTTGATGAGAACTGGTGATAGGTTCATATATCAAGGTAACCGCAAGAAGCTGCTCTAAACGATAATAGAAACACTAACTCAAACTAATTAAAGATTCCAACAAAATGAGAAAGTCCGGAAAATATCTTGCCCACCCAATGGAATGAGGGAGTTTATGTAGAAGGCCTACTCATACTGAGACTTTCGTGTGCGTGTGTCAGACCCTCTTGAAGCTTGCATAATCATTCCGTAAGAATGATAGTTACGCTGTAAGACGCAATAAGAAAATCAGTAACACCTTGGCCGCAAGATAAAAAGCAACAGAAAGACGATTTAAAGATTCCAGAAGCCTCTAGCGCTTCGCCGCAATAACCTGTAGTTCATTGGCAGCGATACATGAAATCTGAAAGGATGAAAGAATAAAGCTCGGCATTAATCAATCCCTGAAATATGCGCGATGCAAGCGGCTTCATCAAGCATCGTTTGAAGCAACTAAGTGCATATCTATCCTTTATAACTCGCGGTAGCCAACTGATGTATCGAGTTAGTACTCCTATCCTCCTTGACAAGTACGACATCAGTTCAATGACCTCGGAGAGATGGAATATCCCACTAGCCATGGGCGCGGAATTAAATAAATGACCACGTGTGCGTCAGCGTCGCTGGGCACCTCTCATCACTGCCTTGCACGAGCCATATGAAGTCTTATGGCTTCTCTTTCGAAAAAAAGAGCTCACTATACTCAAATTCCATTTAATCCTTTGAGAGATCAGACGGCACATTTCGTACCCTGTCGCGCGACGTCGAATCCCACCCAGCTACTGCAATGGCGGCGTCGCGTCTCGTGGAAAAGCGACAAAGCGACGCCACCTGCCTATCAACGCTGGTCGTTGGAGAGCTAAGCATTGCTCCCTGTTCAAACTAATCATACTGGAATCTGTAGTACACTAAATCACACATTCGCACGTATGCAAACACCTCCACTATGGAATTGTTTATAATCTGGAAGGAAAAAAAAGCTAACCTTTTGTTCCTCCAATTGACAACTTTGTTTTTATAGCAAGCGATCTCGAAGCGTTTTCCCATTTTCTTCAGGCGAACCACTGCGACGTTCGTAAGGAGTTTTTGATTTGTTGGTGTCTTGATATTTTTCGACATCTCTAGAACATGAAACCATTACTTGCATACTTTATAACATGAAAGTTACAAACAACTAGCACTGGTATTAATCAAGAATACGTCTCAATAACCTTATGGTCAACAACAATTACGCTACGTGTCGAAGCGATTGCAGATGAGACATTTCAAGGAGAACAGCACAAATAATAGGAAGACTAGTTAACCCTTGAGGACCGTGGACCCACCTCCTCTGCATCTCTAACCCCCAGTGTAGCAACGCTGGACACAGCCCGCTCCACCTCCTCTGCACTTCTGACCCCCCGTGGGAACCCATTTGTTGTGTTACTGTATGATTCAAATTATATTATTTTTGTGATTTCCCTATTTATAACAATATAATGAGGCGCTGGGGTCGAGTGATTGTGATGCTCGTCGCGGCGCGCATGGAGAACCCCTCCCCCCCCCCCTCCTAACTCTCTCCGGCAGGCAACAACAACGGTCTATGGAACGCCACAGCCAGACTATCTTCGATATTGCAATGAGACCTACTCAATCGCTTTTCTACGCCGTTCAAGAGGAAGAAGATCAAACGAATTGAATGCTAGGAGTACTGGGATCGGTACAGTGAAAAAAAGTGTGTTGACGGACCAAAGAAGTAAATAAATAAATAAAAACAACAGCATAATATATTTACATATAACATAAGCACAGCATATAAACATAATAGGAATAACAACAATAGTACAATTAAAATAATACAATGACATATCCAATGCGTTCCCACGCCGGAGGTCAGGAATGCGGAGGAGGTGGGTTCGCGGTGCCGAAAGAGTTAACCCAGTGATATCACAGTTTACCGATTGGGCAGCACGATTCACGAGCGGCACGCGATAATCGTCACTTAATAAAGGTTGTCTTCTCTGTTTTGAGGAAAACCCTAGGTTTCTCGTGTTTGTCTGATGCTGCATGATTTCCTTTACAAGCTAGCTCATATGCTTTGGTTCTCATATAACATTCAGCGAGAAACCCCAAAGGTGAAGTGGTATTCTTCTCGCTCTTACAACGCTATACGAAGACCTTTCTAAAAATAGACCTAGTTTCAGAATCACCTGGATCCATGCTATTCAACGGTAACTGAATTTTTGATGAAAAACCATATACAAACTCTAGGCAAGCAAAAAATGGACGCCGATCATTAAGCGTAATCATATTTTCGCCGCTACAACGCTATGAGAAAGCCAGTCTAAAAAGTAAAGTATAGTTTTGAGATCGCCAGAGTTTGAGTATTCGAATGACTTCCAGAAGTCTAGAGGAAGAGCTCTATCCAGCAAAAAAGGGCTTTCGAGTAATCGTGAACCTGAGGAGGTACACGGCGTCTCGAACGGGTCAAGGGTGTCCCACTGGAAAAATGGCACTAAATTCTTGCGAAGTGGTAAGAAGCATATATTGCAAAACGCTCCTCTACTATCACCATGGAACAATGGCTGGCTACTTGACCTCTGACCCTTCGATGACTGTGTGTACCATCTTCGGTACACAACTTCTCATGCGTCTTTTACACTAGATAGAAAATCTTCACCCGACTTTTAACAGTCATTCGATAGCTCAAAAAACGGCAATTCGTGAACTAAGCTTTCCTTCTCGAAAGGCCTTTTTATTGCGCTGCAACAACGAAAAGAATACTAGGTCTCACACTCAGACTTCTCACACAAGACATTCCCAGTAGCATATGAGCGCGTAGATTAATTCGTGGAGTATGGAAGTAGCACCAGAAACCCTAAACCTTTTTCGAAACGGAAACGAAAATCCTAACTATATGATGGAAATCGCGCCAAACGCGGTCCTCAAAGTGTTAAACGACTTCGGCACTATCCAATACTCGCTAAATAGACTTGCGCAATTTTCTTTCCCAAGAAGCAAAATATCCAGTGGGATGTAGCTGTGTCTGAGTATGTTCTCTTAGATACTTACTATGGAATAAAACTCTCACTTCAATATTTAATCTAATAAAACATCTAGAAGGTAGTATTTGCTTGGATTTGTTCACGGATTTCTACCGGAACACAATTAGACCAAAGTGAGCTATACAAATCTTCATTCATAACATTTCTGACAAACAAAAAGGAAAAAAAAAACAAGATATACATGGCTCTTTTCCTAAAGCTTTCTCACCTCTCACACTGAAAACTTAAGTGCATTCAATGATCTACATCATAAACGAATAAATCAAATAAACACAAATCAAAATACACGACTCTTAATAGCTTTGTACTACCCATATTTTGCAATCAAATAGATGACTCCGCCACTATAGCATACATACAACGAGGTTCTTCACATCAACGGCTTAGATATGACTGTCTAACGAGACAAGAAAAGAAAGGGGAAAAAAGAACTCAAAATGGCATTCACTCTAAAATAAATGACTTAAAAACAATGAAATATTGAACTGTGACAGAAAAAATGCTGATGGCGAGAAATAGCGAAAATATCTAAGGCTGTAGGAATGTCATGAATCCCTAACACTGAGCGAACCGGGTATTACAATGACTCCTTAACGATGCGATTCCGTAGTTTAAGAGTTTTTACAAATAAACAGAACATTAGAGACAATTCCTTACAAAAGAGAAAATTCTTTCATGTTGTCTCACCAGCAAACAACCCAGCTTGGAGCGTTGCACTAGGGCTGACCATGAACAATTACGAAACCTAATGCAGCAAGATCACCTGAAACCACCTTGTCAAATGCTAGATGAACACCACGGCCAGTGTCAGACACATTTAAGAATGGATTCACAATAGCGTGTACATATTACGATTGTCCGCACAACTCTTGCTCTGCTTTTTTTTTGACCTGTAGAGCGAAAGTTCTGCTGTTACATTAACCTTTTCCGGACGGCAGCATAATCAACATCAAACGCGGCGCGCGATTCTCGTTAGTTAGTAAGGATCTTTTCTTTGTTTTGGAGAAAACTTCGAGTCTCCTGAGATATTCAGATACCCATAAAATTCTCTGGAGTAAAACGTAATACTATTTTCGCTTGTACAACGAAAGCTCTGAACACTTTCTAAGAAATTAAATTTAGCTTAAAATCGCCGAGATTTGTAGTATCTGATGAATATTACTATAACCCAATCAAAAGCCATCCACAGACCTCAACAGTGAAAAAATCACTCCAGCTGTAAAACATAAACTTATTTTCACCTTTAAAATCTTCAAGATTTTAGCTTCGAATGACTACTAGAATTCCAGTAAAAAAAGTTTTGTACAGCGAAAAAGACCTCTAAGATTTATGGGCTGAAAACAATCGTTATTTTCCTTAAAGGATTCGAATACTTTTACTTTCGCAATCAAACTCAAACAATTTCAATGTGCTTCTTGAAAATTTCCATTACAGCGTAAACTTCTCTAGTAATAAGATGCTTCTCAGGAGAAAGATAAAAGTTGAAGATTCAAGCGCGAGCATGAACTGACAATCAATCTTCATATACAATTCAGGAAAAAATGACGGACAACTTAACACATCAAGATTGCGCTTGTAATTGTGAACCTCTGGAAAACTTTCTATCGTTAACGGCAAACATTTTCGAACTGGTAAACAACCGTTGATTTTCTTTACAAAAAGCATCATTCCCCAGGTTACGATATTTTTTTGAAGAAGAAAAAGACCCTGGGAACTTTGAGTTCCGAATTTAACCGTAGCAGTAACCCTGTAAGAGCTATAGATAGTGAGACATGAGAATGCTGTATTAAGAAATCGTACGTCAGTCTGGTATCATAAGCTGAACTTTCGGAAGAGTTTGCAGTTCGAGCACATATTCCGTTAACCGGGACCCATCCATCGGGCATTTCACAAGACGCCAGTGTAGGCCGAGTTTGTGATATAGACAGATATTCTCGTGGTCCAATGTCTTCTCAACGGCGGCCACTGTCTAAAAACTTGACACAATCCTCAGACGTAGTAGGATGTCAAAGCAAAAATAAGAGATAAGCTATGCTCTTTTGTACCGAAATACAAAGCATTTGAGTGACAGACGATACTGCTCATAAACCCTTATACGAACTACTTATGAGTAACACGAGTGATACAAAAAGTAAAAAAGAAATTGAAACGACCTAGTCAAATTCTTCATACTTTACTGATTGTTAGCAGTTGCATAATCCTATGAACAATATCTACGAATGTAAAAAGGTAGGCAACACATGCTACCTCGGCGGGAGTCGAACTCGCGTTGCACTCACACTGGAGGCGCGTGCTATTACACACCACCGATACCACAGCCCTAATACTGCTCCTTCTTCAATATGAACTAACATATTTGTCAGAAACCACCTTCAAAGGGTCTCGTCGGGTAAGCGCATATGACAGTTCCCATCGAAGAAAGAGTGGTAGCAAAGTGGCAGCCTCGGTGGTGTGGTGGTAGCAGGCGCCTCTCAAGATGGGTGAAACGCAGGTTCAACTCTCATGAGGTTGAATGTTTTGCATACTACTCGATATCTTTCGTTTTGAACTAAAACGATTTGAGGACAAAAGTCAAACTGCAACAATGAGTAATATGACTTCTACAAGCTTTCCTGCAACAAACACTTGGCGATATTTCCTCATCGAACTTTTTCGGAATTTTTTTTTTTGACGGTTAACCTAATGTATTACTGATAGACGTGACGTTCTATGAATACTTTCAGGAAACTTTTCTTTGCCAATCGTACTATAAATTACACTTTTCATTCTGTTCAAAAAACATTCGAATGAGCAGTAGCACTCGACAAACTTACCCTCCTATTAAGACAAACTACGGGAAACAGTGAACACCCAAACGAACAGCAACAAAAGAGCAGTCCACATAATAACCATCGACTAAAGTACAGAATTTCCTGAACTAACAGAAAGTTCCTGCGATTCAAAGCTGTTACCTTGACATTTGAACATGTCGTCTGAGAACGTTATTGATGCGTCCAAGGGTGTCTGAAAGCTCTTCAGGAGCAACACGACCAATTAACTCACTGGGAAAGTCCGTATCAAATCGAGAATTTAAGCCAAACCTAAACAATGACAACTGAACAAATGCTCACAAAATTTTTCAAGGACCTCTTTCCACAATCTCATTACGTCTTCACTAACTCACTAACACGCTGATCTTCCTCGTTTGTCACAGATAATCAACGATATTGAAGAATAGATCTATTACCAAAAATGCTAAGCTTTACGAGAAAGTTCCTTAACTGTAAGAACATGTTTATAGAGGAATAGGAGCGAGTGGGAAAATAATCCGTCTCTTTCAAAGTTTACTTAGTTCTCAAAATAAGAAAAAACGGGATTATGTCCACTTCAGATAATCTAAAAACATCGGACGCCCAAGCAGTACCATCAAAACAGATGCGACATGAAGAAACGCAGGATTTTCTACAGAAGTGGTTGTGAAATTTCACCGAGATTCAATAGATCAGATTTCTGAGAAGAACTTAATTCCACCAAAGAATGAAATGCAAGTCTTTCTATTTCTCAGACGTCGACAGTACCAAAACTTTTCAAATCAACTGTTGGAGTAATTCTTCTCAAAATTGTTCATCCACTGCTGATGTGAAATGTCTATTAGGTAAACAAACATGACTCTGCACGTTTTTTTGCTATGATAATAGTAAAAAGTAAAGAATTCTATTCGGTTATGAGGGGACAAATGAAAAACCGCCTCATCCGAAGGACAGGGACTTTTGATAGGAGGGTTAGTGACCATTCGAAAGCTGAGACTTCAGGCTACAACTGCCCGCAGCCGGTTTTCGAAAATTTTGTAACAACTCGAAAGACCGACTTTCTTGAGACCTCGGCATGTTATTATTATGAAACTTTGAAAATAAGAAGAAAAGCTTAGAACACTAATCTTTATTCAAAGCTTCACGAGGTTAGTGTCTTTTTCCCAATTGATTGTTCTTCTTTCAGGGTTTTTGCGGTTGCTTGTGGCTGACGTTTCAGCAAATAAGCCTTCTTTAAAACCTCAACGTATTATTCTTTGTAGCTTTATTTATATGACTATAGAATGTGGGAAGAAAAAAATATTTTGAAAATCCAAGGTAATGATAAGCGATAATTGATTCAGGAAAAACTACTCACCTTAAAATCTAATAAAGGGACTACCTATGTTGTTAGCGCCAGAGTGACGTATGAGCCTGCCCCCATGTCACTAGGTCAAATTATGTACAGATGTCAGCTGAAACCCATGCTAGAAAATCAATCTGAGATAAGGTGTCGTGTGGTTGGTTATTTTGAGGCAGTCTCCTTATTTGTTTATTAGCGAGTCTCTGGAATTTACAGAAAGCTTCAAGGGTTTTTCGCGCCGATGTTTTTTATTTGGTGCCCTAAGATTTTGACTACTACCTCGAAGTCGTCATCGTTGTGCGATAAGGTATATTATAAGGTATTACAAGAAATAAGGAATTATATAATATACCTTATCTCTTGTAAGACATGTGGTGGCGAATATATTGGCGAAACAGGCAGACCACTTCACATTCGCATTAAAGAGCACCTAGATGGAAAAACAATTAGAGACCCAGGTAAACCTCTAGGTACACACGGGATACAATGGCACAACGATGACGACTTCGAGGTGGTAGTCAAAATCCTAGGGCACCGAATCAAAAACATCGGCGCGAAAAACCCTTGAAGCTTTTTGGATAAATTCCAGAAACCCGCAAATGAACAAAAGAGGAGAGTGGCTTAACATAACCACCCACATGGCACTCTATCTCAGATTGATTTTCTAGCGTGGGTCTCAGCTGACACTTATACATAATTTGACCTAGTGACATGGGGGCGGATTCATACGTCACCCTGGCGCTAACATAGGTAGTCCCTGTATTAGATTGTAATGTGAGTGGTTTTCCCTGAATCAAATATCGCTTATCATTACCTTAGATTTTCAAATTATTCTTTATTCTTCCCATACTGTAGAGTCATATAAATAAAGCTACAACGAATGTTACGTTCAGGCTCTGAAGAAGGCGTATTTGCCGAAACGTCAGCCACAAGCAAACGCGAAAACCCGGAAAGAAGAACAATCGATTGGGAAAAAGATACCAACCTTGTGAAGCTTCAAATAAAGATTAGTTTCCTAAGCTTTTCTTCTCATTTTCGAAGGTTTTCGAAAAAATCTTTTTTTGACGTTTCTACAGAAAAAAGATTTCTTGTGCTGCAGACGCGCATATTTCTCGTCGGACAGGGCTCTTTCTTTGGACTACTAGTAATAATTCCATAGCGTGATGGTAGCTGATTCTATCGCTGTGCTTACATTCTGAAAAAATCATTTCTTTGCAAAATCAGGCAAGACGAATTGGATTCGCTTGTGCTAGTAAGGGAGTCTTTGGTCAATTCACGTGCAGGCGCGTAAGGCAGCCACGTGAGCTGCTGACGCGATAGTTCTCTACGCGTTCATATGCCCGAAAAGTCGATGATCATCGCGTCACCGAAGATGGTCCTTCACGACAAGCACGTGAATTGGCCAAAGGCAACACTTTTCACACATTGAATTCAACTTATTTACCTGCTGCGTTGCAGAGGAACAGCCTTTTCAGGATATAAGCACAGAGTTAGAATCAGTTACTATTACGCTATTGAAAAATTACTGATAGTCCAAAGAGCTCCGTCCAGCGAAAAATATGGGCGTCTGAAGCATAGTTTTGTGTGGATTCTACAGCGATATAAAAGGGTCTTTTCGAAAACCGGCCACGGGCAGCTGTAGCCAGATGTCTCAACTTTCGAATGTTTACTAAGACTCCCATTGGAAAGCTCTTCTCCAGCGAATAAGATTGGTTTTTCATTTGACACTTATGACCAAACTGAACCAAATAAAGAAATGTAAACTCTTTTTTTTTGGTTGAAAGTGCGCTGAAAACGAAAACATTTATAATTTTTTTAGGTGCAAAATATTTTACTTGATAGTTTTTGAAGAACTTCGAAGATGACGACTTTCTTACTCAAAAAACGCCCTTGAGGAAACTTTACTTGGCAGACTGATTAACCAAAAGTAATTGGAACTTCTTGATTTTATCAACATTCAACTGCGCACTTTTTGCTAACATTTTGGTATACAATTTGCTTGAACTTGCTTTAAGATGGAGCTGTCATGGAAAGAAGTTCGCTACTCATGCACGATGGCGCGTAGGGGAAAACGATAGTCAAACGGCGCACAAGATTAATAAAGCTTGGAGCGAACTCCATGTTAAAGAAAATAAAGGCAAGTTGTATACCAAAATGCTCGCAAGAAAATGCGCAATTGAACGGTACCAAGGTCATGCAGTTGTTTCATTGTAAAAATCAAACTAAGAATCAAAACGGCGCAGACTTTGCAATTTTGATGCACGATGACGCTCGACTTCATGTTGCAAAACCGATCAGGAACATATAAAAGAACTGAGGTAGGAGGTTTTACCTTACATCCTCAGTTCCCGACATTGCACTATCAAATCTGACACTTAAAATTACCAAAATCAGATAACAAGATAACAGATTAAAAGAAGGCTGTTTTTCAAGTAAAAAAGTCGTCATCTTTAAAGCCCCTAAAACCACCATATAGAATATTTTGCATAGAAAAAAAACATACAAACAAATAGTGCCTTTAACGCACTTTCAAACGAAAAAAAAGAAATACTTTTTTTTGTTTCTATTATTAGTATAGAAAAAATGGCGGAGTCGGTTTTAAACACCTAATGTATTGTCAGCTTTTGCGCTTGACTGTTTTGAAAATAACTTGCTTGAAACAATGTGTGATACGACAACACATCATGCGCCTATTATGAGGTCTATTATGGCTGCAGGACAGGTGTTCCAGCATAACAGCCTCATCGATAGCACGGTGCCTCTCGGTTCACCCAACCCTATGCAGGGGATATACCCTAAATATAAAGGAATCGACGCCGAATCAACAAATCATCGCATGCCAGGTGATAAGAACTCCCGACACTGTAGTCTACTGATGAGGCTGTAATGCCGAAACACGTATCTAGCACTGTAGAAGTGTCATAACAGACCTCATTATAGGGCTCAAGCTATGTTAGCAGATTATATATGTATGGACACATACGCATGTATAGGTGCACACACATATATATACGTATATATGCACGTGTATATGTACATGTGTATGCACACATGCATATGTACATATACGTATATATATATTATATATATATATATGTATATGTGTATACATGTATATAGACATCTACGTATATATGTATAGTGTCAGCATTCAAACGCAATGAGTGTCTTCTCGAGAAAAACCCACTGTTCGCAGTTATCAGTTCTGATGTTTGCTCTAACACTGCCTTGTCTACAAGTACTCCCACAAAAGAACAAACGATAGATAGGAGATCTCAGTGCAAAATGGAAAGATCTCTTTTATAGTAAGTACTCGTAAAAGGTTCAACACATAACTATTTGCTCTGACAAATTACCACTTTCCACATGAAAAAAGTGAAAAAAAAAACGAGCGCGTACACGCGGTGGTTAGTGGTGCCTTGAATTCTACACCTGGCCGTTGGTTTTCGGAAAACTTGGACTTCAAACTTATGCAGAAGAATAACAGCAGTAACTAGATGCATCATTAGGCCATCGTATACCAAAGGTGATCGTTTAGTGCAAATAAAAAGCTAAAGGATAACGCTCTAGGTGTTGATCAGTCTCTGAAAGATGCTAAAAAAAAAACGAAGCTCTCCGCATTGATCAATTTGTGAGAGATGAGCCATGCACTCGACTCTTTTATACTTCTAAAGGTCGCGATGATTTCGCTTTCATTCAGCATCGTTTGAGGTGACATGAATATGTGGCCGATACAATGATGCAATAGCTTGCCGGTGTACATGTTCAGTGCTGATTTTCTCTGAAACAAGTCTGTTTCGAAATCGCCGTCCACCGATGGACAGAAACCTCGGTGAACCACGAGCTCGAGGTCGAACCATGGAGCAGCAGCGCGTCGTAATGCACCTCTAACCACTGCGGCACGAGCGCTCTAACTCAAATATGCATTCAGTCACCTTTAGGTGCACTTGATGAAGGAGTTGAATGCATAGCTCATCTCTCAAAAACTGATCTAAGCGAAGAACTTCGTTTTTTCGAAGGAAGGAAATAATAAACGTACATAGTGATGTGTCCCACACCACGTATTGTTATTGGCGGCTTCGATGGTGGTACAGGTAGATCATCGTCGCTTGAAATCACGTCAATCTCATCAGAAACACGGGAACGTCGTGACATAATAGCGCTAAAAATACGACAATCTCATTCGAATCTACTAGTGGAAATATATCTAGGAGTTCTGAGTAGCATGCGAAACATTCAACCTTAAGCGTGAGGTGAACCCTTGTTTGACTATAAAGGGGACACTACGCCACCGAGGCCACCGCTCAACCACTCTCTGTCCGATTTAGACATCCGGCATGGGTGAAATTCGGATTCAAGCCCCCTAGAGTTGAATGATTTCCACATCACTCAACACTCCCACATGTATTATTGGATGAAGAATTCTTGAAGATTCTACTAGAAAGAGCAGTTCAGCGAGAGTAAGATCGAATTGAAAACGTTTACAAATAAAAGGGTACTTCTCGGTTAAACGGCGACAAATGAAAATTCGACCTCATTCGCTGGACAAGAATTTTTCAAAGGAATGTTAGAAATCATTCGAAAGCTTGAATCTCTGACCACAGCTCTACGCGAGCGATTTTACACAAAACCCTTTCATAACGTCGTAAAATCCAAAATAATATTATGTTTCACACAACCACCCATTTTTTTTATCTCGCCTATGATTCGCTGGACAAAACTCCTTCCATAGGCTCCAGTACGTTTCCGATTGCACAAGTCTTGAAGAACTCAAAAATGTGTTCGCTATTTGGAAAAGCTCTTGTGATAGCGTTGTGGGAGAAAGAAGAGGTTTCTGGGTTGAACCCCGCCCTACAAAGCTCGTTTTCTAGACTATTAGTACTCATTCGATAGCGTAACTTACAATGATTCCCACGCTGTCCTTACTTTCTGAGAAAGACCGTTTTACTGCAGTGCAGCAAAGAAAATGAGATCGATAAACTTATTTAGAGAGCTTGTTTAATGGCTTATCTACGCGATGGAGGGAGGGGGGGAGCGGGCGACGAGTCGATCGCCGATGTAGGATGAAACTTGTTATTCAACTGGGGATTTTTTTTTCTCCGCCTTGAAAGAAACTCCATATGAAACGATTGACTCGAGATACTGCAAAATTTTCTCTACACCTTCAATGGTTTTCGTGAATCCACCGCACAACGTGCGCGATAAAAAGTGAAGGCGCGGGGTGGGTGTAAAACATAATTTTATTTCAAATTTTATAGCGTTATGAGTAGGATCTTTAAATAACAGGCCACTAGCGACTCTAGCCAAAGATTTGAGCCTTCAAATTATTACTTGCACTACTATGGAAAGTTCTTCCCGAGCAAATGGGGTCGAAAATTCATCTGTCGCTGTCCAACACAAAAGAATCGAAACAAGTTTAACATTTAAAAATGTTCGCTGTGAAGGCTAATTTTCGCATACAACGTCATAATAAATTGATTTATTCTAGACTTGACCAATCAATTGATTTCCTTTGATGCTGAACGATGTGCAAAACTTTGACATCACGCGAGACTCGAGCCCGTATTTCACCTTTTCCGGTGGCGCGTACTCAACCAGTTGCTCTACCGACGCCTGTTTTGCCACCACTCTTTCTACACTGCAGTGCATCAATCTGTCAGCATTCGACCGTCGATGGTTTCATCTATAGCCAGTTGGTTTAGCGCGCGCACCCGCAAAGGGTGAAATGCGGTTTCAACGTCCGTTCGTGTCGAAAGTTTTGCACATCACTCAACATTATTGGGCACATATTTGTAACATCACACCACCGCTAGAAGCGGTTATATAATAAGAATACTCATTGATTATAATCTGTCAGCCTTTTTAGAACCGTGGGCCCTTCTGCCCTGTATCCTAAGCCTCAGCATAGGAACGCACTGAAAGCACTAAGGTATTATTGCAACTGTATCACTGTCGCTGTGATTTTCCTGTTATGTTAAACTATAGAAGAAAGATATGATGCTCAGAGGAACCCTAGAGCGAGGAGGACCTACTGGGCTACTCTTGCACGCGATAGGGAAAAATGGAGGTGCTGCTGGTACCCGCTCGAGTCACTCGACGATCAATGGGAGGACAGGTGACAGGTTAGATGTAAATATATTGTTGTTATGAGCGGGAAAACCACAAAAATGACACAATTGGAGTAATAAAACGATACACTAAATAAGCTCCCACGATGGGGTCATGCGTGCAGAGGCGGCGAGTCCACGGTCCCGAAAGTGTTAACCGCTTAACGATGACGTTGAAATCTTGCACCTCAAGAACGCGACCGTGTCACGAGCTACAGTAACAATGTGGTAGTCTGTGATAAGATTTGAAATTAATTGTAAATAAATGGTTGAATTACCAATACAATTTGATAAGGTACGATTGACGAGACCTTAATAGGGCTATCGATAGTAAAAACAACGCTAATGATTCCCAATGAATATAATGAAAATAATGATTATGAATATTATATATATAATGCAAAAATAATATAAATATATAAATCTATGTATGTAACGAAAAAGCGTAGAAAGAGCAATGTGCACAATGGGCGTGAGTAGTGTAACGGATAAAGCAATCATTCCCGGAAAGAGTGAGGTGCGAGTTCTAGTCCCGCCTGGCGCTTAAGTTTTGCACATCACTCTATAACACTGGGTTTATATCTATGATATCATACCACCGCAAAAGCGATTAAATGAAAAAATAAAAAAAAACAATTTAATTCGATCTATAGTGAAAATAATTTGTTTTGTAAGTCCTTTTTTCAAAAGTGCTTGTGCGCAGTGCATCGAGAACTTGTTATAAATTGTATTCTGCCAATAAATATAAATTTCCTGTAAGGTATTGTGAAACTGCTAATCGTAGATTTTGTATTATTCATCGAATATCTGGAACAAGAATAGGGAATAATAGGATAATTTCATCAAATGAGTACCAGACCTAGACGGAAACGTGCGTCAACACGCATTTACTGCGAGACAAACGAGAAGCGGAGAGAGACAGGTGAACTGAAAACGACTCACGTCGTTATCAAAAGGTCGCGTTCTCACGCCTCGGAGGTTAGAGACTTGGAGGAGGTAGGTCCACGGCTGTCAACGTGCTAAACGCTCCCATTAGTTTAGAATCCGAACAATGGATGGTTTTCACCCGCTGACTGCCTGACCAACTGAGTCGATTAACTACAGTCTAGGGTGCAATCGATTGCTTGTAGATCAAACACTATGGATACAAGAAGCGATAGAAAAACAGCCGACAATCGGCGAGAAGGAGAACCACTTCTATTCCAACTAAAGGCTTCAAAATGGAATAGGAGGGCCTTAGATAAGGTGAAACTCACTGTTAATTACAAAATAGAGTGACTCGTGATCAGTTGCCAACTGCCGTCATACCACCGCTAAGAATGGTTAGGTAATAAGAGCACTCATCGATTGTACTCTGCTAACTATTTCGCAACCGTGGACCCACCTCCTCTGCATCTCTCGCACCTGGCATGGGAACGCTGGACGGTCTGCTCCACTTCCTCTGCAACTCCAACTCCCTGCATAGGAACGCATTGAACGCATTATTGCGTATTTTAATTGCATTATTGTTGTTAGTCCCAACTAATAATGGTTTGTACAATGGAATAGGAGGACCTTAGATAAAGTGGAAATCACTATTAATTACAAAATATAGTAATTCATGAACAGTTGGCAATTGCCGTCGTACCACCGCCAAAAACGGTTAAGTAATAGGAACACTCATCGATTACACGATTAGCCCTTTCGCAGCCGTGGACCCACCTGCTCTGCGTCTCTCGCACCTGGCATGGGAACGCTGGACGGTCTGCTCCACTTCCTCTGCATCTCTAACCCCTAGCATAGAAACGCATTGAATGTATTACTGCGTTATTATATAGACTTCAGATTAGGTAAAACTCACGATCGATTGCAAAATAAAGTGATTTCTAAACAAAGTTCTGAGTCACTGATGAAGGCTTACCAGAGAAGCTATGAATCAAGACGATCCCTCCTCAGCTGACGGCGGCGGCGACGGCGGCAGCGCCCACTGGAGGCACCCCCTACCCGAAGCACCCACCGATATTGACTGGAGAACGAAAAAATGTTGGCAACGCGCCAACGCTCCTTCGTTGGCTGAGTATTCGACGATTAGCACAACAACGGCGTCGCAGCGAAATCGACTGCGCTAGGCATTATTCGGGCTATTCTGCTCTGCTATTCTTTTCTAGGTGGTGTTTTCTAGAATACCTGGCTCTTAGTGTCTTAATTTTGTCCCTTAATTTTGCGCTTTTGCGACTTACCTTCTCTATCAGTGTAATAGCGCATGTGGCGCAGTGGTTAGACGTGCTCTGCATCGCACAGGATGTCGTTGGTTCGATCCCGCGCTCATGGGTCATCAAGCCATCCATCCCTGTGGGGTTGCTAAATTGGTGCCAGACAGGCCAGACTTGTCTGGAAGGATATGCAGCGCTAACTCGATACAGTGGGAGGCCATCGCGAGTCATCCTAGAGGCCAAATATTCATTCGATCACCTCAAACGAAGCTGAAAATTCGGAGGCGAATGCACAGCGCATCCCTCAGGGATTGGTCGGACTCTGGAGTTTATCCTTTATCTTTTATCCTTTTTTATCTTTGTACTTCTTGAATGTTTGATTGATTTTTGAAAATGTTCTGGCCGTCTCTTCGAGGTTTGCTACGTTTCAGATATACCCAGTGATGAAAAACTTTTGCTTTGGCCGGGACTCGAACCTGCATCTCGCTCTGTCTGGAAGCGTGTGCCCTAACCCGTTGCGCTACTAACGATCCTTTTGCCATCACTCGTACATTGTTACGTCACATCTCGTTCGTAGCGAAGTTTTGCCTTACG
Source organism: Parelaphostrongylus tenuis (assembly GCA_019055375.1). Taxonomy (NCBI): domain Eukaryota; kingdom Metazoa; phylum Nematoda; class Chromadorea; order Rhabditida; family Metastrongylidae; genus Parelaphostrongylus; species Parelaphostrongylus tenuis. The sequence goes on from JAHQIW010007195.1 coordinate 61,339, forward strand.
CGCGGTTCGGCGGTATCGCCGTCATCAGAGGCTTTTCTTAGCCAATCGCCCCTTACTATAGGGATAGAGCGAGAGAATAGTAAATTTCGGCGGGAGAAATCGTGCTTTTCTGCCTACCCACTCTGATGATAGCGATCCCATTGAAACGCGTGTAAAGCGATATATAGCCCGAAGGAAATGTAACGTTACGGCTTAGAAAGAGTGATGGCAAAACGGGCGTCAGTAGCGCAACGGTTTAGAGCACGTGCTCTCACACGGAGAGAGATGAGAGTTCGAGTCCCGCCTGACTCGAAAATTTGATACCCTACTCGCGCCCGTTTATACGGACTTCGCTCAAAGCAATAATTATTTGACAACATAATAACATGTTCTGAGCCTGTTTTTGGGATTCTGATATGGATGCTTATGCGATGACGAGATTAGGCCGGCGCTTCGTGCTTCCCGATTTTTCAGTAGCACAGGTTCCTTCGGTTCCGCCGATCCTTTGGGAATCTGTCACCTGAGTTGCGGTGCTCTATTATTCGGTGTCGATTCCTTTATATACAGGTATCTCCTCAAAGGATCAGCTGAACCGAGGGAGACCGTGCTATTTGAGAGTTTGGAAGGACGAAACAGGCGCCTGTCTAGCACTGTACGAGTACCCCATTTAAGCCTCATAACATCAGGCAGAAGTCTTGCACATCACTCTACATCACTGGGTAGATCTGTAGCGTGACAGTCCTCGAAAAGGCGGCTGAAAACGTCCTCTAAGAGTGTCTGTAAATCTTTTTATTGAGATTCTGAAGAGGCAATCGGTATAAAAAGGTATTATGTATTCTACACGAATGTTTACAGACATCTTTTTAGGCCTTTGGTTAATTCATCCAAAGCTACAGTTTGACAGACACTGCGGATTTTTTCTGCGGTTCCGCCATCATCAATTCCATTATCTCAGCAACTTGCCCACCATCATAGAGAATAAGCGTCGAAGAATGATAAACTTACGTCAAGTGAAATCATCACTGATCACTTGTTTTATAGTCGATGCCTTGCGGCTCATATAAGCCATAGAATTCTTTATATAATCGATTGTTCAGCGCTAAATGCCTATGATGGGGATGAGTGGCCGAGAAAATGGTACTGATGATGACGAAACCGCCGAAACACGCGTGTTCTGCCAAACTATTGCCAAGGGTGAAATGTAAGCAAACCTTGAGAGAGACGGCCAAGAACATTCTCAGAGACCAAATGATGATGAGTAATGCGCAAAGCTTTAACATCAGACGGGACTCGAACCCGCTTTTTACCTAACCTGTGGCGCGTGCTCTGTTCCTAGCACCACCGAATCCTGTTTTGACAGCGCTCTTTCTACGCTACAACGCACCAACGATTGGGTTCAATGCCGATAGTGACTGTCTGGATCAAACCCATGGCGGTTGGTTGCTGGCAGATATATGCGTTGTAGCGGTGTGAAAAGAGGCGTCGGTGGTGTAAGGGATAGAACACGCGCACCGGATTGGGTGAAATGCTGGCTCAAAACCCGCCTAACACGAAAGTTCTGCACATCAGTCTACATCAGTGGGTATATTTGTGACATCGTAGCACCGCTGGAAGCGGTTAAATTGAAAGGAATTATATCACATGATTCCTTTCATTATTATTTGAGCCAGCTTGTCATGTGGTCTGGTAGGGGCTCTTGTACAGCCCGATACACGTGTTTCCCGAGAGCTCCCGAAAGATCTGACTATAAAAATATCGAAAGACGACGGGTTCTGCTCGACTGACGAGTTTGTAAGGACGAAACACGTGTATCGGGCTGTTCAAGAGCCCTTACCAGACCACATGACAAGTTGGCTTAAATAATTATGGAAGGATCTATTGAAATTTGAGCATGGTCTAATTAAAACACTCGAAAGGAAGGTATAATATCATTTGATTGTCATAACTTGTATTTATTGCTTTCGCTTCGCCAATCTTGCTAACCAAGTTGTACAGTAGAAGTGGCGTAAAATTCGCGCTCAGTAGGACGTGGTTTGTCTCAGTTTTCAATTATTGCACTCATAAAGTGGTTAGAATCGATGACGATTTCCTGCAGGACTTTGGATCTCGGGGGGAGTCGAACCTGCCTCATCCTTTCCGCGTGGTGTGGTGCGTGCTAACCACAGACCATCGCGGATCCCATTCGACCATAATTCTTTTTGTAATGCAATATATCAGAGCTGTGATCGGCCAATTGTAAACGGGTTTGGTCTCGTATCGCAGAAAGTGATAAGAGAGCAGGTATCCAGGTATTGCATAGCCACTACGTGCCCTCGAAAAGGGCGAGACACTGGTTCAACTCCCGCCCGAGGTTCAGAGTACTGCATATCACTCAGTATTGTAGGGATTATAACATTATTCAACTGGACGTGGTTCTCCTCGCTTTGATGATTTGAAAAATGGTGAAGAGCAGCGGCTTCACAATCACTGCACAGATTTCTTATAGTTGAATAAGTTTGAATTTGTTCTTGTTTTCAGAGATCGGTCGGAATCTAGTCTTACTACAGGAATCCTGTGAGAAATCGAAGTAATTGATGGTACAAAGTCACTCGGCTCAGTTTCGAACATTCTATGGACTTGAATTTTCGCGTTAGTTTTTATCACCTTCGCTGAATTTTTTTTCAAGACTTTTTCACAGTGTATGATTGTAGTTTTCAAACCTAATTGGATCGGTCTATCGAAATGGTGACGTGATCTTCTCACCGGATGGAAATTCGGTGATTAGTCCTGTTGGGAACAAGATCTCAGTCTTCGACCTAAAGAAGTAAGGTTTTTTGATTTTGCTGCTGGTCGATAATCGTCGACTTTGCTTTAGCATTTTCATCTATGGCATTCTTTAAGCAGATCAATGCTGTAGCGCTTCAGTTCTCTTAGTGATTGTATACCTAGAGCGATTGCTAGCCTATTTTTTTAGCAATGTATCGAGAACGTTGTCTTTTGACTGTCTTCACAACATTATGGCTCTGGCAATGAATAACACCGGATCGCATATGATTGTTTCTAACGAAGGTTTGTGGTGTTTCATGCTTGCTGTTGTCCGAAATCCTTCCTTTGTCGCTTTGGAACAAGGTAATTGTCCTGACCAGTTCTAGACGAATGTGGTTATCTTACATTCTAATCAGCTTTTATTTTGGTTTTATTGTGGCACCGTGGCCGATGGTTGTGATGGTCGTCGTGATGCGCGTGGACCCATGCTCCACCCCTCCCCCAACTTTTCCCGGTAGTTAACAAGAATGCCCCATGAAACGCTACAGCAAGGCTTTCCTCGAGATCGCAAGGAGACATGTTCGTCCAGTATCCAACGTCATTCAAAAATGAGATTAATAACGAATCGAATGTCAGAAGTGCTGGGATCCGCACAATTAAGAATTTTAATGACGGGTCGTGTAAATAAATAAATAAATAAGTAATTTAGTGCTATTGGATTTAGTTTTTTTTATACCACGTGGAAGTTTGTTTATGTTGAACTTATAAACTCGCCTAGGTTTTTCTAACTTCTTAACTCAGGTGTCTCTAGGTGGTCACGTGCTTTATATAAACACAAGTACGGAGACAGTAATATTCAAGTTTCGTGCCAATAGAACGGTACGCGCTGTTCAATTCTCGCCGGACGGAAGGTAAGAAATTCTCACTTAGAGTGTTGTATTTCCCTCATACTTAATACTCTGTAGTGTAACATTAATTGTAGCATTTTGCTTCTCTTTAAGCTTCATTGCGATATGTCGAGACATGGATTTGCAAATTCAAGAGATTGGAAAACAGTCTCCGTCAATGTACTATCCGTTCTACCTCTCAAGAACTTACCACTTGTCATCGGAAACTTTAAATTGTGTGGACTGGTCCAGTGATGGCTGGTGAGTTCTCAGTGGGATTGGTATAGAAGGAAGGCAGCAGTATAAGACTGGCTTTCGGTTTTTTCTTCTGCCTTTGGCAAAGTAATACTTCAACACTTTAGTCTTCTTGTTGCCGGAGGAGAAGACAATATTGTTCGCGTGGTCGGCTCTCGTGACTATCGTAATCTCTTCATCCATCCATTAGCTGCCCATCAAGGATCAATAGTCATGTGCCAGTTTATAAATGATAATTATGATGTAAGCCTTCTTCCTCTTTGGGACTGTCACATTCAGTCAACGTAGTAATGTATAGCACTTTCACTTTAGCGATATTTCGAAACATTTAGTTGATATCCGTATGTAAACGTGGCATTTCGAATGTATGGACTGCATCTATTCAACCTGGTGATCTAGTGGAAGGTGAGCGCTTTGGATTTTTGAGCTTATGCGCTAACAATCAGCGTTTTTTGTACACTTTTGTAATCCTTGAGAACTCGTTTTGGTGTAGTTTCCATGTAAACGCATGTACATAAATCCATACATGTATGCAAACGTGTGTTATACATGCATGTGCGTAAATCCATATGTGCACACGTATATACGTACATATGCGTGCGTATATATAGTACATGTATATATACATATATGTATATATAGGCATATATACTGTGCGCCCATATATGTACGCATATGTATGTGTATACATATGTATATATATATATATATATATATATTTATATTCATGACCTTGTAAATATTGTGACAATCTGGGAGTTGTATGCCACATATCAACTCAAATGCTCGTTAAGTTGTAAAGCTTGTGAAGTAATGGAATTCATTGATGTGATATTCTCAACTGTTTGCCCTTTGCTCAACTGACACCGTTCTGTTGCCTTATGTCGCCTTGTTACCGCTTGAAGTACTGAACTGAAAAGTGTTCACTAATCACTTTGCTCCTTCACATGATACAAGTTTTCTTTTTTGAATTTTCGATCCTAAGATTTGCTTTTTTTTCGATTTGTAGGCTCTATTTTCTACGTATCCTTTAAGTTCTATGCATCTTTCCATGTTCCACAAACATTTCCAATTTTTATGTTGTAGGAAAAAAGATTTATATTACTTTGGTAGTACGATTTATAACAGACTCTCAGCACATTCGTATACACTTAATTATATTTGTACATATATGTGCATCTGTACATACACTTATACACGCATTTACACACATTTGAATGCGTACACTTGTGTGCATGTCCATGTGCATACACTATTACATATATATACGCCCATATATATGTGTGTATACATGCTTACGCATAGATAAAGGGTAAAGCTTTCGGCGTTGATCAATCCCTGAGGGATGCGCCATGCATTCGTCTCTAATTTTTAACTTCGTTTGAGGTGATTGAATGCATAACTGGCTTTTACATTAACTCGCGGTGCCCTCTCGCTGAACTTATTCAGTGCTGCTTATCCTCTCTGAGAAGTCTGAGCTCAGTCCGGCACCAATATACCGACCCCGGAGGGATGGATGGCTTGTTGAGCCATGTGCGCGTGATTGAACCATGTATAGATATTTGCAGGGAAATGGACGAAGGAGGAAAGCGAAGTAGAAGGCGATGATGAAATGATTACAAGATTGTACTATGAGAAGACTAAACGGTCAGTTCAGTTTTCCGGATCATTTCGATAACCTGCTTTCTGTTTCAGCCCCTTGGGTAACACGTTCTTTGCTTTTTTCTATTTGGAGTTTTGGGTGTTAGATTTACCAAAAATCCAGAATTTATATGCTACTGCTCTGTTTTTCAAAGTGACCTCCTCGTGCGCTGTAGCGTGTGTTTCAAGCTCGGGCATTTTCGCTGAACAGAGTTTTTTCCCTAGACTTTTAGAAATCATTTCATAGTTTTAACCGAGACAATTTCAAGGGTACATCTGGCTTTGAAAAGGAAATCTTTGTGCACCGTAACACCCAGAAGAAGATTGGGTTTCGCACTCGGCGCGCCTTTCTCGTCGTCCAGGGTGTGTGAGTGATCGATCCCACGGTTGATTCATCGCGCAGCGCTTTGAATGTGGCTTGCGATTGTTAACAATTTTTGGGTTTTTTGTCCTACTCTAGAAAACTTCAATAAGACATGTGGCACTGATCGAATTCAATTCCAGCGGCTCTGATTCATCCTGATAAGATTGTTTCTTTGAAACGTAGCAGGTAAATTGAGTTTAATTCCCATCCGCGATCCATGCCCTCTATGGCCAATTCACGCGCGTGCGCATGAGGCGACCACGTGAACTGCACACGCGACACTTCTCTGCGCGCTTCGTATACCCTAAAATTCAGTGGTCATTGCGTCATCGAACGTGGCTGTCAGCCTACCGCACGTTAGTTGGCCAAAGAGGGCATTGATCGCAATGGGAATTCAACTCATTTTACTTGGTGCTTTTCAGAAAACGGTCTTTTCAGGGTATACGCGCAGCGTTGGAATCAAATTTGATTACGCTACCGATTGATTTCTAATAGTCCAAAGAAAGTGCTTTGTCCGGCAAGAAATTTGCGCGTCTGAGACATAGTTTCGTGTAGAGATCACAGCGTTACAGAAGGGTGTTTTGAAAAATCGGCGACGTCGGGCTGTAGCCTCAACTCTGAGCTTTCGAACGGTTACTAACACTCTTATGGAAATTCCCTCTCTAGCGATTGAGAACTGAAAGGAACCGCTTTCCTTTTTCGAAGACCAAGTGCAGCATTGAAATCGCTGAGAGCTGTGCTATTGAATGATTATAAAAAGTCCGAAGGAAAGCTTTGTCGACGAAAAATTGCATATCTATGAAACATGGTTTTATTTTTACTACTATAGTGTACGAAGAGGTCTTTTCCAGAAACCGAGTGCACATTGAATTTCCCGAGTTGAAGCTACTGAATGGCTAGTAAGACTTGAAAGAAACTACAGAAAACGCCTTTTTTTTAACAAGGGTCTGAATTAGGGTGCGGATAACGGAAAAGTACCAATTTTTCTTATTAGACGTTGGAAATTTTCGGAGTAAGAGCCGTCTTTGATTGGGTGTGCAGCAGAGTAGAACAGAAATGTTTTATAAAAGAGTATCACAGAGAAATCACTATGGTTGTTTTGAGCGGATGACTTTTTTTTAGCGCCAGTGACTAAGCTTCGTCATCAAGAAGGCTTGAACATGTCTATATGATCTCTGAGAATAGATTTCAATGTGAATATCACCTTAATAGATTTATAATGTTTGACATAATACCATTTCAGATATTCTCTTCTGGAATCGTCTGGTAGTGGTAAATCTGGTATCGATGTGACATCTTGTCGTGTACATGCAAAATCGAATATATTGGTAACAGCTTTTTCAAATGGCGTCTTTGTCCTTCATGAGATTCCATCGTTTGCGTTGATACATAATTTGAGGCAAATTATAATATTTCTAGTTCTTTTCTTATAGTTAAAGATATTCAACTAATCTTTCTTCTATAGAGTGTCGGAGATGCAGATAAATAGTGTGGCGATGAACAACACAGGAGATTGGCTCGCATTAGGTTGTGGAAAGGGATCGGCTGCTCAATTAGTGGTTGGTGTTGGAAAATTCTTCTTAATAATTTTCTACTCGATTACTTTGTTGAAAGAAATTAAGGTGTGGGAATGGCAATCGGAAACTTATGTGCTAAAGCAGCAGTCTCATTCACAGCGAATTTTGACTGTACAGTATTCACCAGATGGATCATTACTAGCTACGGGTGCAGAGGACGGAAAGGTATTATCTCGAATGTGCTTACGCGTTTGGGTTTACACGTTGTTTACACATTGTGCCTACACGTTAAGTTTAGGTAAAAATTTGGAGCTGTCGTACTGCGTTTTGTACAGTGACTTTCGATGAGCATACATCAGCCGTAACGGGTGTTTGTTGGACGCAAAGTGGGAAAGCTATTCTCAGCGCATCACTCGATGGCACAGTCCGAGCGCATGACCTCAAGAGGTGCGTTATTTTAACGCAGTTCATCAACCCTTTATTTTGCTTGAGGAAATACTAAGAGAGCTGTGGAGATGAATTAGGACAGCTTTAAAATGCTTAGAGATTCAATATTTTCCACGAAATATCTTCACTTACCAAGGAAACTTTTTCAAATTCATTCTCACATTCTATGTGCATAGGTTCTATTTAAGATATCGTAACTTCCGCACTATGGTTTGCCCAGAACCAACACAGCTGGGAAGCCTGGCGGTTGATCAGTCTGGTGATATCGTTGTAGCAGCAGCTAAGGAGGCTTTTAATGTACGTTTTTTTTCTCATATGAGGAGTACAAGTTGTCATTCAGCGTTCAACGATTTATCACTGATTATTTGCAGATCTTCTTATGGAGTTTAGAGAACGGATCGTTATTAGATATTCTTAGTGGTCATAGGTCAAATATTGCTAGTATTAGTATGTTTGGTAATATTCTTGCCAGTGTTTCCTGGGATCGAACGCTGAAGTGAGTTTTGTCAGAAGGCAATATCAGTTCAAACTTTCTTTGGTGCTCTAAGTGTGCTTTCAAGTTTATCATTTGTGATACTAGTCTTCTAAAATCATTAATTTTTTCTTCAAATTCAGTCAATCAGTTAAGCATTTTGAGTTTCCCATTTGTGTACCAAAGACAACACACATGTATGAGGTCACTTGAGAGAAAATATCACAGTAACTGTTCGTCAATTTCTCTCTTGAGATACTTTTCAAGCTATTGTTCATTATAGAATGTGGAACATTGTGGACTCCACTTGTGAAACAACCGAACTCCTACAAGAGGGTTTATTTGTAGCGTTTTTCTCCATGTGGACAGATGGTAGCTGTTCTTACAGTCGACTCGACTATAACACTATATCACGCTAAAGATGTGGGTCTTAGTCTATAAAATTTGTCAAAATCTCATGAAGAAACTGTAGAGTCTCTCCAAGCGGCTATAAATAACCTCAATAGATGTCTGGACCCGTTTACGGGAATGCTGGTTTTCTCGCCATTTTTCCCTGAATTTCCGAGATAACGGGGCTAGAGCTTTCTTAGAGTTTTCGTCTTTGTGTGAAATGTAAGGCGGTCGTTTTTTTTTTCTTAGGATCCCAATGTTTTTATAGATGGGTTTTTTTGTTGCAACGAAAAAAAATTACTTCTAGATGGAATTTATCGGCACGATTGATGCAAAGCTGGATCTCGATCCTTCAAGAGGGCAAGCTGACTTGATAACGCGACAAAATTCGGCAAAGAATAAGTATTTGTTTGAAACTTCAGTATTTTTTCTCTGGAATATAGTATGATGTCACTGCAGTAATTATCAACAACATTCAGGTCATTCACTTGTATGCAGTTTTCACCTGACAGCGCTGTACTGCTGTTAGGAGGCGAATCGAATAACTTTTGCTTGTATTCGGTCCGCGACAGAATTCTGGTCAAAAAATTCAAAATCACAGAGAATCGTAGCCTTGATGGAGTTGTGGTAAGTACGTCGTTCCTGAGTAGTTTTTCGTCAAATATTGTGCGCAGTTGAATTTTCTTATCAAAGTAGTTGAGAATGGTAGTTATAGCAGGCATATGTGCTCAGCTTTAGCTTCTTTTGCCCATATGAAACTTGCTGTCCAGATGTACTGAGTGGTTTCCAAGATATTCGACTCTAAGAAGGAGTTGAATTTGCATTATACTCATATCTAGGACGAGAAGAAAGAGTGGTAGCAGAGCAGTGGCGTCGGGGGTGTAAATGGTAGCACGTGTCCCGCTATAGGTGAAACGCGAATCGAAATTCCGCTTGGGGGCAAATGTTTTGAATTTCACTTAATACACTTAGATGTGTATTTATAACATCATGACACTGCTAAAAAACAGACATTGAATTCAAATAATTCATGATTTCGTTTTCTAAATAGAATTTCTCGGGCTACTGTCTAGACGTGATCGAGCTCTTTTTGTTCAAAAAGCCTTTATTATTATGTTGAAATTGTATCGGAGCACGCAAAAAATTATCGCGCTGTCGTTTGTGGTGCTATATTCTTTCCTATGGTCATACCACGCTTTGAAATCGTAGCATCGTTTCCTTCAATGAAATGTTTGAGAAGTTGTTGCTGAACTGCTCTCTGTGTGTCTAGTGCATTCATATCTTCTTCGTAAATTGATCTCTCGTTGCAGTTGGATGTAAATCGCCGTAATTTCACCGAGTTTGGTAACATGGCACTTTGTGATACCAGCGACTCAGATACGGAACCTGACGGAAAGCGAGCTATTCGACTACCAGGATCGAAACATTTCGATCTAGGTGAAAGGAGTGCACGTCCTTTTGTTGCTGTCTATGCAGTAGCGTTCTGCCCAACTGGTGAGTGTGACTGTGGGTTTTGTTTCCAATACTTTGGCCTAGAATGCATTCATTATCGCCCTGATGGTTATTAGCAAATTGTGTTTGCAATTTTCCTACAATTACTGTCGGAATTCCGCTTTACGCGAATTTTATCTTATCGCTGGTTGGTGGTTTCTATCTCTTCAGAGTGGAATTTTATGATCGCTCCAGATGGCAGTTTGTACTAAGTAGGATGTTCTGTCTTATTTTCATTCAATGTGCTTATCTAGGGCGAAGATTTGCTGTATGTAGTACGGAAGGTGTTGGTATATATTCATTGGATGTGGATGGGATCTTTGATCCGTTTCAACTCGATATTCAGACAACACCAGAGATGGTCAAGAGGTCATATCCTTTCATATGCTCTAACGCTTTACTTGTATATATATCAGTTGATTTAAGGGCTATCTCCTTATGTGACTATTCAACGGCTCTTATGGCTAGTTTACGATTAAACGAATCTTCCTTGATACAAAGGACGATGGAAAGCACAGAAATTGACCAGAGTAAGTTGGAAAATATCAATTTGTCATTTTACTCCTTACTTTTCTACAGTGTGATTTTCAAATCGATTTCTTAAAGGCGATATTTCAGTCGAGTTAGTTGTACAAGCGCTGCCACTACAGTACGTGGAGAAATTGTTAAAGTGGATCGCTGACGGCCAAGTAGTCGCAAGTTCAATACATGTGCATTTTTATATGGTGAGAAAGTTTCTTCTCTTCTCCGTCCTTTTTCTTCGAACTGGCATTGATACTGGTTGAAAATTTCTGAGAACACTTAGCAGACTGGTCGACAAGTATAGATTTCCTGTCCTATAGGGGTGGAAAAAATTCCAGTGTAAGACTCTTAACCAGGTATTTTTTGATCTAACATTATTTGCTAACATAGAATACATGACCTGGAGGTCTAATGAGACATCGTTTCTCAACACATATCGGGCAATAGAATTTCCGAAATGCTCAAAACTGTGGCTTTTTCAATTTTCGGACGTGGATTGCACCTTAATCAGAGCCATACATTGAAGCAACATGATGTCATTGAACGAATGGCAATGGTATCCGTCAATTTGTTTCTAGGACTTTCAATTCTCTTTTGCTACAACTTCAGAAGATGCGAGTTTGCCTTTTGAGTTAGCAGTTTGAACTTAATGCATTTCAGCAGAAAGAAGAGCGGTAGTAAGACTGTAATAGAAAATATTAAGAAAAAATTGTGAAAAAAGACATAATTTGTGATTTTGAATGGTACATGCGTAGTCCATTTTTAAGCATGTTATATAAGTTAGGATATGATTCGACATCTCCATTATCAACCGCGGCTAACCATGACAAAGGCCTATCGAGTTATCCGCAACTATTTGATTTCGAGAAACAGTAAAGTTAGAAGCTTTCATAAGGATGGTGTTGCTAAGGTTCTTCAAGATAACGGACCACCCTGAACAGTGTTGTCGTGTCACCAGAGAGAAATGGAGATTCTAGAGAGAAATCCTTAATTCTTTCACGACGGGGGCCATTTTGGCTTGTCAGGTCAGCGGACTGCTTGCTGTTGAAGCGCGCTTTGAGTGCGCATTGAAATCTAGATGTGCGATCTGTGAGTCCTATGAGCCCTAAGAGCCTCTACAAAAGGCACGATGCACCAGTTTTCTAGAGATATTCTCCGTATTTTTCACTTGCACTAAGTTATATATATTCGATAGGTTATTTTGTTTATGTTCTTGTGGTTTTGAACAATTTCTGTAATGTCTAGCTAATGTATGTTTGGTGAGAAATTCGCTCGTTCTATGACCATAAAGTTATTCGCCTTGCGCATAGTTTCGTATGATAGTACAACAGTTCTATCTTTGTCTCTTTCATGTTTTTTTTTACATCCACCGATTTTATTCCACCGTCTTGAAAGGCTTTTCGAAAGTGGAGTGTATTAGAATACCCATACGTAAACCAACGTTCGAGAAGCTGTCAACTATCTGCAAAAAGAGTTCTTTTTATCTGATCGCCACTTGCGGTGGTATGATTTTGTAATATGCCCAACAATGTGGAGTGCTATGCAAAACATTTGCGTCAGCCGGGATTCGAACCCACATCTCACTCTTTCCGGGAGCGTATGCTAACCGTTGCACCACCGACACGTTGAATCTGGGCTGACGTAAATGTTTTTGCACAGCTCTCCACATTATTGGGTATATCTGAAAAAGTGTGACAAAAAAGCTCTGCGCGGTAAAATAGATAGTGAGAATGCGTGTACATCGTAATTAAGTTGTGCGGTCTGAAATGTCCAACAGCGTAAAATCAATGCGCATGTTCGTGATAGGATTGAAGCATTCGATGACTAGATCGAAGATAATGAACCAACGCTGGCGCATAAAATTTTGTTCGAAAACAAGTAATAGCAGTTGGAGCATGCAGAACTGGCTTTGCTCCACCCAACCCTATAGTTTTTGACCATTATCAATATTTGTTACCTGAAAAATTCAGAACTTCGCAGATACATGTTGTAGCTGGAAAGTTGTGATACTTGATAATGTCAGGAGTGGGATTTATCGTGATAAGTGTAACCAATGAATTCTTAGATTTGGTTGAGGCATATTCTATACATTCATGGTATGCGCTTGAAAGGACGAACCGATATGGCAATATTAACAGGAATCCAACAGATTGTGGCTCATCATAGTCAACTAATCTCGAAATTGTATGTTTGCAGAACTTTACTTTGAGATTCTTTTGTGTAGGATTTAGTATACATATTTGAACTCGAACAGTACCAAAAAATTATCTTCAGAGCCGATCAAAACAAATTTGGACTGCGATATATTTTGGCAGCTCGGAAGCTTCAACGTTGAAATGAATGGAGAAATCTAAAGTGTTGATTGAAGCCCAACCAGTTGGTGTCACTTAAAAATTGAATAATACTGATTTGGTTATCGTTGACCAATAATTGTACTTTGTTGACTTTCCTACATTGTTTCTTGTTTTTGTTTACAAAGTTTGAAAGTTTATAATAAGTGGAACTGTGAGACGAATGAAAATTCATCTGTGATGTAGTAATTTGCAGCACTGACAAGGTTCAAATGTTTTCATTGTTCATCAGTGATGTAAATATTATGTTGCTCAGAACGAGTTGTCCGATAGCCCATATGAAAGTTTCAGAAGCACTTTTTTTTCGTCAAACTGATTTCTATTTCATGAACATAATATATTTTTTTTTGTGGTTAGAACCATTTCTTTTTCATCTTGTATTATTATATAGAATATAATCTCTGGACTCATTTGTGCCTTTGAAAACAATTTCTCTGGTTAAGAAAGTGAGCGGGATACTGCTGTGGTTGGTCGGAGCGCTACTGATATACTCGAGAGGCTTCAGTCGAAAAAAAAACTATGAATCAATAGTTTGGCGATTACGTAAATGACTTTTTGATAACAGTCGTGATAGACCAAAATTATCGTCCATTTCGGGGAGTTGAAGACATGATTTGACTGGATTTCATTTACGAAAATTACTGCGAGAGGCCATTTGAAAAGCTTCGTGGAGAAATCCAAAAGTGTTCAGTTCACACGATCTCAAGATTAGAATCAAGAGAAAACTACGACGCTTAGAGATGTGAAAGTGATTGCGTATTTGGATCTAAGGAACCGGCAATGCAAGAGAGGCGATTGTGATGAAGAAGGGACAATTTTGGACGGTTCTTTTCTGTTATACGGAAGCAAATGAAGAGGCGACCATTTCGCGGGGCAAAGATTTTCGTCGCACTTTCAGTAGTCATTCGAAAGCTCAAATCTCTGGTTACTGCGCTACGTGGTTATTATTTGAAAAAGTCTTTTTACAACGTTGTAGTAGAAAGGAGAAGATTGTGTTCCACTCACGCGTACCTCTCTCTGAACGGAACTCTTTAGTCAGATTTTGAGTAAACCCTTCGATGGCGTAGGTTTCCACGATTCCAAAACTGTGCTTATTTTCTAATAAGGCAGGTTCACTTCAATGTGACAGAGGAAATAAAACTGACTTTCACATACGCGGCATATTTGTTTGTCGCCTAATGTGTGGGCTGGTGTGTGCTTGCCTTGGATTCGATGCAACGTTTTGCGATTAATCGGTCGATCGTGTCGGCGAATTCACATGTGGCATGCACTTTTTATTATTTAACCTTTTGTGGACCACCGCTGATGGGTTGGCGGCGTCGCACCGCCACTTGCGCGTCGGTTTGACAAGCGGCTATACATGTGCGTGCATGCATGCCTGGCTGTCTGTCTGCTTTCCCATGAGACTCGACGCCGCCGTCACAGCAGCTGAATGAGATTTGACGTCGCGCGGTGAGCATCAAAATGACTCTCATCGTCCTTAAGAGATTAATGCGGTATTTTCTCCCGCTTTGAAAGAAATTCCATACCAAACGATCTGCACAGAGACTACGAAATCTGCTCTACACCTTCACGAGATTTTCGTGTTTCCAGTGAATTATACGCGTGATAAAAATAAAGGCGGGTGGTCGATGTAAACAAAATTTTATTTTGGATTTTATGGCGTCATAAAATGTCTTTTGAAAAATCGGCCATAATGCCCTTCAGGGCGCATGTGACGCATTAGTTAGAGGTGCCCTGCGTCGCACACGAGGTCAATGGTTCGATCTCGCACTCATGGCTCACCAAGCCATCCATCCCTCCGAGGTCGGTAAATTGGTACCAGACTGGTCTCAGAGTTGTCTGGGAGGATAAGCAGCACTGACTCGGTTCAGCAGGAGGCCACCGCGAGTCATTGTAAAAGCCAAATATGCATTCAATCACCTCAAACGAAGTTAGAAATCGAAGACAAATGCATGGCGCATCCTTCAGGGATTGATCAACGCCGGAAGCTTTATCCTTTTATCCTTTATGTCCTTTATGAGCCCCTCGCGAGGGCTTCAAGCTTTCGATTGATTGTTAACACTCCTACGAAAAATTCTTGTACAGCGATTGAAGTCGAATATTCATTTGCTCCCTTATAGCCGAAAAGTACTTTCATGTACCGTACTACTATCGTATTGTACTTGAGATTCTGTTGAGTTCTGAGACTCGTTGAAGACGTAGCAAGAAGATTGTAAGTGTTCAATCAAGCATTATTTGGGACTATTTCAGGTAAAGCTCATGCCGAAGCTGATAAAACTGTCAAGTGGTGCAAAATGGAAGAGTGGCGCTGTTGCTGGAAACTTTGAAAACGATGAATTCGGTTATCTTGGATTGTTTGAAGAACTTCTACCTGAACATCAAGGTGTCGTAAAGAGTGGTGGTAAGAAGAAGAAGAAGAAGATTTCCAAGGTGGGTGCGACTAATCAGTAAATCCGATAATGTCCAGGTTTACGAGGACGTACATGCTACAACTAGTAAGGGCCTTTTTTTTTAAGAAGAAGAACGAAGCCACTGATGGGAAAGACGGAGCTGAGTCTCAAGAGTCAAAAATTACTGAGATGAAGGCAAAACGGAAGAAGAAAAAGGCGAAAATTGGCCTAGAGGACGTTGAGAGCAAAGATCAAAGCGTCGAAGAAGAGACGAATAAAGTTAAGAGATTGAACAAGGTCAGCAACTTTTAGCTCCTTCAATGTCTCAGTATACAATGTTATTCAGTTTTTCATCTGTTATTCGATTTTTTAACCGATTGACTTCCGCGGACCCTAAATGGGCGTGCCGCCAGCGGGAGAACGTCTTCATCTTCTTTGTCCCGATTTGTCGCCGATTACGTTACTACTTTTTGTTGCATGACTGATCGCGAACTAGTCCAAAAGTTAGATGCGGATCTTGCAACGAGAAGTAGTACCGTAATCGGGGACACTCGGGGCAGAGAAGATGAAGTCGTTCCTACGCTGGTGTGCACGTCCAAGTTGGGTCCTCGGAACTCAACCGGTGAAACATCAATTGCTGTAGTTCATTACGCTTATTGTGACACGTGTAGCCCAATGGTTAGCCATGCTCTGCGCTGAAAATTTCGTCTGTTTGATCTCATAGCTGTGAATTCGCCATACTGTCCATCTTTCTGTGCTAATACGATGTTTGTCTGGGGCCGAGGGGAGGGAAAGGGGGATAAGAACACTGATTTGGTCCAATTGTAGGTCATCATAAGTCGATTGTGAACGCCAAACACCTGCTCAGTTATCTCCACAATATTTAACATTTTGCGACCGTATGAACGCTGTAGTGTCGCACACGGCTGTACAATCTGTTAATCCCGCATTCTGAAGATTGTCTTTTTTGGCCTAATAATTCCTTTTTCTTCTATTTTTGCCGTTCTGGGAACTGAACAAGGAACTACTCTCTCAAAAACTCCATGCTTCCCGCCTTCCTCAAGTCTTATGGGAAATATGGGCTGGTTTCGTTGCACATAATTATCTTGCTTTGATGACACGCTTCTTCAACGCAATGCGGAATTTGATAATGTGATGATTGACCCCAAACACTGAGCTTTCGGAATTTCGTCTATAATATCAGACATAAGGAAGCTGAAAGGAAATGCAGTAGGAACATCTTTGCTTTTGACCCTCAGCTAACTCTGCTATAAAAGTGGCGTCGCGTCTCGTGGGAAAGCAGTCAGACAGTCGGACAGACACGCGGATATCGCCTCTCTGGACTGCTGCGCGCGACGGCGCGACGCCGCTTGCCTATCCTCTACAACTCTAGCCAGATTCAAATATTTGAATGATTACTAACACTCCTCTGAAAACATCTTGCCCAGCGAGTGAGGTCGAATATTCATTCATCGCCGTCTAACATATAAGTACCGAAAAGACTCAGGAATCTCTTCGATTCATTGCTATCATAGCAATGTTACAATGTCGTAATTAGATATCTAAGGATGTCAAGTAGTATTCAAAACATTCGACTTCAGCTGGGAGTTGAACCCACGTTTCACTATATACTGTGAACACGTGCTACCACTGCACCATAGACGCCACAGCTCCGCTACTACTTTTTCCTCGATGTATTCCATCATGCTACCAACAACCAGCGTTAACGGGCTTGGCATGGTGAGCAGTCGCTTGGCGATATGGGTGAAATGCGGGTTCAGTTTCCGCCTACAGTCAAATGTTCTGCATACCACCTAACATCCTTGAATTATTCTTTGAATTTAGATTGGAAGAAAGCGCAAAGGTGAGAAATTTGTCGCGTCCGAAAAAATAAAGAAGATGAAGTGTGTTGCTGAGGAAGCTTTGGAGTGTTCTCCCATGGAGGCGGAAGCTCCATTCGTATCATCAACACTGCGGGAAAGTGAAACGATGGAAACTAATGGAAATAATGTTGACAAGGACTTGGACTATGGTTAGTTTGACATTCGGCGTTTCCCCACAATCCCTCATGATTCGAATGAATATGGATAAGCATAATCAACATGTGAGGGTACATGAGGCGCAGTGGTTAAAGGTGCCATGTGACTTCTATATGGTCGAGGTTTAATCCCGCGCCCAAGACTACCGAGCTTTTCCTCCTTTCGGGTTCGACTTGTTGGTACCAGACTTGGCTGGGAGGATAGCGTCACTGACTTGATACATCAGTAGGTCACCATTGACTCATTGTAAAGGACAGTCATACATTCACTCACTTGAAACGATGCTTTATAAACTCGGATGCGTGGAGTTTTCTCCAGGGAGTGAGAACGCCGAGACCTTTATCTTTCTTTTTACCTCTTTTTTTCTAAAGCGTAGTTTTAGGAAGTTCAAACGCCGAGAATTGGAAGGAGTTCTACCTTCCCGATCCGATATTGAAGGCAATCATGGACATGGGGTACGCCTATTTAACTTAGCGTAGTCATACAGTAGTAGTAGATATTCACAGAATTGTTCGTCGTTCTGCTGTCAATTAAATTATTCCCTTTGAGAGCAGATCCACTTCTGTGATTTTCTGACCTTAGAAATCTCTGGGTTAAGTTGTGTTAAGTGTTGCTTGAATCATCAAGGTTCGAAAATCCCACTGAAATCCAACGTCAAGTTCTTCCAATGGCTTTACGTGACCGCTGTGATGTCCTGGGTGCTGCCGAAACAGTGAGATTATTCGCTAAACTTATAATTTAACGAATCAAAGCAAAATCCTGCGGTATCGTCAATTTTCAGGGTAGCGGGAAGACCTTGGCATATGCGATTCCGTTGACGGCTCGGCTTCTTGAATTACAAGAAGATGCTTATTCGAATAAGACTGGCCCTAAGGCGTTGGTCCTCGCACCTACAAGAGAGTTGGTCATGCAAGTAATGAAGCATCTAACCGCACTACTGAAGCATACGAGATTCAAGGTGATTCTTCTATTTGGTCGTAAAAAAGCATGCAAACATTCACCCTTTGATACGTTAACATGTAAGGTAAACCCCCCCCCCCCCCCCCTCCCCCCCTCAAAAATATGGACATTCCTGAGAAGCGATTAGAGATTTATGCCTACATTTTGGTTGAACAGGGACAAAGCTAAGCTTGACATATTTTTGGTGTCATGGTGCAAATTAATGTATAATATTGTCCTTTTTATAATATTTAACTAATTTAGCAGAATCCCCCTATCGTGATATTCAAAGGCTTTTAGGCATTCCCAATTGTCGGAGGATTGGCGCAAGTACGACAGTCACGTATTCTCGAGAAGCAAACACCTGAAGTCGTCGTCGCAACTCCAGGACGCTTATGGGCGATGATGCAGTATGTGGTAAGTGTTTAGGTGATTTTCAGCCTGATACAATCCTGAGATCTGAGATCAACTCTGTTTGAGAGCGAGAATGAGGCCGTATGCCCATATCTGACTGACTGGACAGGCCTGCGGTGCTTAGTGATTGACGAAACAGATCGAATGATTGAGAAAGGACATTTCGAAGAAATGGAAGATATTCTAAAACTTGTTAGAAAGTACGGGTAATGTTACCTTAATTATTTTAGTAAGTCGTGGCTGTACTGAAGAATAGCAATGAGTTATCCAAACAGGTAATCAAGTGTTTCATGTGTTTGTGCAAGGATGCTGAGTGATATGCAAAACCACTGATTCAGGCAGGATTTGAACCCGTGTTTCATTCATACCTTCGGCGCATGTTACCATGAAACTACCGAGGCCACCGTCCTGTTACCACTCCTTTTTCACCCCAGGTATGGGTGAAACGCGGGTTAAACTCCGCCTGCTGTGTAATGTTTTACATATCACTTAGTATCTTTAGATGTGAAAATCTTTGTTATTGTAATATTTTGAATTCAGCATATCGAATTCTAAAACGAGATGAATTCTTAAGGTCTGCTACCAGGAAACTACAGACGTTAGTTTTCTCAGCAACATTGACATACGTTAATCATGTTCGCTCAAGAGATGGAAAAGCATCTAAGGAATTTACACCGCAGCAAAAAATCAGTAAGCGTTATATTATTGTCAAATATATAGATGGCAATGTGAGTCGCTTGTGACTTATTCTTTTTCCGCTGTGTTCTTTACACTACAATGTTTTCTATCTAGATTTTCCCACACGCTGGGACACTTTGGTGATCCATTTTAACATGTTTTGAGGCTTCCAACTTCCAAGTTTTGCATTTATTTCATCATCTCAGAAGTGTCATCCACAGAAGTGATCGGTTTCCGTGTGTTGATTTGGCTGTGATTTGGAAACCATCTGTCCTCCGCCGATAGTCGATTGAGCATACTTTTCAGTTGAACTCCGAGATTGTTTTGATACAGCGCTCTGCCCTTTGTTGTGATCAGGAGTTAGGTTTAATACTCTGCCACTCATTTTCAACAAGGACGACAAGTATTTGTGTGATCTCGGCGATTTCCGCTATCAGTTCTTTTCAAAAGTGGAGATTCTTTCTCCCTTCGTAAAGTTCGTGGTCTGAGAGAAAGCTCGTGGATTTCATAGTGCAGTTCATGTAGTGTGACGACTGGA
Organism: Parelaphostrongylus tenuis; assembly: GCA_019055375.1. NCBI lineage: Eukaryota > Metazoa > Nematoda > Chromadorea > Rhabditida > Metastrongylidae > Parelaphostrongylus > Parelaphostrongylus tenuis. The sequence continues at coordinate 81,401 of JAHQIW010007195.1, forward strand.
TCTCACCTTTTTGACTTAATTCACCTGAGTTGTACATGTCTGCTAGGATTGATGTGATTTTTGCCATAAGTTCAGTTGTTGTTGGCATTATACAAATTGAGTAACTCCGTAGGACATCTTGTAAACGTTCTAAGAACCTCTTCACCACCAATTCAGCTACACTTCTTGTTGAGTAAACGTCCTTACCGGTAGTAAAAGCTCTTTGAATGTAGTCACCTCCGTGGACAGGTAAGTCACTTGATGTCTTATCTATGCCTCTTGTTTATATAACTCAAGCAAATGTGATACAGGCTCCAGATGGCATAAGGGAAGGACTCGTCTATGTAGACGTTTGATCCTGTGCAACTATTTTTGGTGTTCCATCTTTTGTTCCGTCTGAAACAGCATAAACCTAGACACGTGCTCTTCTGACACACCTGAGGAAATTCTACATAGGAGTCAACTCTTCGATCGACAACTCTTCGATCGACTAATAGGATTGCATTTAATTCGAGTCTGTCAAGTGTTTCTTTGTGGTCAGTTAGATTTAGCATAAGGTGTTTTTTTTGTTCAGTGAAACTCACCAGGATCGAGACTTAAGAAAGTGAGTTACGAGAACAAATTAACTGGAAGCGTGTATGAGGGAGGATCGTGTTGATGGAATTCAGCTGGTGTACAAAAATATATCGCTTTGTTAGAGCAACGAACTGAACCAGTATTTGCAGTGCAACTAATTCATCTGACTGGAATGCGTCCTGAATGTAAAATTGTGGATATCACTAGATCTTTTTGGTACAGCTGAAACGCTGGTAGAGACGAGGATCAACTGCTCAGATCTCCTTGAAAAAGTAAACCTTACTATTTTCCAGGATAAAAATGATATGATCCGCATTATCGTATCTTTAAGGACACTACAATAGTTTTATCTATTGGAGCGTTATAAAGGGCGAACGTTAATATTTACCAATTCTGTGGATGCATCACGACGAATGTATGGTATTTTGAAACTTCTGAAACTACAACCTCTGATGATCCATGCCAAAATGGAACAGAAGGTGCGATTGAAGAATTTGGAAAAATTTACAGGTAAGGTTTTCTTTTACTATCGGAGGTGACCTGGCTACTGAGAAACCTTATCTGACTTGAAACAATCGTACATTCTTTCAGTTTCTGAAAATCTTTGAAATAAGGCAAGAATTCATTTTATCTAGTTGCTTTATAATCGTAGTATGATGCTGCAGATTTATTCAATGATGTTGAATGATGTGCAAAACCTCTGCGTTATGCGGGACTCAAACTCGAACTCCTTCCGAGGGTGCGTGCTCTCATCTGTTGCGCTACCTGCGACTGTTTTATCACCACTTTTTCTACGCTGCACTGCATTAATGGTGGCAAAACAGGCGTCGGTAGTGCAACGAGTTAGAGCTCTCTTTCTCGGATAGAGTGAAATGTGGGTTCGAGTCCCGCCTGACCTCGAAAGTGAATTGCTAGAATCTTTTGAGCCTTCCACAAGTCTGGTAAAGGCATTATATACGTTTCAGCTTTCTCGCAAGCCTCAGCAGTAGTTTGAAAACACTTATAAATCTAACGCTTCAATCGAATTTGTTCGTTTTTCAGCTGATTCAAGAAGTGTGCTATTGGCAACGGATGTTGCGGCTCGAGGGTTAGATATTCAAGGTATCGATAATGTTATCCATTACCAAGTACCAAAAACTGCTGAAGTAAGTAGTAGGTTTGTCTCAGGTAATAATGAATCGTAGTTGAAGAAGAAGATGGTTTTTTTGCATTTAGATCTACATTCACCGATCAGGTCGAACAGCTCGAGCACTACGACGTGGCCTTTCAGTTCTCATCGTCGACTCAAAAGATTCTCACCTGTATCGAAGATTGTGTAGAAACTTGAATAGAGGTAGTCAGATGATCCGAAAATCTAATCACCCAAGATCCATTTCTAATCTTACGTGTTCTAGAGAAAGATCTGCCAGTGTTTCCAATAGATTGTCCGGATCTGATGAAAAAGTTAATCCTACGTGTAAAACTGGCTTCGGCTCTTGACACTTTGGCGCACAGGAGCAAAAAAGTGAGGATTTTCAAGTTGAATGTAACACTAGTTGTCTACGCAATAATCGCTTGACATATCCTGTAACATACGCGCTAGCTTACCAATTCAATGAGCGAGGAAGTGCAGTGGTTAGAGGTGCCGCGCAATATACAAATATTGTCGCCAGTTCGACTCCGAGCCAGGCATCTCTGAGGGTTGGAAAATCGGTACCGACATTGGTGTGGAAAGAGCTATCGGCGATTTACAAAGATTAGCGATTCACTGTGGTGAAGACTTGGGAATGCTCTAAATCCAGTTTTCAAAGACATTTCATGAGAGAACGAAATCCTAAGCAGATGAGTCCACTCAAAATTGATGACCTCTTGAATCAAGACGATGCAAAATGCACGGCAACTATCCGAATCGATGATAGGTTGAGATGCACAGTATGCGATATCGGGTCCGTATTCTATTAAACTATAGATCTATATTAGGGGCGGGGATCTCGCGGAGGTTAGTGATGCAGTGCATGAGATAAGCGAGGTTGATAAGCGATGAGTTTGTTTGATCCTCTCCTTCAACACTCTTTTGCAATGAATCAACTGGAATCTCGGACGCCTCAACTCTGCTACTCTCAAGATTGCAAGAACAATCGTCTCGATTATGCGTGCTGTGTATGAATTAAACGAAATTTCAAGCAGCAGTTGAAGCATCACGTGAGGTGTTCGAAGACCTTCGTGGAGGATATATGCAAGGAAATGAGTCACGCAAAAAGTGTTGAGATCCAGTGAACTGTGATGACAGATCACGTAAAAGTAGGAAAGTAGGCCATGATATTTAATTTCCAAAAAGCAAACTGGAATGGGAGAAACAGCCGTGCTAGAGCCTTCCTAGATTTGTCACGCGATTAGAGAAATTCACAGACAGGTCTGGTAACAGTTTAGCTATTATGGAGGATGAAAGATTTTGTTAGCTTGATGCGAGATCAAACCAAAGTCTTGTGCGCATCAAATAGTACCACTGCTTTACGCTCCCCCGAAATTTGGATAATACTTTCTTATCTAGAGATTTCCCGGCTAGTTGTACTTATCACTTTGTCGGCTACTAGTTGTTGATTTTGATCTACCTTTTTTTTTAGATTCGTTTGGTCGAGAATTGGTTTGGTAAGGTAGCAGAAGAAGCGGATTTGGAAATGGATGATTTAGGTTTGACGTTTGCTTACAATAATGGACACAGCTTTGCCATATTAGGCTAACAAGAAATTTTCCCAACTTTATCGTTCTTATTGGTTATTTTTTATGCATTTGTGGTTTTATTTCTACTATCGTTTGCGGATTCTTGCGTTTATTTTGATATATAACACTTTCATGATTATTCTGAGATGGAATGTCGCAAGAGCAAAACCGATTATTAATTCTACACAAGTATCGTTCGGGTTCAAGTGCTGCTGAGACTTTCCGCCGTATTAGCGAGGCCTGGATGACGGAGCAGTTGGGAGAACTGCAGTTTTTGATCGTTCCAATTTTTTCAAACCTAGAAATGGGTTATGACGATGAGCAAAAGGGCCACCGCTCCCAGGGAATTAACGGGCAAGCTGATTTGAATACAGTCGAGACGTCTCTGTCGTTCACGACTCGCATGCTGGACGGTTCGAAAAACATCGAGTTCTACCGCCATGCAATCATGAATTTGCCGGAAAAGTGGGAAAGAGTGACTGAATTTGACGAGGAATACTTTGATTAAGCATTTGTTCTTTTTTTATTTGTTGAAAAAAATGAGATGAACTTGCACAGAAACGAAGAAGTCTTGGAAATTTCTCGCCAACCCAAGAGCATCTTAATGTGTCAATTTTTCCGGCAACACTGGTTCAGTTTGATTGTCCATGGATTTTTGCACCATTGGAAAGTGAAAGAGTTGAAATGGATATTTAATAATTAAGAAAAGCTGAGCGAGAAAATGCAAATGCCGAAATGGATTCAATTCGAGCCAAAGAGTTTGAGTTGCAAGCTGAATTACGAGCCGAGCTCGCAGAACCTCTGCCAAGTCTTGATAGAATCAGTGTTCCGGTACTGTAATATTTTTCATTGTCATCTTTTCAAAATTCGTCTTCAATCCCTTGTTTATAGAACAGCATTTCTTACAAAAAACCATTAGACTTTGAATTTCAAGCGTGCTGTATAATATATGAATAAAAAGCATCAATACTGTTAGTTCATATTTGTCTTTTTCCAGAAAACCCGCTACATCAATCCTGAGATTGTTGCAAAGTATGCAAAGGTGAGGCTTTGGTCCTAGTGATGATCTCTAGTTTGTCTATAATTTTTGATAATCAGTCTTAAATATAATATCATTTTGCTCTATACCTGTCCAGCTGTTGCAGCTCATGTTTGTTATTATAGCAAACACCTTAAACCTCTCTTTCACCTTGTCAAAGCCTTCCAATGAGTTCTGCTCCCTCAGTTGCTGGATCTCGTATCCCAATTTACTACCACATTTCCTTCGGAATCCTCTTGATCTTATGATACCAGAAACTTCTACGATCTGGTCTTGGGTAGCGTGTTAGACAGTGACTACTCTTTCATCCTACATGTGGTACCGTAGTACTTCAGCAGTATTCAGGTTTCTTAGACAAACGTTATGGTGATGAAGAGTCGTGTAGACAAAGTTAAAAAGTTGGGGAAAAGTCTTATGCTTGTAAAACATTTATTTATGCACCTATTACGCCCGAACAAAGACAAAACTAGTAGTCGAAGTACTCCCCTTCATCTTCAAGCACTTCTTGCCACTTTTTCGGCAGAAGATCCATTCCACGAGCATAAAATTCCGATTTCTTGCTGTTGAAGAAATGAATGACCGAGTTGTCAAAGAGGGATTTTCTTCAATCGCTTCAAGCACAGCTTGACGACCAACTTCTTTTGGATGACGTGAACGCGGCTGATCTTCCAAACTTTCTTCACTATCGTTCGAACTCTTTGAACCACCTGTACACCGTACTTTTGCCAACTGTGTCTTTATCCCGACCAGATTGATGCGTCCATTTGCTACCGTCATTTGAACCCAACAGCCATTCGTGCATCATCAACAACCTAATTTGCTCCCTTGTTAAGTCCATCTCGAAATAAGTAGATAAATTGTATATCAATCAACGCGGGAGAAGACGCTTTCAAGTGAGCTCAAAGAAAAAAATTCGCCGAAGCCCAAAAAAGGTCACAAGCATTTTCTCAGAACTTTTCCCCCAACCTATTTTGAATGGAACGCGATATTCTTCGTCGAGTTCAATTCACCTCTGATGCTGCGTTACCGTTGGTTTCGTCTTATTTGGATGTGTGGTTTAGTTTTCTATCGTTTATGCTAAGTTTACGACATGAATTAAATATAGATGAATGACTTGTGCCATTTCATCTGAATGCACCTTCATACATGGTGAGATTTTTGACATTCAACTCATGATCGACTTTTCCACCCAGCCAGATTGTTGAAGTAACAGGTTGTCGATCTCCTCCTGTGGGTCTTGTGATTCATTCAATTTCATTTCTTTTCTCTAGCGACTTTTCTGAGCTTGACGCTGAATGATTCTAGTGTAGTGTATTCTTTTCATCAGACTCATCTTTTTCCATCTATTATAATGTCTTAGAATGATGAAATCCAGATAGTGGATTTGTTTTGGTTCAGTGCACATGACCTTACTCACAAATTGTGATTTGATTGTCCTTTCATCGGCTATTTCACTTCACCCACAGACATCTTCGGGGGCGCTAGTAAAGTTTGGTGGCGTGTGGCTTTTGCTGATTGCATGATTGCATTCGCTTTTGCTCAGGGTTTTCAGATAATATAATTTTATGCTGTTCTACTAAGTTTGGGTGGTGCGGTGGCGATTTGTTAATTAGCTTTTCTTTTAGATTAGTTTTTTTTTTTTGGTGAGAACGTCTGATGTCATCGACGTTTAAGTAACGCTGCGTTAAGTGGAACTACTGCCTCCGCATCGCTGCTTGACAACTGAGAGCATTCTATCAGAACCCCTAAGTGTTACAGATTATATTGGGTTTCACAGATGTGTCCGAGCAATAATATTATATGTAACGTAGGAAGAAGTTCGATAAGAAGGGATATTTTCATTGAGATTTTTTCCTATTTTTTCAAAGACATTTTGTTAGCTCAGACCAAAAGATATGCACTGAAAATCATCCTTTGTTTTTCGCTTTTTCTCAAATATTATTTTTCCATAGGTCGCTGCTACATCTACGAATACGTTGGATTCCTTAGAGGAGAAGTTAGCTGAGGCAGAAGTGCTGAAGAGGAAAGCGCGTAAACTTATCACTACACATCAGTTGAAGATGAGAAAATTCCGGCGTAAGAAGAAGAGCTGATTGTCGTGCATCATCGTTTCCAGCAGGTTGTTAAGGCTCTACTGATATAGATTCAATGAGATTTTACAGTATTTCTTAGATATAGAAACACAAAGCACTCCGAGGTCGTGGTACGACTCAAGATATGGCGCTCACTTTTGAAGCTTAGGTTTTGAAATCAATTGTTGTTGTTGTTATTGTTGGAGAGTTTGAGCAATCAATGAAAATAACTTGTCCATTCTCACCTAAATGAGATGTTTAAGTAGAATAGAAATTTTGATATTGCTTTGTTTTTGTTTTTGGCTGATTCGTTTTGTTATCTCGACGTTGTAGACCAATAACAAATTTTGTTCCACTAAACTAACTGGCAAATCATGACAATAAATATCGGATATCTCATCCAAATTTCATTTTATTTTGTTAATTACATATAAGGAAGGGCTATTCATATGTATTTACCATCAGTAACTTTACTTCACGGTTTTGCTCAAGTTCAGGAATTGTGGAGTAGTTGTACGTTACCTGTGTTGTTTATCGTGTTTTAATGATCTATACATTTACAATATAATCTGATAACATATTTTGAGCCTTTTATGCGGTCTTTCGTGGCACTTATACAGTGCAAGACACGTGTTTCGGCATTACAGCCTCATCAGTTGCACGGTGCCTTTCGGTTGAGTTAGTTCTTTGCGGGAATATATCCCCACATAGAGGAACCTATGCCGAAAGATTCACATTCGCTACTAGGTGATAAAATCACTCAACGGGCAAGGTCGTACAATCGATTGCTCGTAGGAGGTGAATTTGTGAATATTTCGGCGTCGGCTCCTATGTAGAGAGGTTATCTCCGCGGACCTGACTGAACGGAAAGGCACTGTGCAACTGACGAGGCTGTAATGCCAGAACATTTGTCCTGCAGTGTATAAGTCTTATGAAGGGCCTCATAAAAGGCTCAGAATATGTTGTCAGATTACATTGTTTTGAGCAAGGTCTCAAAAACAGTCGAAGGTATGATGCTAAAATTTACATCTGTAAATTATACTCTCTCTGAAAGAAGTCCTAGCTCCGCTATTCTGTGGTCCTATGGAGAATAGATTTGACTGGCATTCAACAGCATTCATAAAGAGATCAGGATTAGAAATCGCATATTATGTGGTGTCAGGTTATGGAGAAGATCTGAGTGAATAAGAACGAATCGATAGTGTAGCGTAGGTTTCTGTTGTCTTATGTTTTCTGGAATATTTTCTTATCATAGTTGAACGGAGTGTTGGCTGGACCATACCGTATGCCAGCCGAAGCCCAAACGGTTTGGTAATCAGTGTTAAGCGTTTAAGTTCAAGACTTTCATATCAAGACATTGGTTCACATTTGGGTGAGATTCATATGATGCCGTTATGTTAAAGTCGCTGCTCTACAAGGACACTGACGAATACAGCGTAACAGTAAACGCCTGAGAACACCGCTTTGTTCCATAATGCTGGATCGTCGCTAAATTAATCAGTCCAATGTGCTAATCAGTCCAGAATATGGAATCATAACATGTTCACACAGGGACCTCGAGTGCACTCCTCATTAGCGAAATATCTGCTAGTACATGTTGTTGTCACCTGTGGTAAACAATCGCTACGGAACGCGATTTTTGCCATCTGCATAACACTGACATTTCAAAATTCCCCCTTTTTCTATGTAATACGACAAACATACTCGTTTGAAAGTTTTTTTTTACGCAAGCTTATAATAATAATAATACCTTCTAATCGCATAAGTTTGAGACCTCGCTTGAAAATACAATCTAGTCTGATAGAAAGATGTTGATATGCTTCGTAGCAGCCGTAAACCATCGAATGAAATCCAGATTAGACCGTGGGCATCAAGTAATCCTTTCAATTCTTCTAGAGTGATATATCTTGGGCGCCGCTACTATCAGTAGTATGAATGAGCCGTAGGGCATGTAGTGCTGATGAAGCTTACGAGAATAAGCCGAAATGTGTTATACCATTGAATATGCCAAACTAGACCTCTGAGAGGCTTGGAACATTCTACTAATCTTTTTTGTTGAACTCCATAGCTTCTAAGGAATCACCTACACTATCATTTCTGTGGTGATAAAGTTTTCTCATATTGAGTATGGACGCAATGTCAAGAAGAAAAAGAATCTCATGAGCCGAAAGAAACAGAATAAAAAGAATCTTTTGAGTTAAAATACGTCTTATATGTCTTCAGATGAGCACGGATGAGCTGAAAGTGATGAGGTTTCCCAATGTACAACTCTGTATGCCTTTGCAAATAAAGTAGTTAAAAATGAAAAAAGTGAGGCTGGGATTTGTAAGAGGGCCACTTTTTTGCTGATCATAGAATGACTGTGAGGAAAGCTGTCGTCTTCTCTGGTTTCTCATACACATCGCACTCGATCGCCAGTGGTGCTTGTTCATGTTTTATTTTGACTAAGTCAGCATCCGCTGTAGATTGGCGATTTTTTGATCTGACAATACACAAATTCAGTGCCATAACGATTTCGATACTCTACATAAATTGTACGATCTGGATCCACGTAGTAATGATCTTCAGCTTCTGACGCATGTAAAGACATCAAAATTCTCAACCTTGGTGGCGACGGTATGAGGTGTAGGACGAAAAAAGTAGAAGGCTGACATGGAGGACCGTGAACTAGATGAGCAAGAAAAATACCCAACGTATTAAAATCTTGCGAAAGCACTCAAATTAGTGTTAGACTTTACGGACATGGTTTTGATAGCCGCAGAGCTCGGTTGTTGATATTAGGTCGTTCCATAAGCTCGGCACTAGAGCAATAACCATGAAATTTATTACCCAGAGTTAATCGAAATTACATGATTACGATGTCGTTCAATTGCACATTTTCTTGCAAACATTTTGGTATACAACTTGCCTATACTTGCTTTAAGATAGAGCTGTCGTGGATGAATTCCCTTGTTACTCATGCACGAATGGCATATAAGGGAAAATCTATTGAAGCGGCGTGCAAGATTAATGGAGCTTCTTATGGATGGCCTGAGCGCGGCTAATCTTCCACACTGTTTTCTCACCTTTGAGCCTCGCGAACCATTTCCTAGCCGTTCCTTTCTGCAAACACTTTCAAACTGTTCGCCTCTGTTACCGTATTATCGCCCCAAGCTCAATAGAAAAACCTAATAAAAGCTCATGAGTTCAGTTTTTATATCGAGCTTATCAATCCGATGGGAGCATTGTTGATGCGGCTTGTCCTAGCAATTAGTTCGTGCACATTTCTGGAATGCCAATTTGGTAGTGGTTGTGACGCTCGTCATGGCACGAGTAAGCTAAACCTCACCTCCAACACTCTCCGGCAGTCAACATCGAACGCCCTATAGACCGACACAGCCAGGCTAACCTCGAGATTGCAAAGAGACGCGCTCAGCCCAGTATATTCCAATACATTAAATAAGAAGAAAAAGCGATATTGAGTGCTAAAAGTATTGTGATCCGCACACTGAAAAAAGCTATGAAGATGGATCAGTAAAGTGCCAAATAAGAAGTTACAGAGAACGCTTAGGCTTAGGTTTAAAATTCGAAATCTGACGGGACCATAACTCTCCACTAGCATCACAGATTCAATTTCATGTGTCAACTAATTCACCTAAAATTTCGTTCTCCAAACTATGCCTTCTAGTCTAAAACTTCTTTTTTCGAAAAAAAATTGCGCCAAACAGTATCACGGTGAACGCACTTTGCTGCGTCTTTAACGATACTAATACTGATAAATACTGATTTTGACACGCACAAAAATCATCATTAAAGGATGCAATCCGAATAAAGCGCATTAACTCAGCGCCACCGGTCGTAATTGAGCGCATGCGGCGTAGTAGCTAGAGGTGCTCTGCGTGGCACACAAGCTCTATGGTTCTATCTTGCGCTCATGGCTCCATCCATCGCTCCAGGATCGAGATATTGGTACCAAACTGGCCTCAGGCTTGTCTGGGAGGATAAACAGCACTGAAGAGGCCACAGCGAGTCATTGTATAGGCCAGATCTGCTATAATAACCTTGAACGAAGTCAAAATTGAAGACGAATGCATGGCGCATCCCTTAGGGATTGATCAACGTCGAGATTCATTCTCCTTCTATAAGTGGTGAAAGGGTATAAGAAATGACGTGGTTCTTTCCGCATGGGAACTCATCCACAGGACATTACCATGTGAGTAAGGCATTCACCAAGTGTAGGTGGCCTTTTTCAAGATATAATGTTCAATGTAGACGCTGAGTCGAAATGGCAATAACAAAGAGTTATAACATTTTGTCAACATTTATTCGTCGATGTTACAAGCTGTGAACACCGTTACATGAGTCAGATGTTAAAGATCAATGAACCAGAACGCTTGATTGAAGAAAAGCACTGGATCAAAGCAGTGACAAAACTGATTCCGGCGAACTTCATGTAAACTGAGCGCCAATGAGCAATGAGTCAGATTCATTAATAAAGAATGTGAACTAAGAACAGCTGAATATAATTCCGCTTGGATATGCATAATATATTCAAAAGATTGATTGACTGAGTGAAAAAAATTAATGCCGCTATAGCTACTGAGAAACTTGCTTGTTTCTCTATGTAGGTCTACGTAAAGATATTCCTATGAAGACTCGAGCAAACCTTTATCAAACTGAAGAAAAGGTACTGTACTATTATGGCGGCGCCACTTGAGGCTTTTGGTAAAAACGTATTTTTTGCTTTTGCGAGACGTTTCCGTACTTTATCGATAGCTCAAATTAAGTGAATTGTACTAGTCAAGATAAATTTTTGTTTCACATCTGAAGATTTCTCGTCTGATAAAAGATTTTTTAAAAAAATTTGAACCGTTAGATAGAGCAAATCTTTCTGATTAAGCAAATGTGTTTGCTCTTTGGGTTTTACAGCTGTACACAACTAGCCGACCAGAAGTGCTCACTGAGTGTGAAACCCAATATTCTTTCGGTCGTTACAGAGCTCGAAGAAGTTCTTTACGGAAGCCATCATAATCGGAAAGATATTCTCTATTCAACGATTGAAAGTTCATTACAGCAAAACTTTTATCCAGTGAGATTTCTTCGAATGAGAAACAAAATCTTATTTTGACTGATACGGCGCCAAAAACAAGCTAATTGAGAAACCAAACATTTCATTGAAATTCACTTGATTAGAGCTATCGATATGCTACAAAAACGTTTTGCAAAAGCAAAAATACGTTTTTACCGAAGACCTTAAGTGGCGCCGCCGTGATAGACTAGTACCGAATATTGGTTCTCGTTTCTATACGCCATGTAATATTATTTCAGATTACATATAAACAGTTAATTTTCGCTTTATTATTGAAATTTCGTAGTAAGGTTGATCAAATGACCGACGCAAGTAAATCACATGTTGACTGCTCGCTTAAGTTCAGACGCATTCATACAATTATTGGAAGTTTTTTTTTCTACGCAACTGCGATAGATGAGCTTTGAGGTACTGCCGAAAGTGCAATTTGAGGCCGTTAAAGCTAGAGATATAGTGGCAAACACTGGAAAGTTTTCAATCTTTTCGCGACAACGTTTACAGATCTTGGCACGGCGTTTATGCGATTGTGGTACGGCATTTATAGTTCTAACGAATCATTTCTCTAAGCTCTGAAGCTCTTTCTATGCATCTTTCACATTTTGTGGGCCGAAGGGTTGAATGGCGATCCGAAGAAAATAGTTGTCGCACTTTTAGTAATTGTTGTTTTTTGAAAACATTCCGATTTTAATGCGTCGACCATTCATGCTGTAATTATTGGACCGTGAAATGGTAATAACTCGGAGAATCAAACAATAAAGTGAAATTTGTTTTGTGTGAAGGCATTATCTGCTTTGTTCTGAACTTTGCTTCATAAGAAACTTACGCTCGTGATCATTAGAGGTGCCAACCAATGACTACATGTTGTTGTGGATCTGCTAATTGAACAACAGCTATTCTCAATATAGTCTCACCCCTATCATAAATAACCTTGAGTAAATATCGGTGATGGAGGTGACGAAGGTTCTATTCTGGATTAAGCAGAGCTTGTGTTTGGTAGCACATACACATTTCTCTCATGCCTCATCTTCTATATCTGACATCATCACACAGCGGCATTTACTCGTAAAGTTACAGCTTCTCTCTTTCCCATCCCAGAGCGCTTGAAAACTTTCTGGAGTATGAAGAAAGTAATTTCGAAGTAGCGCATTAATTTCCGGTCTATTGGAACTTCTTTGATCACAACGAGTCTCTATCTTATTGGTTTCTGTTTCGTAATGTTGCGTCATTTAATGAGGTGTCAGAGTTCTTTGGTATGCAAAAAAGCTTTTGAAAGCACGGAAACACAGAAATATTTAACGTTGCTAAATTCTTTTATCGTCAATTCGTAAAGGCTGACATTCATGGCTGTTGATTGATCGTAAAGCATACCACTTCACCACCACATTTTTTTCATTCGTTGAGGCAGTCACCTCAACGAATGAAAAAAACCTGATTGTCCGTTGTTATCGAACAACAGATTAGGATTGCTAGACGAAGAAAAAGCGGCTTACATAGGAGCTTTCATTTCTTAGCTTTTTAGCTGTTTTACACATTGACAGCTAATGACTTCCATGGAGTAGCGCACAATTCGCACCTTCTTCCTCGCACATGATGACTTCAACACAGTTATGGAACTAATGATAGCTTTGAAATTTGGCTCTTTTCAACTATTAATTTTTGGGGCTTTTGAAAGATCTATGATTTGGGCAGCAAAACGACGATCCCAATGCCTAATCCTTTTTCCTTCACTGATAACTGACTCGTGAAAGTGTACTGATTTTGATGCTTATAGAAATTTCATTAGCTGAATCTTGGCCTGATTCGTTGTGGTTCATGTTCCCGCGATTGTGTCTAACGAAGGCCATCATTGTCTCAATCTCCATTTAGCCTACGATTTCGTGTGCTTAAATCCCTAGAGAACAAACAGCTGGAAGATTGCCAAGAAGGTATTACCACTTCACGATAGCCATATGATGGAGCTTGCAAAAGAAAATGCGTTAATATTTCATGCGAATTCAGTTGTTATTGCCACGTAATCTTTGTTTTTCGAGGTTAGTGTTCAAAAGAACTTCAATACCTTGCATGCAAAATTATGTGTTTCGCTGTGAAAAGAAATGTCTTTTGAGGAGTAAAAATAACGCGAAAAATGCACCTCTTCTTCAGTGATTTACGAGTGAAGCCCTGATATACTGCTTGTAAGTAGCCCGTCAAAATCCATGATACCTCAGCAAAGCAGTTATTTCAGGGTTTCATTGTTAGACTCATACTCATATCACTTCGAGCAGAAGAACAAAAAGATGAGATGTCCAGTCCATTTTAATCAACATACTAATCCCCTTTCAATTGAGATACTATCCTCATTTGAACCTTTTCACGGCTTACGGCTGGGGCGTCGATATCTGTGTACCCGTTTCAGTCTATAATTTCCATGGTGAGCTCAAAAAGGTGGGGCTCACTATATTTTTTAAGACTTTCGTTCCATTGCTTAGTTCCCAAAAAAAATCAAGATAAAAGAATTTTAGGGCAAAAAGGAACACTAGTTGACTTATTCAGAGAAGTGTCTACTCGGGTATGGTAACGAAAGTAATCGCATAGTCGTCAAAGGGTCAAATGATATCATGTCCACCACAATGTCAACTATTTTAAGCACAACAAAAATTATCGTTTTTTATCCTTTCATTATCAACATCAAGAAGTGGATTTTTCATTGTGCAACTGAATCTTAACGTATTAGTAAGCAGAAATGCAAAATAACTCTTGGAAGTGCTCAATGCTACACATTTGCAGCATTACCCCTCTATTGTTTGGGAACGTTTTTTTTTTGCTGTTATATCGTAATTATATATTGCTCAGGTTTCTGATGTACACGCTGACGGCGAGAGAGTAGCACAGTCAAAGATGATGTTGTCAGAAGCTACTTTTTCTTTACTGAATCCTTAATGCTATTATAAGTAACCCAAGACGCTCCTTCCTGATCCATGGGTAAATTTTTTGTTTCCTGACTTTTTAATTCAGAAAGAAGCACCTGGGCTGATTGGAAATAATTGTTCTAACGATAGTGGATGTGGTAGAGAAAGGATACACTTCTCGTCGTTGATCAATCGCTGAGGGATGCGCCATGCATTCGTCTTCAATTTCTTACTTCGCTTGAGGTGATTGAATGCATATCTGGCATTTACTATGACTCGTAGTGGCCTCCCGCTGTATCGAGTCTGTGCTGCTTATCTCCTCAGACAAGTCTGCCACCAGTCCGATACCAATTTACCGACCCCGGAGAGATGGATGGCTTGGTGAGCCACGAGCGCGAGTTCGAACTGTCGACCATGTATGAGACGCAGGCACCTCTAACCATTGCGCCACATGCGCTCTGTGGTTGTGGTACTAGAGGTAAATTCTGAATAGTTCTACCTTATAAACGCCGTTCTCTCTAGGATTCATCGTGGATCGAGCACTATAAAAATCATCGATGTTGGCCAGTAAATGTTTGATTTGAATCAATTCATTACCATAAGATTACATAGGACACGGTTATGAGTATTGTAAGAGGAATATGACTAGTGAGGTGACAATATAGCTGCCGTTCGTCTTCTTCTACACTTATTTCAGATGGGAACGGTAACCTAGTGGTTATGACGTCTCCAGTTTTCAACATCAGCTTTGTGATTACATCTTTTTTTGATTAAGCACGGATAGGCGTTATGAAGATAAGTCGGCTAACGAAAGCTTATCATTCTTCGTTCGGTCTGATAGCATGTTGATAGGGTTTTTATCCTTCTAAACACTTATGTCATAGCGTCATGGATGTATTAAGATCGCTCGTATCCAGAAGTCAATCGGGTTATGGCAGTACTTCCGATTCATTTGGCGATTGGACAGGTGAGCTTTTCCTTTGGCTCCGGAATAATCGTGTTTGTGGTCTACCAAACTGTCTTATAGATGATGGCGAGTGCTTGTCAATTAACTATTCCACAACCATGTGTACGGATTTTGCTCGAAATGATAGGCTAGTTAAGGCCTTTTTATAACTATTTTTAGAGCCTGTATATACAAAGCCTTTTATAGCCTGTATATATATATGTGTATTGTATTGCAAACTATTTTTAGACTTTCTAAACTACTTAAACTCTCTTTTCTACTTTGTGAACTGAAGAATAGACCTACAATCTTGAAAAAAATTAGTTGTCGTGTCTTCATTGATTACTGATAAATAAATACTAATTTTGAAACAACAGCCTAAAACGCTGTGCTTGTAAAAGTGCTGAGGTGAGGTTTTCCACTTTATGTCGCATTTTTTTTTTCTTGAGAATCGTAACAACTCAAGAATGCATTAGTTCGATTGGTCTCTTGGAGAAAAATGTCGCATAAGGTCTACCTCAATATTCACAAATGTTCTAGCTCTTTTATATCCATCTATTAATGCATAATAAGTTAATCGAACAGAACAAGCTTCTACGCGCACGTCACATCTCATTTATTCACAAGCCGTTGAAGACTTTGGTAGAGCTTTTTTGTGATGGACTAGGAGTCTCGTTTTATCGCCTCTGCAACGTATCCATGACAATTCAAAAAAGATGACTTTAAGCAAAACGTTTTTTTTTATATATCTCATGATTATTAGTTGAGCCAACATGTTATGTGGTCTCTTAATGAGTTCTTGTACGGGCCCTATACAAACGTTTCGACCTTACAGTCTCGTCAGCCGGGCAGAACCCGTCGTCTTCCAGTCTTTCTAGCCTTTTAGCGTGGTCTTCATAAAACACTCAAAACAAAGGCACAGTATTATAATATTACCAGCCAAAAAGCATTCGAGTGCACAAAACTGTAAGTTCGATGATATTTTCACTTACAGTGTAAAACGTTCGTCCTCGCTCCTTCTTACTGAGGGACTGGAGCACCAACAGAGGAATGGCTAAAAAAGATTGAAAGACGACGGGTTCTGCCCGACTGACGAGATTTTGAGGTCGAAGCACGTGTATCGGGCTATACAAGAGCCCACTGGCAGACCACATGACATGTTAGCTCAAATAATAAGTATGAGATTTATATCTCAATAAAACTCCCGAAATAAAGGTTCTTTTCAATGTAAGCAATGTACTTCAAGTATCTAACGAAAAAATTATGAACAACACAGAAAAGTACACATTACACTTTCAGCATGCCAAACATACCTAGCGATAAGCGCAAAAATCACAATTTTGACAGTAGAACTCTGACAGTAGAACAGTAGAAATTGTCTTCTCGAGAAAAAGAAAAAAACTTGTTCGCTTTTTATATTCTTACTGATGAGATATATTCTTACTGATGAGTGCACTTGTATCTTTGTGGATAGAGAGCGCTCTGCAATGCACATGCGCTCAATGGTAAGATATCGCGTCCCGGACTTGCCAAACCTTCCCTCCTTTTGAGAAGGGCAAATCACTAAAAGACTTACCTGCCATGATAGCCTTAACTTGATGCATAGGTAGGCCATCGAAGGCCATTGTGTTGTCGGACATGCAATTAATACCTCAAACGATGGCAAACAAACTTGAATCTATCGCGGTCCCCTCTAGGGATTTGTCGACGATAAATACTAATGTTTTCATCTACAAGAATACCATGTACGTGTAGTGTATTGATCAAAGGTGCCTTTAGACATAAAATGGAATATTGGTTCGACTCCAAAAACCGAGCTAATCAAAGTTTCGATTTTTGCGAGTTCGTAAAATTAAAACAGTTTGTTTTTAAGAATAAAAAAAAATCACATTGGAGAGCAAGCGAGTGTCATTTCACAGGTCAGTAATGCATTCAATAACGTATGCGATGCTTGATGGAACCCATAATGGCCGAATAAATGCATGACGTGTTCCGAAGGGACTTATCAACGTGGAACCTCTTATTCCTTACTATATTCATTTTACACCGAACATATTATGTCATGAATGGTTATTTTCATTGTTTACTTGATACGTCAGGAAACACCATAAGGATTGGTTTAGAGCGCCACTTTTCCTCTGATTGCTTATTTAGATCTGCAAAGGGTCAAGGTAGGGCTGTAACTATTTGCTCATTTATTTTATAACCCGTTGTCACAATCTGCAGTGCAGATTCAAGCCTTCATGCAGTCGATTCGTTCCTTCGCATTCTTCGCCCACGAAAGAGCATTTCATACGTTGCTTCGCAAGCTGCTTGAGGATTTGGTCACTGTTCAAAACCATGGTTTTGTAGAATGCTGATCGAGACGATTATTCTCGCAATCTTGGAGTTAAACGAGCATCCTAGGCGTTCATTTGTGGATTACAGAAGAGTGTTGGGGTCGAGAATCGAGTCAGCGTATCGCTTGTCACTTCATTTTTTTGATGCATTTCATCGCTAGCCACTGTGCATCCTTCCTCTCTCTTTTTTCTCGCACTCAAAATTCTGCTCAGTATGACCATCAGCAAACTTTCCTGGATAACAGTCCGACTGATAGTGTGGTAGAAAATCGTCAGAGGATTTGATTAATACTATTATGCAAAAACAAAGATTCCCCATATTTTTGTTATATTCTTTTTTGTTCGGAACGAACTTTCCTGGCAAAACAGTTGGCACTAAGATACAACATTCAAAAATATACTTTTCCCTCTACTACTGACATGATGAGTGAGATCTAATTCATGGCAAATAAGCCGATTTGTGCTAATCAGTCACAACTTTGACTCTTTTCACACGGCCTACATTCATTTCACACGACTCGCTAAGTAGAATAACGGGCAGCCGAAAGGGATAGTTTCTAATCTTCTTGAGATTTAGTTTTAGATTTTATTTGCTTCAATGATATGTAGTATCCAATATCGCATATAAATTCCAGATGGTCTTATAAAGTCTTCGATTGTTCGTCTCGCGCATAAGGGTAGTTTAGTGGTAGCAGACCCTCTTGTTTATCATTTGGAGTGCATGAAAGCTGTTTAGTTGGTCATGAACTTCGTCGACGGTCAAAGGTAGTGAGTTATGTAGCACGTAATATTCACTACGATCTCAATTTCACACGATGAAACGATTAGGTAACAGGACAGAGGGATGAACCGAGATCTCAGTGGTTAGAGATGCTCTGCAATACACATGTGGTCCTTGGTTCGATCCTCTGCCACAGACCCACCAAACTTTCCATCTTTGCAGTGTCGGTGAATTGCTATCAGACTTGGATAGGAGGCTAGTAGCGCTGACTCGGAGCATCGAAACCACCGAAAGACACTAAATAAACCAAGCATGTATTCGATCGTGTCTCATTATACTTGAAGAACTCAAATGTATGTCGCACGCCTCAGAGATTGTCTAGCACTAAAAGCGTTATCTTTTGTTTTTCAAGGGAGGCATTTAGTTAATCTATCGGACTCGCGTTCATTGCGATATAAAGAATCTTGTGGTCTTATGAGGCGTGTATAGCGTAGGTGTGAGGTACTCCACGATACATATGTGGCCGTAAGTTTAACCACGCTTACGACGTTAACCAAACTCTCTATCGGCTTGAGATTTTCTGCTACTGATGCGAAACCTGCCTGAGAGGATAAAAACACTGAAGTAATAGATTAGTAAGCCATCTCAGCCATTGTCAAATATGCATTCAGTCGCCTCAGAGATGATTAATGCAGTCAAGTTCATGAAGCATACCTAAGAGATTTATCAACGTCGAACACTTTTTTTTTGTTTTAGCGTTTAATATACCTTTGAGAGTAGAATCGATGAAATGAAGCAAATTCTGCGATATTTGTCTCTCGTATTAGAGGGTTATAATGTCATTACAGTGAATACCACACAGCAAGAGGTCACTGATGTAGCACGCTTACTAAGGTTCAGAAAAAAAAACTCCTCACTGTTATTTTCTGCAACCAGCGTATATCCCTCACTATTTTTTTGATGAACGGACACGAAGTTGTTAGCAAGATTTATTGAATGTGACACTGCCTGACGTTTTGGTCGTTTTACTTTCTTCACCGCCGTTCCCTTCTTTGAAGATCTTTCCGTCTCTAGTGGAGAGCGATCGCAAAGAACCCTACCGTAGCATTTCTCGTTTCTACACGACTCTAAAGAAGGCAGAGCAGTCGAAAAGTCAATCGGTGCCTTGGTGAATTAGCCATCTTACTAACCTTATGTCTTTTCATTAAGAAAATGGCGCATTCTCTGATCAATGTCGAGGCTAATAGAAAGTCGCTCCTGGGAATTTGTACGTCCCAGTTATTGAAATTGCGATGATGTTTGGTGCACATGCTTGAGATTTTCTTTTGCGACTAATTCATGTTGTATACCACATTCTAATTAGCTAAAGTGTACAACGCCTAATATTTTATCATAATTTTGTGTAAACTTTTGTACCGATGTTGGTTTCATAATGATTGCCAAAGATTTTTTCGGTAACTAAAGAATGTGAGAACCTAAGGAGATGGAGGACCTAGGAAGGAGACTTTGTCCTATCAATCTTCGGTTGTATTATTTAGAAATCGGTTCACCTGAAATGAGGTCAAGAGGATCAGTAGGAAGGCATATTAGAATATTATCGGACGAAGTGATTGGATTTGCAACTTTTTGATAAAGATCAGTAAATTCTAGTGATTTTCATCCCAGTTATTGAAGTTCACGAGAAACCGAGATATGCTTTTTGAAACTATAATGACAGCTTGTTTAAGTATATGACCTGAAATGATGACTACTGTGGATTTGGAACAGAAATCGTCGTTAAGACTACGGTGTATACCAACTTGAATTTTACCGAAATCTTCAAGCAAATGGGTACCGTGAACATGATGATCTGTAGAAGTTTTGTATTTTGAACCGATCACCCAAAAATAAAGCTTGGAAGATGGAGCATTTAGTTATACCCAACTCCTCAGGGATAGGTCAACCATTTAACATCTACTTAAAAATTATCTCATTCCAGGAAAATGAACTTCTGCTCTTCACAAGTCCATGAGAAGTACTTCATTCTCTCTCATCGTTAATGTTCGAACTTCGATCCCGACAGAAACTGAATAAGCGCGATTTCGTTCAGAAAAGATGCTATAGTGTTCCCCAATGTGTCGTTTATATTAGCTGTTGTCGTTGTTGCACTAAAATCCTAGTGATCTAGAATTTATTTTTAATATTGCGAGCATTTCATCTCTAATGACGTTTAAAATCAAACGAAAACTGTATCAAAAGTTTTGGCGAGTCTAATGAGTCAAAGCAAATCCTATCTCATGAATCTTTCAGATCTTGACTGCTTGAATACTCCAGTAATCAAAAATCGCCGTCAGTTTCAATATAAAACCACCTTTCGACACTGGATGGGAATCGTAGGGGTGAAAGTGGATGCATTTTTGGCCTACACAATAGCGCTAGCCTAATGATGTGCCATAACAGCGCTTTGTTTTTCATTCTACAAATGTAGTATGATGCTACTTTTTCTCGACTCCCTAAAGATGAAATGCTTTGTTCGTCCAGGATGAGCTATTGATTAAATGACCATTTCTGTATTGGATTTGCACATAAACTCTGTTCACCGTGCAAAAGGTGGTTTAAAATCCACAAAAAAAAACGGCAAAATTGGCTACTTTCAGTCCAAATATCCTGTGGGTGGAGCCGTTGTTCATTCTGGGGTGGAGTCTTCCAATTGTGTCAATAGCTATACGGGGCGGAGCTGTGCCGAACGGTTGTCGGTCGTTGAATTCTGTCGCATCCGTCATGGAACAACGTCTACTAATCTCCTATATCGTCATCGCCATGTCGGTGATTTTTGCCAGCTGTCAATTCGTACAACAACCACAAGAGGTAGGTGGACTTTGGAAAAACTGTTGCAAACACTCACGTACATAGATGTCGTATTAACATACTCTTTTCTCCAAAAGTACCCATGAAAAACTAGATAGAAAAAATAATCACTATGCCAGATAATCATTTTTGAGATACACATGTCATGTGGTCTGTTAAGTGGGCTGACTTATAGAGCCCGATACACGCGTTTCATATGTCAGCCCATTTAACAAACCACATGACATGCGTGGCACAAAAATGATTACCTGGCATATTGAAATTTGAGCTGTGTTCTTAAGGAAACACTCGAAAAGAAAGGTATGATATGTTAATGATACCAGCCAAAAGCAATCGACTGTAGATGACTTTGTGTGTTCGAAGATATATTCACCGGACACAGAGTGTAAAATTCGTCGTCGCCTACTCTTAGTATAAGGGACTGAACGCCCGAGAGGATTGACTAAAGACGAAAGGGTACCGCCCGACTGATGAGACCGTCAAGATTGAAACACGGGTATCGGGCTTTATAGGTCAGCTTATTTACAGACCACATCACATGCATGGCTCAAAAATGATTATCTGGCATATTGAAATTGAGCTGTGGTCTTAGAAAAACACTCGAAAAGAAAGCTAATCACTGAGCAATAAAATTTGAAACGCAACAATTTTGTGGCTTCGATGTGATTTTTCATCAAAAGCTAGTTCTTCTTTCGACTTGCAACATATTCTAACTATTTCAGAAACTTTTTTTTTTCAATGTTTCATACAACAATATAGTAGCCTTTCCAAGTGTACTCTCAATCATTGACATCTTCAAAGTTAATCTAAATCCAAGTGAATTAGTGATTCAAGTACTTTACTTTTGCTTTTATGCACGATATTCAAGTAATTCAACCATCAGGGATTTGGAAATATCATCATAATGTATTCATCGTGCGATATGAAAAATACGTCAAGAATCTGCTGAATTTCAGAGTGAGGATTCGACTAAGAGATTTATTACAGACAATCGCTTCCAGTTTTTTGTTGAAATCACACTAACTCTTTCTGAATTAAAAAAAAATGCTTTCAATCGAATTTTTCCTCTTTTTCACTCTAAATGGGACTTCGCTCACAGTAAGCTTAGACGAGTAAACATGATTTGCTTTGGCGCTGTTAACATGTCGCTTTGACAGAGCAATTATGACTCAATCAAACGAATTTCGTGTGGGTTGCCTGCGTCGGCGCTTTCGGATAACCCATCCAAACAGTGATTTTTTGAATAGATGTGTCCTTAGTACAGTGATGAGAAGCGTTCTTCAATAACTTATGAGGCGTTAAATTGAATTCTATAGCTTGGAATAGCCGAGCCCTTCATCTCTCTATAGTCAATTGATGTTGCTATCAAACTTGTATGAGAGGATAGCACTGATTTTGACAAACTGGTGGGCCACCATAAGTCAATTCATAGGTCAGGTATGCATATATTTCACAGCAATTGAGAATGCATGAGGCTTACTCATTAGAAATTTCATGCAATAAACAGGCGGTCGTTACTTCTACGCAGTGTAGGCTTATCAAACTCCCCATATCTCCGTGTTCGGTAAATTACTAGTAAATTCATCGGAGAGGGTAAAGACATTGGCTCAGTATAAAGGAGGGTAACAAAGTTCACTGCACGAACTTTTTTTACAGTCGTCAATAAAATGGTTGATGACTTAAAATCACTGCGCATTTTTCATGAACTAATCAACGCCAAACGTTTTATAGTATAGGGTATTTCATATCAGATGATTTTCTCTCCAACAGATCCCCCATAGAGTTCATATATTGCGGGTTACGGTGCCTTCGATGAGGATTCTTCTCCATCGGTTGGCACGTTCCATAGATCACTAGCAGTTCTACCGTAATCCGATTCGATGATCTGGCTTGTCGGTCCATTTTCAAGTCAACTCTGTTCTCTATATGAGCACTGTTCTCTATATGAGTTCTCTTGGTCAAAGAAGTATTCAATTCGCAGCCAGACGCTTGCTTTTCGCTTCTATGCATTTGCAAGTAATTTGCCTTTCTTATCTTAACATGCGTACAGTACGATTTCTATTTTCACTATTTATCACAATGATATTTCCTTTTTCTTTTTGTGGCTTAAAGATTTTGCCACATCACTTACTCTGCTGTTTCTCTTTACGATATAGATTCTAGAGAATAATGATAACATGTTGTTGATGATATTCCAAAGCACGATGCAGTCAGTTATTAACTCATAACCACCAGTGTGGTCAAGCGCGAAATTATAATCCATTTATCAATTTCTAAAGAACTGATGCATGAACAAAGTTTCCTACATGATTACTGGTTTCTTTACGACGAGTATATCGCTGTGTATCGGCAATCTTTACTACCGGATACGGTCATTAATTTTCAGTTTATTCTACTTCGTTAAGACTGATGAAATACTATAGCGCTAACTCCAGGAATCAATCTCTCGTCTATGAGTAAACCAAATAAACATCTGTTGAAAAAATTACTATATACTCTTGGATGAGATCGGAATAGTGATTTGGAATATTTTTTAAAGAATAAAAGTATGAAGCTCTTGGCGCTGATCAATTTTAACGGATGCGTCATGCATTGATTTAACTTCATTTGGGATTGAATGCATATCTGGCCTTTACAATGACTCGCGGTGGCCTCCCGCTGAACCGAATCAGTGCTGTTTATGCTCCCAGGCAAGCCTTAGACCAGTCTGTTACCAATTTACCGATCTCGGAGAAATGGCTAGTTTGGTGAGCCATGAGTGCGAGGTCGTACCACTGGCTCTCGTGTGCAACGCAGAGCACCTTTAACCACGCCACATGCGCTCTTCAAATATCTTATAGGCCCAAAAAATTCTTTCACTCATCTTTACGATCTCACTTCTGGAAATTTAGTCAATAACCAGAGCTTTATCATTCATTCCCTTTCATCTGCCTCAACTGATAGACTACGCCCCAACTAATTATTAGCGTCCAATTGACAATTACCTTGATGATTCGAGAACAAAGCTCTAATGTGAGTGCAGTCTTGTGATCTGCCATCTGCAATCTGCCACTTATGGCTCTTTTTATCATCTAGTAATCCGAGCAAGCGCTACCGAGTTCTCCATTCGCGTTGTTCACCAAACGTGCATACTCTGCTCTGTTGTGATGAATTTTGAGACAACGTTCTATTAACCTGGCAAAATTGCCGAAAAGTCGGCTAGTATTGCATAAATCGTGTTGTTAACAACATCCCATTTGCTCAGCAAGATAACACTGATTAGTTTGGCACATTCCATGTATCGGAAATCAGCGCTTCCGATACACTCACAAACTTGATCCATCAAATTCTTGTAAAACTATTTAAAATTTTGTTAAGTAATTGAAGCAGAAGAAAGGGTGAATAAATGCAATTAGACCTAAGCAAAGATGCGGAGTTTTCCCATTAATGTTAAGTGACGAGCAGAATTTGACGTCAGGCGGCACTCAAAACCGCATTTCACCATTTCTGGGAGCGCTTGCTTAACCAGCTGCTCTACCGACTCCTTTTTTGCCACTTCTCTTTCACGACTAAGCATGCATTTCTGGAAGAAAGGGTGAAATGCCGGTTCGAGCCCGGCATAACGTCGAAGTTTTGCACACCGCTTAACATTATTGGGTATAATTGAAACAATAAAACACCGCTAAAAGCATTTCAAATAAAAGGAATTCTGTTCGACGATGCAGAGTATTCTTTTCACATTTGCACAATAGATGAACTAGTTGTCGTGTTTTTACATTTTAAATGAATGAGGTTAAATTGGATCATTGTTCACTGATCGTTTCCACGCCACAACGTAAAATTTTCTCACGTTATAATTGCTACATAACATCTGAGACCGTGTTTTCGACAACACAGATGAGTTCTCAATCGCTGGAGTATTTGAGGAGTTACAATGATCCTGAGAAGCAGGTGAAACGCTGCTCTCGGAAAGGTAAACAAAGAGCTTTGGTTGATATAGTGGATAGCACATAATCACCTAAAAGAGTAATCGCGGGTTCGAAATCAACTGAGGTTACGGCTTTAGTGATTTTAACTCAGCATCATTGTGATCGTTATGCTCAAATCATACCTTGCAACTAAATAAGGACGGGTAGTGAACGATTGTATGAAATGATAAAGAGTTTTGAAACTCATTTCTCGAAGGAAACCTTTATTTGTTGCTCTAATTGTATCTGTACCTTTGATACAATACTTCTCCATTTTAGGTATGTTCAAAAGTGAACTTTTCAAAAAGTTCAAAAAATAATGCAATCTTCAAGACCTTTACCACAGATCCGCTGTCGTTTTTGATATGCATATCTCAACGCAGTGTAAAATATGTACACTGATTCAGGAGTTCAGAATCTCATGTTTTTCTGCCCGAGGCAACACGAGGTTTCTATAATTGAATTTATTCATACAGCTGACGTTTTCGGCGGTTTCGTTTCCTTTAGAGTCTGGAAAGATCAGGTTGTCCACAGCCCAGTAGACCAAACACCTCCATGACATAATTAAAAAGCACTAAAGCTAGATTCCAATTGCATCAAGCACAAAAACTATCCTTCAACATACCACTTTTTCAATAAGTCTTCCAATGAGTTTTTAGAGGACTACCGCGCTTTCAGGCCCTGAAAAAGGCGAAGCATCCGCACCGTCAGCTGTTTGGATAAATTCAATTATAGAAACATCGTGTTTAGCTCAAGAAGAAAAGGAGATATTATGAAAAAATCCCAAGGTTGATATTCAGTCACTTTTGGAAATCAGAATTTTATCTTTATAATAAGATAGGTCGTATCTTGTAAGTAAAGCAGACCTATAGATTCCAAAAGGTACGTCGCTGGTAAGGGTGAAACGCGAATTCAACTGTCGCCTGTGGCCGGATCTCGCGTACCACTCAGTCATTTCCGATGAGTATTTCAGCAACATACCATCGCCAGAAAGCACTTAAATGAAAGAAATTCAGGTTATAGATATAAAAATGCTGTCAGTTCAACTGGGTTCAATGCCGAAATATGCTTACCAGACTAAACATGTTAAGGATTAGTTGCTGACAGCCTCGATAGTTCATATCAAAGAAAATGTGGTCCAGACCAATGATCTTGATCATGTAGTAGTATCTCGCTGCCCGGTAAAGGTGAAACACGGATTCAATTCCGGCTTGACGTCGAATTATCGCGTACAACTCAGTCTTCTTAGATGAATATTTCTCAATTGATTTAATCTGAGCGATAAAGTTTGATACGAACTGAGGCATATTGGTTCAAAGGTAAAAGGCATGATTTCTGCTTTCAATAAAATGGATGGAATTCGTCTTGTATTTAAGTGCTGAATCTTAACCCTTTAGAGACGAGATTAGATCGATCGGGCAGTGTAACTCGCAAGAGGCGCGCAATTTTCGTTATTCGGTTAGGGTTTTTTTCCACTAGAAGTGTTAGACCTTCGGTTTTTTATGTTATTGTGATACTCGATGATTTTCTCTACATAGTCATATATTTTTCGTGCATATATGACTTTTCTGTACGATAAAGCTTTGGATGCAAAACGTAATTTTCTTTTAGCTCTTGTAGCATTCTATAATAACCTTTTAAAAGAGCAATCAAAGCATCAAAATTCTCGAAATTTGGGCTATCGTAATGACTAGTAAGAGTTTGGAGAAGAGCCATATACAAGCCCTAGTCGAGCAAATGAAGTAATCTGAGTGTGAGACATAATTTCATTTTCTCTGCTACAATGTAATGCATTAAAAAAAGACAAAAATCAACCATATTAATGAACTTCCCGAGATTTAAGTTTATGAATGATTATTAAGTGTCTAATGGAAAAGTTTTGTTTAGCAAGAAAGGCCTTTAAACAATCGTGTACCTTAACTGCTACACATCGTTCCTTAAGGGTTG
The DNA here is from genome assembly GCA_019055375.1 of Parelaphostrongylus tenuis. Classification (NCBI taxonomy): domain Eukaryota; kingdom Metazoa; phylum Nematoda; class Chromadorea; order Rhabditida; family Metastrongylidae; genus Parelaphostrongylus; species Parelaphostrongylus tenuis. Next base: position 108,470 of record JAHQIW010007195.1, read on the forward strand.
ATAATGAAATTCCGTATGGGTCTGTTGTAGTGGTTGACGATGATTTGCAATACATACGTAGTTATTAGTTTGATCTCGTACTTCGCGCAATTAAAGCCTGTCTAACTCTTCCGCGCTTGGCAAATTGAAGCCACACTTTGTCTGAATGTCTAGAATAATAAGAAACACCAACTTGATAGATTGGTAGAGTTCCACTTGCCATTCAAAAGGGCAAACATGCATTTAATAGTATGTACTGCACATTCCCATAGGGCGCCGAAATTCATTTGTTAGGTGTCCCGTGCTATAATATTTCTCCTCCACTGACAGCCCTGTGAAAATCAAAAAAAAGGGGAAAGAAATTGTTTCCTATAAGCTTTTTTCCTATAAAGCATCCAATATCAGAATACGTTTTTGTCTCATAAAACCATTTAATATTAAAATACACCAAAGAGGAAAAAAGAATTGACTGCAGTCTTGACTTATGAGAATTCCAGCACTTTTTATACCATTCCAGGTGCAAATTAGAAAGAGGTACATGCCAGATTATCTCTCATTTCGAATGAACGGTGCACATTGTCAACTTGGAGTCCATAGAAAAATATATAAAAAGAACGTTATTAAAAAAAAGAGGAGAACTCAATTAACTTGTTTGGTCGATTCAAATTCTCTTGGATTTCTTAGCAGAAAATTTTTCAATGCATGACAGTCACAGTGAACAAAGAAAATGTTTCAGATGAAGTATTTCGTGCTGGATGATCTGAATGATGGTGAATACAGTCCGGTAGAAGTGAAAAGAGGGAATTCGGAAAGGAAACAGTGAGTAATTGATATAATATCTGAGTTAACAATTATAGACGATGTGATGTGAAAAGGATTGCGTGCAATTCCAACCTATCCTTTCACTTGAACAACTTGACTACTTCAATTTTTTTATTGACTTTGATAATACTGCATTGGTCAAATTATCAATTTATCTGCAAATAACGCTTATTTTCCTGCCGCTCATGGTGTACGTCAGAAAATTCGTTAGAGAAAGATTTATAAAAATTATTAAGTGATAATAGTATCATAAAGCACATACGATGCAATATCTGTGGTTAATTAGATCTCAATTCGAATAGCAAAATTCAGCAAATATGTTCATTGTGGTAAAATGAGCATTTAAAAGAAAGCGCATTGACATCAATGCATGAAAACGTCGCGATCATCAGACAAAGTAGATCTGATAAAATGTTTTGAGCCTTTGATAAGCTCTAGTATAGGATTTATACAGTACTAAGCAACTATTTCGCTTTTACAGGTTCATTAATAGCACGCTGCCTTTCGATTCAGCTTATCCCTCGCAGGTGGATATGCCCCTACTTAAAATGAATCGACGCCGAATTACGCAAATCACCACATGTTCGCTGACAGAATTCCCACAATGCACTGACCACAGTCTAACGCTTATGGCGGGTAGAATGGATCATACTTTTACTTTTGACTGTTTATATGGACCACGCATAAAACAGTAATAATCTGATTCTCTTATAATATGTTTTGAACCTTTTATGAGGTCTGATATGCCACTTATACAGTACCAAAAGTAAAGGTATGATTTAGTCTACCATCCATAAAGGCTTGTCTGTGGTCACTGTAACGGCGAGGTTTGTCACTCGACATGCGGCGATATGAATAATTTGGGCCTTGATTCATTTTTAAGTAGGGGCATACCCCTTGCAAGGGATCGGCTGCACTGAAAGACACCGTGCTACGTATCAGCCTATAAAAACGGAACACCTGTCTAGTACTCTACAAGTGCCATACCACACCTCAAAAAAGGATCAAAACATGTCACCAGATTATCATGCTGTTATTGTTTATAAACAAAACATATTTGTCGCTTAGCTAATCAATTGTCGCTCCGCTAATCTATACTCGCGTGCGCCATAACGACTTCTCTTGTGTGTCGCCACTGTTGGCGACGTGTAATGGTACCTTGATTTCGATCAGTCTCTGCGGAACCATTAGCACTTCTTGTGTTTTCTGTCGAAGAAGTGGTATTTTGGGCACGAAACATAGACTGTGACTACTCTCAAATTGTCACCTATTTGGTCGTTTTCTTTTGAGAACACTGTCAACATAGTAGATGGGAATTTTTCAACTACACAAATAAAGATAAAATATCCAGTCTTTGCTTTCTTCCACAAGTCTTGGAATTAGATGGAATTAGACACCTTAATTTGATTGATCAAGCAATTCTGAAGGAAAAAAACTAGCATGGAAGAATTTTTGCGCGATGATAACTTGTTGAAATGAACGCCACATCAGCAGTGGAGGCATCGCGCAAAGCAGAAAGAAGGAGAAAAATCCCGAAAGCCGATCCTTAGTTCCTGGGAGCACAACATTATCGATACTATTCATGACTGAAACATTGAAGATTTCCATTGCATCAGGCAAGAGCAGCATCACATTTGTTGTGTGACAAATTTGATTTCCAGTGTTTCCGAAACAAAACTATTAATCGGTGGCTCCTTAAGCTCTACCAATGCATAGGTTAATTGGCAGTTAAATCTCTTTTTAAAGTCTCCACCTTTGCTGCTTAATCTGGTAGTGTATAATCCGCGTTGTGTCTCTGCATTTATTCACCCTAGGTTATCAGCTATAACGAGACAATAAACTCTTAAGGAATGCGGAAAAGACACTCTATCATTCTTTAGAGTTTTTAGCCTTTTCGAGGCTTAGAAACAGTTGATTAAAAGCAATGTCATATGAATAATGACAACCGCGTGATATAGACTGTAAAAGAGCCAATCAATATTTCACTTTGCTACGTTTTAACAATCTGTGCCTCCTTATCTCTACTATGTAGAGTGACAGGTAAGGCGTGTGACACTGACGAGGCGCGCGAAATAGCCGAAATTTACGTAAGCTAGTATCATAGTGAACATCGAAAGGGCCAAGCCAGTAGGTCATTCAAATATATATATATATCAAAGTTCGAAACGTGGTTTAAAAAGCAGCCGACTGAAAGGACACTTTATCAATCTAGGTCCGAGTCTTTAGTTTCAATCAAATAACGATTGGATTGTTTATCAAATTCCAATCAAAAAGTAGGCTGATTACCATTAAATGTAATAAAATCAGAGTAATTCTATAAAACTTTCATATCATACGTGGAATAGTAGAGCTGAGTTGCAGAAGTGAACAACAACAGGCATAGGTACGATGGGTGTGAGCTGTCGGAACTTTCAATTGTTCTCGACAAAACTCACACAGCCTAGAAGGATTTTCATGAATTTATGATCGAGTTTCACTCTAAAAGCTTTCCATTACTTATCAACAAGTCGAAGATTTCACCAAAAAAGCCTACATCAATGCAGGAGGAGTGTAAAAGTGTAAAGTGGGGTTTAGAAATGAAGTGACTTGATTGATTGCTATCAACATCTTCTAAATCACGATGTAATATCTGCTCTCATCATACTGGGCAAGGCTACATTCATCCTGTTTCACTTTAGAAACAAATTTATTGTGAAAATCTTTCTCGTCTCACAGGAGTCACGTTACAACTCAGCGTCGCCTACTAGTCAAGGAACAATACCGTTTTTCTATGAGATTTCCGACTTGTAGTATTTATAACGTCAAGCTCAGAAACTATCGAAACCGGTTAGAGGGGCAAATGAATAGAGCGTCAAACCACATCAAATGGAGTTGAAACATGCGCTAGAATATGATAGCCCAAGAGCCCCAGATGGGAAGGTGATTAGCACATGTGTCCACGATAAAGTTAATCGCGAATTCGAATCCTACCCGAAATTCCACATTTCGCTCATATACCATCGTTTGTGGTTACATTTTACATATATTGTGTTGACGAGAAATTTTCCGGATCCTTTCGCTTTTGTTGATTAGTTTTCATGCATGTGAGTTTTTATTTTTACTATCGTTCAAAACAGCTTCTTGCGGTTATTCTGATATAACACACTTATATATTTATATTAAGATGGAATTGTCCCGAGAGCAAAAACGGCTGTTTATGCCACACGAGTATCGTTTGAATTCGAGTGCTGCTGAGACTTTACACAAAATTAACGAGGCATGGGGTGACGGAACAGTTAAAGTAACTGCAGTTTTTGTTCGTTTCAATGAATTCAAAGCTGGAAATGGAGATTTGAAGCACAAGGAAGGAGCCGGCTGCGCACAGGAAATTGACCGGCAAACTGTTTTGAATGCAACTGATTCCACGCCTTTGGCGACTTTCATGTTAGCCGGCGGCTCTAAGTGTAATTATACTGCAGAATATTCTGCACGAGATCGGTGAAGTTGCCGGAAAGGTAGGAGGAATTGACTGAAGATAATGAGGAATATTCTACTTATTTATTTGTTGTTTATCTTTCTTGAAAAAAAAACGGTTTAAACTTTTACACAAGCGAAAAAACTCCGAAAAATTTCTTGCCAGCCCAACACTACCGTGCCACGAAAAAGGATACGTAGTAAGTAAAAATTAGAGCATCAACTTTAATTCTCATGATTTTGTTCTCACTGCTGTTTCGCAGTGTTATGTGTTCTAAATTTACACCTAAAAAAATTATCTGATGCCACCTCAGACGGGATTTCAACCCTCGTTTTTCTCATATCGGAAAGCCTGTTACCAGTGTATGTTCATATGGGTTTGATGAGATATGTGTTTACGAAGAAACCTGTTGAAGGTTGATTTCTGACAGCTATAATAGGGCATGTCGAAGAAAGAGTGGTAGTGAAAAGCTAACCTTGGTGGTGGAAAGAAAGCACGCGCTGGCGGTATGGATGAAAAGCGGGTTCAATTCACGTCTGAATTATTGTTTTTCGAGCTTTTGCTTACCACTCAAATCCCATAGGTGCCTCTAACATTAATATTTTACGAGTTTTAATCACCTGATTGGTGTTATTTCAATTATGAAAGCTTTTTATGCATTGTTTCATGACGACACCGTTTAATATCCATCTGCCTTTCCTCGAAATATAGGCTGGGAAGGCTGACGACTGCTCAATAGTCAGCTATGGCAAACTTTCTTCTCTTTCGCCATTCTTATCAGTTTTGCGGGATGCACAAAGAGCATATGAAAACATCAGGGATTCCTCTTTTTCTGAGCACAGAATAGAGAAAATGTGAATATTGTAGCTTACATGGGATAATATGGGTACAGTTCATTCAGAACTCTAATCCGCATTCTAAATAACAATAGGAGTACTTGAAAAGTAACCTCGCACCGACAGATATGAAATTCACAGGGCTTCTAAGTGGATGATTTTTTCAAACGACACCAGTATTCTTTCATTTTCTTCTTAAATAAATGTGTCGCAATAGCTCATATGAATTCTAACTTCAAGCTCATGTAATGTTCTCATAGCTCTCTGAAAGCAGTTATGATTTGTGCTATCTTTTACCATGTCGGCTTGTTCTTCACTGACATATTTTCAATCGACGACCTCATTCCGTAGCTTAAGTCAATATTGTCCAGCAAAGTCCTAAGCAAAAACACCTTGGCGTGCTACAGTAGAAAACACCTAATCAGCAAAGTGGGGCAGCGTTAGGATGGAAACAGTTCTGGATCCCTTATTTTTGCGAATACATGTCTTCATAGCATATTATAGATAGGATCATTTGTGTTAACTATAAATCCCATTTAGCGTCGTGAGTATCAGTCGAAAAATGTGCAGGGAAAGGAGTTTATTCGTGGACTCGAAGGATGAAAGAGCTCTACAAATTCACCCTTCAACCTTTTAATGGCTCCGATGACAAAAACTATGCGTAATTCTCTGGGCTGTTCTGCGTAAATGTCTACTTTGAGCACCATTAACGCGGTTTTATAAAGAAAATTATCAAACTTGCTGAGCATGGGTGCTCCAGATGGAAAAGAAGTGTGGGTAATTTTCTAATATCCGGCAGAAAATGAAGAATGACAAGTTTCTGCTAGACAAAGATTTTCCATTGCACTTTCAGTAATAATTGGGAAATTTAACTATTGGTGGCTTGTTGTGCAAGCTGATATCTTGAAAAGGCCTTTTACATCACTATAGCATCCAAAGTAAAGTTATGGTTCACACTCGCCTCGCCCTTTTATTATTATCACGCCCATATTTCTCTGGAAGTACGAAAAGCATATGAATGTGTAGAGGAGATTTCGTAGTGTCACAGCCATACGTATTCTCATAAGTTTGACTCAAAGCAGAGGAAAGCTCTAAATATAATAACAAGGATCGCCTCCACATGTGATTCGCACCTGCATGGTTTATCGATCGCGCGTTTTCGATCCGCAGCCACGGAATACGCTAGTGACAAGCAATGTGCAGTGTATGTGGAACTCAATCTTATTTTCCCTGCTATACTGAAGTGGAACAGTCTTTTTAGAAATTAAGGTTAGCGCTATCGAATGGTTACGTAGGATTTAAAGAATTGCCTGGGCGAAAACACGTGTGCAAAGCACAAAATATTTGTCCTTTTGCTGCACCGCTGCATAAAGGGCCTTAATAGATAGCAAACAGTGGTCATTGAATTCTTGGAGATTAAGCTATCTAGTAGCGTTCTGAGGGAAGTGCCTTGTACAGCATTTGATAAGCGTAATGATAAGAAAAAGAGCCGCGCGTTTGAAACATAATTTTATTTTGAATACTACAACGCTGTAAAAAGGCTTTTCCAAAAAACAAGCACGTCCAGCAGTCTCCTGAGACTTGAGCTTTTGACTACTGATGCTTCTATGAAAAGTTCTTCCCCAGCAAAAACTTTCAATCTTCATTTCCTCTTGGAGAACGGAAAAGAACCAAAGTATGAATTCACTGCTGTGGGCGACTGTTAACCGTCACCAACACGATGAGGAAGTGAAGTATCGCGCTGGAGTGGAAAAAGCCAAGACTAGCATTCGGGATGGAGTTAACCACCTTTTAAGCACTTTTTTAAAAGGAATTTGGATGTTTTCTTTCTAATTTCATTCTCAATAGCTAAGTTTGTTCCTACATCCAAATAATCTTCTTCTGAGGTAAAGCAATTGCAAATTAAAATGGTCGGTTAACTTAATGGATCCAACGGTACGAATATAACAATGAAATTACTTTTCAAAGTTTGAACAGTGGATGCAATGATGTTTAGCTGAAATACTGAGGACACATTCCACGGTTAGACTCTGGTAATTTCGATTGAGTACTTAGATCAAGATACGGCCATTTAGATGTCATTTGATGAAAATATCCCATGATATTCTCAGAACTGGCTGTTTGTCCATCTCGGCGATATTAAATATACACGAGCAACACCGATAAGTCGGATAACCACTGAATCTTCGTCAAATTTCATAATATTGAGGACATAGGAACTTACTAGCTCTCTTAGACCACAAAACGTATCGAGAAGGAATCCATAGCCTTTGGAAGAAAAAAGAAATTATTTTCAACTTATCAATAGATGGGCGACCTGCTTCCATCAAGACTGTGCAGCTCTCATGATTATTCCCTATTAGACCAAGACCCGATGCTGGTTGGGTAAAGTATCTTCGGGTGTAGAACGCCTCCATCTTCAGACAGGTCGTCGAAATGTTTCAGTATTTGCATACTACGTCATCAAAATTGTGCTGCATCTTGTAGATTGGTGTTCTGAGTGTGATTCGCAGGATTTCTAAAAAATTGTCTCAACTAACAGTCGGACCAGCGTCTCTTTGATTCTCTAACCAAAGCGATATATCGATAGACACAGTTAATTAGTGTTGATATCCCACCGGGTTCGTCAAAAGCTTAAATCGGCACTGACATGAAAACCACATTTCCCCTGCGTATTTTCATCGTCTTCACATATTGTGCAGAATCAGCGCCTATTACAAGCATTTCCTACTTTTGCAACTGTCATCTGTCAGGCTGGTCGTAGTCACATACGGTTTCCGTTGCATTCGGAACGTTAGAGTACTGAGTACAGCTGATTTGCTTATGTAAACAAACATATCGGCCTATCTTCTTGGTGGGTTTTTCGAAGCATTTCAATTTCCTTGTAACCTATTCTATCGTATTTTTCGCCTACTTGTTATCCTCTCAATATATGACTGATTCATTTGAAGACGAGATATTCTTCAATCTAAATTACTACGACTGAGAGAGAGTTCTGGGCCACTCTAATAATTATGAGATAACTCCCATGCATATCATGGAAATGATACAGTTTCTCAAGTGGGATTTTCTCACTGAAGACGTAGATATTATTCATCTTTATTTTCACTTTGTTATAAGCTTTCTTCATGTCCAACAATACAGTAGAAGTTCGTGTTCTACTGCGTCATTTTTGGAAGACAGGTCTTTCACAGAGACCTGCAGTCGATGAAACTGACGAAGTTGAAGGGGAAGGCACAGCAAGCAAGGAAATTTTGCTGGGCACTGGTATTAACGCTTTAATGCCAGAGATCTTGACCCCGCAGGCAAGCCTCCTTTGGGATGTCTTTTTTGAAGTGTTGCCGCTTTGAATCGTTTGATGAAGTTAAAGACGCATGTCAAGAGTTTTTTGATTCGAAGTCGAAAGAATGATGTTTCGAATAGATCTGAAACTTAGCGTACCGATGGCAGAGTCGTAGAAAACGATGATCTTCAATTTGAAGAGTAGTTATTAATGCCTTTGCTTAGTATTCTTGCATAAATTTTCAATTTTTTTACAAGTGTCCCAGAACTTTCTTTCCAACCTTATTCAAAATTCTGAATGCTGAAGTAATTGCTCCAAATTAACTTTAGAAGACCTCGATCAGGAGCCATGTGTATCATGCACAACTTCTTTGCCACTGAAACACCAGCCCATGTTTCTACTATTTAGCGCAAGAACTCATAAACTGTTATGTCAAGTAAATGAGCACATAAATGATCCTCATTATGCTAATCAGTGGCCTCTGTTGGAAGCAAAAACTGTCTGAGGCGCTCCTTGATTTTTTTCAGTTTTTCCATCAAGAGGCTATCATATATGTTGAATGACCCAGGAATACCTAGGTTGCAGTCGTCTCCAGTGATGATTCATCCGAAAAAGAAAGTTGTTTTCTTTTACAACAGATTCTCTTCATGAAATCGTCTTTGTTTTCGTCTTGCTGATTTGGTGGAAAAATATATCAGGTGTTTTCATAAGTTTGTGCACTAGAGGGATAGACACAAAATTTATCAACCATGAGTGGTTAAAATCACTTAACAACACTACTTAAACTGTGCCATCGGCCTTAACACATTTCTGTCATCTCTCAGGCAACAGTCCAAACGTTACTATGAGCGCCTGGACCGCTGCGGCCGGACTCAGTCACGTCGACGTCGCCGCAATTTTAGTCTGTTTCAAGACAACGCAAGGTTGCATGCCGCCAAATTGGCAAGGACGAAGTTGACCGAACTAGGCGGAGAGTTGTTGGATCATCCACCGTACAGTCGTAACTTGTCACCGTCTGACTACCTCCTCTTTCGGTCGCTGGAGCACTTCCTGGGCAAGAGAAGTTCGAACATCAATCATCTGCGTTGAGGATTGACAACTTTCCTTGAATCCAAAGATGACGAGTTCCCTCCCAGATTCTCGATTTTCGTCCTGTCAACATTTGCCTCAGCGGTTACATTTTGTTCTTCTTTCTCAACCAAATGATCAATCTCTGAATCAGGTTTCTCGGTCAATGACATACCATTGTAGAAATTTACAGTACCTCAATCCACATTCGTGCAGTGGGCCTTCCACGAGTCTTACTAACATACTTCGGCTATAAGTGCCACTTCTGAACGCATTCCTACTAGTATACAATTATAATTTTGCAAAGGTAATTGCCTCTACTGCATGATGTTATTGGTGCCACATCGGTTAGTATCTCAAGTATGAAATGCATTAGAGTTAAATGCTCTCTTTTGACGATTGGCATGAGGGACCCACTAATACTTTCTTTTTTTTTTTCTCAGGTCTACAAATCTTTGTGACAGGCATTTCTGCTGTGTTTAATAGGAAGAATGATCGTGTACAAATTTTATTTTATCCATTATTTTGGACGAGTGCATGTGGCGCAGTCGTCAATGGTCCTCTGCGTTGCACGCAAGGTCGGTGTTCGATCTCGTCCTCGTCCCCCCGAGGTTGATGTGGTGATACTAAGCTTGTCTGAGTGGATAAGCAACACTAACTCGATATATTGATAGGCCATTGCGAGCTAATGTGAGGGGCAGATATGTATTCAATCACCTCAAACGAAGCTAAAAATTAAAGACGAATGCATAGTGCACCCCTAGGGGTTGATCAAGCCGAAAGCTTTATGGCTCATAGTTCGGATGGTGTGGCTTGAATCTAGCAAATGGACGTGGGTTGATAATCACTTTGTTTGATTCTTGGTATAACCTATATTTCGTGGAATATTGTTCTGAGTGATTGGCTTTAACTGCGAAAGATTTTGTGATCATGGCATATTAGCGCTCTCCTTCTCAAAACAAAGCCAATGTATTAGATCTTTTTCGGAAATAATCTTTATTTTACCGCCGGTTGAGGTGTTATGATGTTTAAATAAACCCAATGATGTAGAGTTGTGTGCAAAAACGTTTGTGTCAGCCGGGATTTGAACCCCGATCTTCTCTTTCCGGGAGCACGTGCTAAACCGTTGCACCACCGACGCTCGTTTTGCTCTGCAGTCTTTCTACGCTAAAACGCGTTATCTGTCAACAGCCAACCGTCTACGGTGTGGCGGGGCAGTAATTATCGACATTAAACCCACTTTTGTTGAACCAAAACGGAATTGCACACCACTCTACATTATTGGGTTTACTAGATCTCTCATTTCTTCAAGAGCTGTAAGTCACGTAACCGATCGGTCTATGTCTTATATGAACTAAGCGGTGGTATACATGCAAACATGAGCTGTTGGATTTTTTGAAACTGAGTGTTAACAGAGATTTGGGGTTCATGCAAACATAAACTGCTTTACATCAAATTGATTAGCCGTTTTTCTCATCACCAAATTCATTGTCACCATTGAATTCATTTTATTTGACCGCTCATTGCGGTGGTATGATGTTAAAATAAACCCAATAGTGCATAGCGGTGTGCAAAATATTTGCGTCAGCTGGGATTCGAACACAGATCTCACTCATTCTGGGAGCATGAGCTGATTCGTTGCACCACGACGCGTCAACGAATGTTTTTGTCACCACTGAATTTTTTGTCGTTGAGTTGCCCAAAGTAAGCAGAAAGGATATTGTGCTCTTCACACTCAATGGAAACTCTATCAAAAATTATATCGCTTATTTCCGCTTATTTGACTCAAATTTGTAAAATTGCACCTTTCTGTCAACAAAATCCGGAAAATGTGATTACTACAGAGACCTAGCAGATGAATTTAGATCTTTCTAGCACAGACATCAAATGACTCACCCGCATTCACATCTAAAGTTCAGTAAAGGCGAAGTAGGATTTGGTTGACTAGCTTGCACTCCATTTGACCTTTCAAGGATCTGAGGAAAGCGTGATCAGCTTAAACGTCAGCTCTAGTGAATAAATCATAGAACAGTAGGCTAGCGTGGCTCATCAAGGAAACGGCAAACGAGCTTCATCCGAGTAATAAAATCTGTTCCCAATGGGGGTTTGGAACTTTGAATGCACTGGTTGTAATCGAGTGCGATTCCAGTATAATCCAACATTTACACTTTCATGCATATTTGTATATAAACAAACTTGTATGTCTGTAACTTGGTGTTATTGTTTCAGATTTTATGCATGGGCGGGAAAACGAAGCAATTCGGACGTTGCAAAACGGAAGCAATTCTACGCATGGGCAGGCAAGTAGTAATAGGTCGACGATGTTAACGGTAAAACACTCAACACTGATCAGAATCGTCAAGTCGTACTCGTATGGTCTTCCCTTAGCGTACATAGCAGTATACAACAGTAAAGAGAAAATCCTATAAACATGATTTCTTATCAATACATGTTAATCAAATGGTTTCAACTATGTTTTAAGTTGATCTTTCCTCGAATAAAATGGTTGTTGTGAAGATTGTGACATTTGTCGTTGAAAATGGTTGCGGTCAAAGACATGAAATGGCATTTATGCGATATAGAGAAATTCACAGCCATTCATAAAGTCTTCAGAAACTAGGGCGACTTGCCTTTTAATGAGCAGAAAAAAATCGGTAGAAATTACAATGCTTAGCCTCATAGAATCTCATGAACACAATACGCAAATTAGGGGGCTGGCAATGGGGCAACGATTGTCACTGCCATGCCATTTCCTTCACGTCTAAAGTGCAGACAATCAGAAATCATTTCATTTGACCGCGCATTGCGGTGGTATGATGTTACAATAAACCCAATGTTTTTAGTGGTGTGCAAAAATATTTGTGTCTGCTGGGATTCAAACCGAAATCTCACTTTTTCCGAGAGCGTGTGCTGAACCGTTGCACTTCCGTGACCGTGAAAAGAATGAGATCTGGGTTCAAATCCTACCTGACGCAAGCGTTTTTGCACATCACTCTACATTACCGGGTAAAGTACAAACTGTTCTCAGACGTGGTCCATTATTCTATTGCCCACAGTGTTGCCATCTGATGGACACGGAGATTGCATGAGTTCAGATACATTATACCAGTTCCCTTGCACGACATGTGCTGAAGTACATTGACGAAATGGAAAGGCCACTCTGAGTCCCCATCAATGAACGTCGAGACGGAAAATCGAACATTCAGATAAGCAAGCCTATAGGTGCGCATGGGGTAGAAAAACACAACGATGTGGACTTCAATGTGGTAGTGAGAACCTTGTAGTAATAATGCAAGATGTCAGCGCGAAAAACTCTCTCGGATAAGCTGCAAAAGTCCAAAAATGAACAGAAGGGAAGAGCGCCTGAGCTTAACAAATGATATGGTGCCTTATCTCAGATTCATTCTTCAGTCTAAGCCACATTCATTTCTCACAGTGTGTCACGTAACACCGGTGACCTATCCTATATGTCTTGGGAAGGTGGGGTTCTTGTATAATAAGATGATTGTTGTGTCGTTTTGTACTAGATTCCTAGTGCATGCGAATATTAACCGAATAATAGTATATTTTGTAATATTTTAAGTGTACACTCTGACGAAAGCAAGATCGCCGAAAAACGAATTTCAAAAAGTAGGACCAACGTCGAAGAAGTTTCACTTGAAGAAAAGAACATGAAAACAAATTCTTTGGACATGAATAAATGTCTTCCATTTCTCTATGGGCGCTTTATTCTGGTTTTAGTTCAATAGAATATAAAGAGTCGCAGCATGAAATCCCATCGGCTTTCACTGTTGACCTATGCGTATTCGAGGTGGGTTGACAATAAGGACTGTTTTAGAAAAGCGGTGATTCTGTGAATAGTCGAATTGGGGCGGTTAGCAAATAACGTGCTTCAGGCTTCAGGCCGCTTATCATCTGTATTTACCTATCAGATGTACCGCTTCTGACAACTCTATCACAATAGTAATCAAGTTGAGTGGACACAAATAGAATCTTCACATCTCCCTTTCGATTGCCAAAGTTGACTCATAGACTCCACGAGCTCAAAGGACACTTGTCGAAAGCATGATTTCATTTACTCGGTATTTTCTTAGAAATTAGGCCTCCTAATCCGTTTTCTAGCATGGAGATAACTATGAGTAGCTCTCTACTGTGTCTGAGTGAATTTGATGAGCAAATGCAGTGCTGCTACTCATCATCATTACACGCCAGAAATGCTCAGTGACTTCCATTCGATCTAAGGGCACAAAGTACTATACTTTTGTTGTTGTACCATTGAATTTTACCCTTTTTGGAAAGAAAATAGCCACGAATAGGCAGCCGAGCATTAATGTTAAGTAGCCTTCTCCTCCCACTCAGCTGAGTATCTGAGAGGAATAGAAAAACTCAGAATGGGTGATCTTGAATGGGGACAGTGCCACAAATGTGAAGTACATCTCATGATATCGTCAAGAAACATGCTACTAGAATAAGCCAATAGACCGTTGGAGATACGTGACATTGGCTGACCCACCTACGCAAGGAAAGCTACGCTGAATGTGGTCTGAAAGTTTTTAGGCATCCAGCTTACATGAGAAATGAAGCGAAAAATGAAAGCTGATAAATATGTTGCGCGCGGGACGCTACGAGATATTTTACATATGCTACGTCTTTGACCACTCTTCAACTATAGAGGCCATCTAAACACCGACTATTCATAACCTATAGATTTGTAATCATTTTCCCACTACATTTTAGAAACGCCTTGCATGAAGAGCTTGAAAATTTAGCACTGAATTCTTCATTCCCTTTTGACATGAATGAAACCTGAAAAATGGCTTTTTCATAAGTACAGTGCTCTAAAATTCAAGAATCGAAAACGTGTACCCTCCTCTCTACAACATTAACGGCAAAATCCATTAAAAATGCTGGCCGTGAATCTCTATTACTATTTAAGCAGTAAGAAGAGTTTATGCTCTGAACATTTCAATCGTTTTCTTTTACAGGTCACTGCGATACTTTTCAAAACTCCGACTTTTACTAAAATTGGTATATATATTGGAAAAGTTATATGAGCTGTCCTTTTTTCTAATTAATACATTTACACAAGTTTTAATTATAAAAAGGACAAGTTTCGTTACATTTTTTACGTGAATAAAGCAAACTACAATATAAAAAAGTACTACTGGACTGGAAAACACAATCGTCGAGACAACACGAGTGATATATAAAACATACAACACCGCAGAAAAAAAAGAATCTACATAACTTGCGCTTTCGGTTTCTTAGGACCGACATTAATCTAGACTATCTAGACGACGCTTAATGTTAGTTTTAATGAGCAGTGTACGGCGTCTCACTTTTCGCTGTGATCACCGTGATCAAATCAAAGTCAAGGAGGAGCTATCCGTGATGTCAACCCCTGAGTGATGCACCATTCACTCGTTCTTATCTAGCATCGTATGAGGTGACCGATTGAATATCTGGACTACAATATCTCGCGGTGGCTTCTCGATGAATCAAGTCAGTGCTGCGATCCTCTCAGACATGTCTGGTATCAATTCACCGACCCCGGAGTGACGGAAGGCGTGATCGGCCTTGGAAGCACATCAGACCATCGACCATCGGCTGTTCGATCACGTGTGTTGCAGGTTACCGCTAACTACTACACCATACTCGCTCTTTCACCGTGATACCTACAATTTAACACCGGTCACTGTGAAAGTTTTCATGTAGCTCCACTCCCACTTAACAGATTCCTTTCTTTAAATCGTTTTTTCATTGCGATCTGAATAAGTTCATATAATTATTATTCTAAGTAAACTGTGTTCTATTATATATCCTTCCAGGTTTTTGCTGCATAAGCAACCTCTGTATTAAAAAAAAACTCCACCGAACAACGCGGTGCTGTCCGCATTTGATTAAGTCGTATGAGTTGTGCAAGGCATATTGGGACGTCTACGTTAAAGTTTTGAGAACCTCTCATTCCAAATTACATTCGAAAACCGGCCATAGCGTTTGTAAACTGAAAAACAATGAATTTCTCGTCAATATTGATGTTGCACATTGCTTGAGTGCCAGTTATGAAGGCAGAGGTCGTTCGGGCTTGCTGAATTCCATCAAAGTGATCATTATGATGATTGATATATCCGTATCCATGGCAGATTCATGCGTCTTATTTGGAGTTCTTCTTTAGCTGCAAAGAAACGACTTTTAATTGAATAAGGAAGATCGCAGTTTCGTAAGACCAACTGAAAATCGATCAATCGTCGTTTCAGCGCACTCGCCGCTTCTTTCAACGAGCCGTGAATTGCCCAAAAACCACCTTGTTCGCGCATGTAAATTCAACTTATTTTCCATGCTGCACTGCAGAAGAGCGGTCCTTTCAGGATATAAGCACAGGATTGGAATCAGCAAGCATTACGCTATTGAATGAATGCTTATAGTCTAGAAAAAGAGCTCTGTTCTGCGAAAAACAGCGCTTCTGAGACATAGATTTATTTTGGATATTACAGCGTTACAAAAAGGTCTTTCCGAAAACCGGCCATGTGGGCTGTAGCTAGAAATCTCAGCTTTCGAATAATTATTAACACCCCTATAGAAACTTCCTCTCCAGTAAATGAGATGGGTTTGTCACTTTTCCCTTATAACCGAGAAGAGCCGAATATGATACAAATAGGTGTCATACGGGTTATTTTCGCAGGTTTGTTATGAAAATTATAGGTTTCACGCATCGCTAGAGTGTTGACTTCGATATTGATCAATGATTCACTGTTTTCTAGATGAGCAGGCCCGGTGTTGTTACTCAACTATTCATTCACAATGGCTGATATATTGGCGGATTCGCCTTCTCTAGAGATTGTAAAGTCAACCTAGGATGCAATCTACTCCGACAATCACTTTCATGAAGTCAGTAGACGACATTCAGTACATGGTGTATGAGCTCCATAGTAATAAACTTCTGTTATAACGTTCACTTTTTTTTTCAAAGCTTTTCATGAACTTTGGCATGGCACCTCTAGTGCTAGACGTATGTTTCGGCTTTCTCTCAAGCCTCATCAGTGCACAGTCACCTGATAAGCTCAAACATCCTACCAGATTATGTTGATTTTAAGTGAGGTCTCAAAAAAGTATTTATCAGGTCTTCTTTTCTACTGAGCATCAACCGTAGGGAATTTTAGGGAATTCTAAACGTGTTAGTAATGTGTCTGGTTGTAGTCGAAGTACAATTTCCTGAATAAAATCTTATCTCTTCACCTGAGCCAGACTGCTCACCTATAAATTCCGTACTACTTACGACGGTGAGCTTTCTCGAGATAGTTGTTTGATAGGCGAATAAAAATTTGTGTTCGACTTTTGTGCTTGAGTTATGAAAGTGTTCAACTGGGCAAACTGAGTGACGATTTGATCTTTTTAGATACTGAGGAAAGAGAAACCGCTGAAGCGTCAACTTTTGTGATTGTGGAACAACAACCATGTGTCTGCTAATCAAAATAAATTAAAATCCCAAAAGGAATAGAGTAAGCCAAAACTACACAAAAGCGACTTTACGAGAATCCACTTACAAGCTTTGCCTACTTGTGAGCTACTCCACAATAGCCAGCATTCTTTGCAGCTGAGGCACTTTTAGACTGGAGTCGTTGCGTGCGAAGGCAATTTGAGTACGAAAAAGCCGTTTCGTAGCAGATGGCGACCTTGATGGATTTCAGAAGACCATCACAACGAAAAGTTGTTACCTATGCGCTCTACTGAATGCCGTCTAATGGGCGCTGCCGTTAAATCCTGAGCGCAAACGATGTCGATATATCTTGAGCGATATGCGTAATTCGACAACCGCAGACAGCATAAATGGTGACTTCCAATACGTGAACAGTAAAGTATACATGTGTGCGTGCGTTATGTGTAAGTATACATGTTTGTATGTGTGTGTATGTGCGTGTGTGTTTGTGTATATATATGTGTGTATGTGTGTGTGTATATGTGCATGTGGGCGTGAGTTTGTGCGTGTATGTGTGTATGTGTGTGTGCGTGTTTGTGCGTGTGTGTGTGTATGTGTATGCATGTGCGTGTGTGTGTGTATGTGTATGCATGTGCGTGTGTGTGTGTGTGTGTGTGTGTGTGTGGTGTGTGTGTGTGTGTGTGTGTGTGTGTGTGTGTGTGTGTGTGTGTGTGTGTGTGTGTGTTGACTAAGGGAATAGTGTATTAAGCACAACTTGCGTCGCATAACCGGAGTAGACGACGGGATACTTCCGACGGTTTACCACTACTAAATGTTGGTGCTGAAGTGATTCCAAAGATTTGGATTAATTGAGTGAACTAGAATTCAGGCCGCTTTTATGTTATTGTAATACTATTGCTTATTTGCGCATAAGCTGTGTTTTATAAATAAACTTTTACTTTCAGTACAGTTCACTATCACTGCCAAAAGGTTCTAAAATACTCGACAAGAGAAAAAAAAGGTGCGTTCCTGTCATCTTAGTCCATCTTCAACCTTTTATGGGCAAGGACGTTTTCCTTTTCTGGACATTCAGCAGTCACTCAATAGCTTGAATCTCGGCAATTCGAGACCCTATTGACCTGGAAAGACTTTTTTAGTTTACTGTAGCAACGAAAACAAATTTGAATCTTACAATCGGCGTACAATATCAAGTGCATTTTCGATATCTTTCTGAAAGTTTTCTCCGTTCCGAAGAAAATTCCTGGTTTCTGCATTGGAATTGTAGGAGCAACTTTGTGCTGTCGTTCTGTAGGCTTAGGCTTATAACTAAAAGTGCGAGTAAACTTCTTTGCCAATGTCCAGCGCTCTATAAAGACTTTTTTAAAAACTAGACTCAGCTTCAAAACCAACTATATTTCTACTGTCAAATGACTACTCAAGGAGTGTTGCAAGACCATCCAAAAATAGCCGCTTGAGAATGTTAGAAATCACATATACACAGTAATTCATACACCTTAGCCGGGAGAAAATGCTCCTTCAAGTGTAAAACTCAGTCGTATATTTGTTGCTACAACACACCAAAAAGGCCTTCTCAGGAAACAAGCTCACTATCAAAATCACCAATATTTCACTGTCGGCTGACCACTATGAGTCAGAAAAAAGAGGAAAAAGCCTTGCCTTTAAGCGTTAGAAAGTGGGTTGAGATGACAGAATTGCACTGAAAAAGATGTTTTATAAAAATTATTTTTCAATTCAATTCTATCTTACGGCAATCGAGCGGATTGAAAGAGTTTAAACACTTGACCTAGAACACTTCAACCTTAACCAGCAAGCGCATGTGAAGCAGTGGTTAGAAGTGCTCTGCGTCGCACACGAGGTCAATGGGTTGATCTAGCGCTCATGGCTCACCAAGCCATCCATCCCTCCGGGATCGGTGAATTCATACCAGACTGGTCTCAGAACTGTGTGGGAGGATAAGCGGCACTGACTCGGTTTAGCAGGAGGCCTCTGCGAGTTATTGTAAAGTCCGGATATGCATTTAGTCACCTCAAACGAAGCTAAAGATTGAAGACGAATGCATGGCGCATCCCGCAGGGATTGATCAGGCCGATAGCTTTATCCCTTATCCTTTTCCAAACACTTAACCACCGATGACCACATGTTTTAAAGCTCATAAAAGTCTCGCAATTTGAATGGTGGTGTAACATTTCTAAAACTCTTTCGTAATTTTTAGAGCTCAGACTGTGAATTTCAATTTTTCATCGAAAGTAAGTCCGTGCAAATTGAAAATAGTAGAGCTAAATTGTGTGGTGATGATAGTAATATGATCAACGCCAATACAAGTGCGTAGCGATCTTTATGAATTATATAATCAAGACAGCTGCACATGTTACAGTTAAGCAAATTTCCGCTCACTAGAAAGGCAGAGCGAGGATCTCAATGGTGCAGTGCGTAAAAAAGAAGCACCTGGAAAAGGTGATTGTGGGTTCAAAGCTACATCAGGTTTCAATTTCTCCTGTACCTCAACAGATTTGTGTATTTTACAAAGTGCTCTTTTCTAAAAAGGAAAATCAGGGTATAAAGTTGAGACCAAGTCATAATGTTTATGCAATTTCTGTTCAGAAAACAAATGGCTCTAGTGTTGGCACAACTACCTTGTTTAGGATTGAAAAAAGGATAAAGGATAAGGCTTTCGATGGTCGCGAGTCATTGGAATGTCCGATATGCATTGAATCACCTCATACCAAGTCAAAAATTGAAGAGATACATGGCACATTTCTCAGGGATTGATCAAAGCCCAAAACTCTATTCTTTATCCTTTTAATCTCTTGTCAGGATGTGATGATAAATACGCCGGCAAAACAGGAGACCACTTGAAATAAGACCTAAACAAAAAGTGAAATAGTCGCACAAGGACCCCTTCAGGTGCACGCAGAACAGAAAAGCATAACGATGACGATTTTGACATGTTAGTTTAAATTCTGGAGGCTTGTGCAAAAATCGTCGGTGTGAAAATGCTCTTGAGGTTTTAAAATTTATCTCAAGGAACCCAGGAATGAGCAACGGTGAGAGTGTCTGAATATAACCAAACAGATGGCACCCTATCTCGGCTAATTTTCTAGTCTGAGTAACGACGCGCACTATCACTCATCAGGTGAGATTTGGGCTCACATTTTTGTTCTGTTCGACCTACTGGCTTAGGGAGCAGGTTCAATTGTCATCGTACATAAATAACATTATTAGTTTTACAGCTGAACACGGTGAGTGGTTTCTCTCAATTAAGTGACGTTTAGAAATATCGTAGGTTTTTATTTATACTACAAGTAATTTGCATACTTTTAGGAAACGTCTGCCATCAATTTGAAGAAAACATTCACGCAACGTTTGAAGGAAAATCAGTTTATAATAAGAAGAGCTTCTCAAAATAATCAATCAAAATTCATTTTATCCGACCGCCTATTGCAGTGATATGATGTTCCAATAAATCCAATAATGTAAAGTGGTATGCAAAAGCATTTACGTCAGCTGGGATTCAAACCCAGATCTCACTCTATAAAATAGGAAGAGCTTCTCAAAATATTTGATTAGAAACAAGTCGAGAATCGCCATCTCTCAATGGTAAAGTTTGTATAAGGATGAAATGTCGGTTTTTTTCAAAAGAAAAAGCTTGAAAAGTCGAGAAGTATTATAATACTCATTTGCGACATTAACGAGCCCAAGGAAGACACCCGATGAACCCATCAAGGTTTACATTAGGCGAAAGCAACGAAATGGAACAAAACGTAAAACTATCCGTCGGAGAGCTCGGTTCCATTGAACAAATGCGCTCTTCATGCTTTGAAACGTGTCATCCTTTTCCAAACGTTATACGGCTTTGTCTAAATTGTCGATAATCTTCAATCTTCGACATTTGTATTCTTCACCGTTTTCGTTTCAACGTACACCATATTCCCATTTTATCTACAAAGCGATGAAAAATTGAAACGCTACAATAACTTAGCTCAGAGCATTCTGATCCATTATTCGACAATTTCGCACTGAGATTTCAACTAAATCACTGCTCCTATGACTGGAATCCCAGTTGTTTACTCAGCATTCCTTTACAGGTCTCGAAAACACGATAGGTATATGTACACAAAGTCTCACGGACATACCATGCGAATTACAACAGGTTGGGGAAAAAGTTATGAGAAAACGCTTGCAACTTTTTTGGGTTTCGGTCATTTTTTGTGTTTTTGGACTCATTTTCTCCAGCGTTGATTGGTATAAAATTTATTCACTTATTACAAGATGACTCCAAGCCAGATTGATGCTTTTACTAGACACCGCGTTGCATCTAAACCCAACATTCTTCATACATTCTCAACAACCTAATTTACTCGCTTGTTCAATCCATCTTGAAATAAGTAGATAAATCTAACATCGATCAACGCAGGAGAAGACGGGCTTTCAAATGAGCCCAAAAACACAAAAACTGGCCGACACCCAGAAAAGTTACAAGCACTTTCTCAGAATTTTTTCCCCAACCTACTGTTATGTAAAGAGTCGAATTCTTTTGGAAAAGCCAATGCAGCAACGTTCTAATGAGCCCAAATTTTAATTTGGTCTTGTGCTTGGACCAAGTAATTTTCTTCAATAGAACTTTATCACGAAGTACTTTTCGTTGCTGTAGAGTGTTATGATGTATTTTGTGGTCGTCATCGCCGACTATATACATAGCTTCTCAGAATAAGCTTTTTTTAGTTCAGTTGTTTTTTCATGCTTGCGAATGAAATCGTGCTACAGGGTAATATGATCGCTTTACTACATATCACACTGTTCCACATCGTATCTCACTTTATTTATCACTAAAAGTGATAAGCTCAATAATGTACGACAAACAGATCATTTATTATCCATAGCTTTTACTGCACCATCAGATCATAGATTTATAATTCTCTATAGTGTTATTTATTATAATGTTGTAGTCATATATTGTGTAATAAATATAGCGAGAATCTGCACAGTATTTCTCGGTAAACATTTCCGGACATTGGGCAATGTCGGAATATCCCAATCAAAGGCAAGGAGAATTAATTTTCAAGGATCTTGTCATCTTTCTCGACATATGTAGACGCAATCACTAATCGCGTAACACTGGAATTATCCAGAAACAACGTGTAAGAAAATCCATCTGAGAAGTAGGCAGTCGCTCGGTCGACATACAATATGTATTTGATGTTGGAAGGATGACTGTTTGCAAAGTCGAACACTAGTTTTGTAGAACTGGTAGTAATCGAATGTGTAAATTGCCGCTATTCATCAAGTCGTTTTGTTTTTCAATGCACTCTGATCGGGCCAACTGGCCACACGCCTTGCATTCCGGGTAGTCAAGTCGGCAGACTGGTAGAGAACGCGGAAAGCGGAAAGCGTAAAAACGGTTTTTGCCGATGACTATACAACACTCCGATTCCTACGTGAGCGAGAAAAAGTCTCTGGTCCAATGTGAACAGCACTTGTGCTGCTTCCGGACTTGCTTTCCGGTCGAAAACTGGATTCTCGCAAACAATACCCGCCTACTGTGACTGAGCCTGTGCCATGTATAAATAAATGTAAGCGTTTATCTATATTTCTTCATCGTTACAACGATTTTCACCATACAAATGAGTCTTCAACCAAAACTCTTGTGAGATTTTACAGTCTAGGTTCTACTATCTTCTAATAGATCATAAATTCTCCTCATTCTGTGATAATTCTCTTGTTTTTGATCCGTGTTCGCATCTTGAAGATGGTAAGCTGCGTCATGATAATTCTGTTCGCTGGCTATTTCATTTTGATACACATGCCGTACATGCATCATAGCGTACGTAATGCAGTGATTATGGCCCTTCAACTTGTGTTTAGGCTCCTTGAACCTTTTCAGAGCTCTTTCACCATATTGAGAACCGACCAAGAGACCGATGATCTTGAAACAAGAGAATTCACTGATTTTTTGTTGATTACTGCCTGCCAGATAGGGACTGATTTCAGTGCGTGACAATGTGATTGGGACACGTTATGCGTGAGAATTGTTTTGATTTTGAGCTCATTTGAGAGACGATGAATGAGAAAATTTCCTAATCATTTTCCTACAATGCTGCGTCTAACACCACACAACGCGCGATCTGCATTGAGCACAATAAATTCGACACCAAATTGATGATCGCTATTAGCTATAAATTAAGGCATCTTGGCTCATGATACACTTCATCGGTGGAAATAAAAAGTATCGAATTCTACACGTCGCCACAGCAAGGTACAGTTAATTGTTTCACGTATATAGAATTCTTTTTTCGGATTTTCGGAAGTCAATGACACATATTCCTGCTTCATCAACGTTCGTTTTGAGAAAAAAGAACGATTACACAAGCGGGACTTTATCCAGCTGGCTACAATGTTTTTCCTGAAGCATCATTGATGCGTGCGATTGCCCACCAAACACTGTAAACTAAACTTTTCATTGTGCTAAAAGTTCTTGTTCCTAATAAATACATTTATTTATTTATATGTAAATAGAAGAAAGAATACTGTTTAGAAATTGTGTACGATAAAGACAACAGTAAAATTCCTTCCAAAAAGTTGTAAGATCCAAACTACTAATACACTTCAATAATCAAAGAATCACTCTCAGTTGTCGGAACCAGCTCCGGACGTTATGCATTCATTGAACATATTCATCATGAAACTTTATATAATTTCAATGTTCTACAAATTTCCCAATTTCCATATTATATGAGCCTTCATCACATCTATTGTGCCCACTCAACACTTCTTGCATTCAGTATGCTTCTCGCTTTCATTTTTTCGCCGGAATTTTCGAGCTTTTCTTTCTTGTGTGTGGTATCGTTTATTAACCGTCGACAAATGAGGTTTGCTGTTTAGCCCGAAGCGGTTAATAAAATCACAGCTGGGATAGGTTGAGCAGTCCACGTAAGGAACGGGACCACTACTCTATCCACTTTCTATGTAATCTTTTAGTTGACAAAATCTATTTTCATTTCAGTTCATTCTCGTCAAATCAGAGCAGTTGTATTGTCCTGATCTCTGTTCGTAAGAATAATATCAAGAAATTTATCCAAAAAAAAAACTTAATGAGTACAATTTCTAGACACATGAGGTCCCGATAACAGTCCCAAATGTCCATGCCTTGTCATCCTATTCCTACGAATGATTCTAAGATTTTCTGTCTATACTACTGCAATTAATGCCACACACTCTGTAGCTTTTCGTTTCTACCTCAGTAATCTTTCGTAGTAACATGTGCGTAAACATGTGTGTCTTACGTTGGACTAGGAGTGTATAATAGCACTTCTTCAGGTACATGCCTACTGCCAACGGCAATTGTTCGACATCTGCGGCCTTATGTGTGCAATTTCTGACACATGTCGCCAATCTTGCCGTGGAAAATGCTATGATGGACATGGCAGCGGTAAGAGTTAGATTACCCAATTCAGTAATACTCAATCAATTGTCTCTTGAAATTTCGATACATCAAAAAATTTCAAATTACAATACTTATGGCGATTTTCAAAGCTATTATTGCATGATTCACATCACTTATAGCGCTTTGTGTGAGTTCCACCATTTCTTGCATCCCATTCGTCGCCTCTCATTCCATGATGACATTCCAACTTTTTCATGTGAATTCGACCGTTGAATCAAGATTTTCTAGACCTCATCATATGTG
Source organism: Parelaphostrongylus tenuis (assembly GCA_019055375.1). Lineage (NCBI taxonomy): Eukaryota > Metazoa > Nematoda > Chromadorea > Rhabditida > Metastrongylidae > Parelaphostrongylus > Parelaphostrongylus tenuis. Next base: position 133,034 of record JAHQIW010007195.1, read on the forward strand.
TCATTGAATTCTGGTTGAGCTGGTCCTCCCTAGAATCATTTGATGGTCGCACTAGGATGCGATTACATGGTCTAGAGAGAGTAGATTTGTTCCGAACGAGCTTCATATTAATTGTACAATCCCAGAAGAATGAGAAACTTGGTGGTTTTGCTGCTATAGCGTGTTAATGTGCCAGGGAAGGTTAAGCTGCCCACACAATGAGCGAGATCATTCATTTCCATATTTTATTAAGAAGTTTTGAAATTTCGGCGATCAGAGTGGCTGTACTGTTCGAATGTAATCACAGTTATTATTTTGGACTGTAAAATTTTGTCAATAGGCATCGGATCAGTTTAATAAGAGTAATGGATGCTTCTACAGTGCAAGAGGTCTGTGTGATGTTTTCCATAAACGTCCTATTTCGCTGATTTAACAGACTGAAAGTGATGATGTTCAATGACGGATATTTCAGTGCTAATCGTATAGGTGTCAGATATTGTCAGATTACATTACTTATCATATAAATGACTATATCAAGTAGAGCCTAATGGATGAAATTTGATTATAATTTGGCCTAAATTTTACAATTTGGTGATGCGCGATTCGGCATGTTTCTCATTTATACCCTTCAAAAATTGCTATAAAAATTATTTATAAGTTACATACATATATCACGCATTGAAATTTGTCTGCTTAAGGGGGCTACATACACGACGACTCCGGCATCTGTACAGATGCAACCGGAAACACCGTCATGGCCAAATTCGCCAGAAGCAACATCCAAATTCAGATCACATGTAGAGCCCGGAAGTAAGGTCAAAGGACTGGATTCTCTAACATTGCATCAAGGTATTCCGCATTATATTATATACAGGGAAAACTCGGCTCTTTATCATTTTTCGTGCGCTTAATTGAAGCATCGTTCTCTCTTCAATCTATCGATGTCGATGTCGATGTCGATGATTGAGAAATATATGGATTCATGAGATAGATAATGATTGATAGAATGGAGTAAAAGGGCCGATTTTTGGCAGCTACTGATTGTGATAAGTATTCGATCGAGAGCAGCTTCATGATGATAAGCAGACTGTAGATCGGTCGCTACTCATGAGAGAGCAGTGCACTTAGTTTGTTCGCGGCCAAATTCAGTCATTATGATCTTAAGGTATTTCTATATGTCGTCACTTGTTCAGTACGATGTAATTCAGGTTTTCATGAATTTCAGCTCATATTTTAGGGTCCACAGAGCCATACCTTGCACCAAACACCTATCGACTTTATAATATGCGATTTTGTCCATATGCTCAACGAATGGTGATCTATCTAGCCAAGAAGAACATTCCGTAAGTGATTCTCCGCTTCGTTTCAACTCAAATACGTTGATCAATATAAAGTATTGATGTTCATCATATGTCTTAACCTTCTGAAATATGAATCTTGCAATACTAATAATCAGATTGTTTTAGGCCTTTTAATGTAATAATGAACAATTTCTAGAGTCGAGATTGTCAATGTGAACCCAGACAAAGGACCTAGTTGGTACGTGGCAAAATCCCCGTCAGGAAGAGTTCCAGCACTGGAGATCAATGGAAATGTAAGCATGTGAAGCTTCTCAAATCACCACATGAGCGACGTATCATTTAACGTCGCCGGCGCTGCAGAGCTACGGCATTTTTTTACGTTGTGCCTCTAACAGTTTCTAAATCTCGTCTTTTTTTTTCCAATCAATTCACGTACGTCTCATTGATAGCCATTGATTTTATAATTTTTCACTATGTAAAACATTTTTCACAGATAATCTTGGAATCTAAAGTGATGGCGGAATACCTGGATGAAGTATTTCCTTCGAATTCGGTGCTTCCACGAGATCCGTTGCAGAAAGCTCAACAGAAAGTTTTGGCTGAGCGCCTTTCTCCGGTAAACCCGTCACTGAAATTTTTGCTGATTATTGAATATCTAAAATCATTCTGTGAACAACAGCAAAGAATCGCTGCTCTCTGTTTTATAGCTGATGAATGTGCTGTTTGATATATTCGACTCGAAAACGCCAGCTGCACAACAAAAAACAGACAGCTCTCTGCACAAGGCTCTTCGTGGAGCCGAAGCATTACTTGTGGACGGCTTCTATGGTGGTACGTAGATATTTTTGCCTTAAATTAGCAAGATTTCACTGAGGTCATGATGACTCAAGAAGAGCAAAATGCACCAATAGTTTTCTAAGTGACAATGTCACATTGTAGAGCGCATTTCCTCCATCGTGTATTACTCAGTTACTTCTCCTTCTCTCTCTTTCTCTCTCTCTCTCCCTCTAAATATATATATATATATATATATATATATATATATATAATACAGCGTGCGAGAAAACATTCATCAATTTTGCGTTTTATAAGGTTTATTAGTGATATACTTATTAGTAGTTCTAATGATTTCCTTGAATTCTCTGTTCCATTTTGGTGATGAATACGTTTTATTTGTTTTTTTTTTATTTTAAGATGTGCTAGTTACAGAGTAAAAATGAACTTATGGCGGTAAATGGGTTCTACAAGACGGAAATGAAAACAACCGACAAGCTAAAATAGACCGATTTCAAACCGTGAAGTGTCTATAGAACTGTGAAATGTTTCAAAAAGACTGGAGAAAATGGACACCGTCCTAAAAGGCCGTTCAACTGCCTCGTCTACTCTAAAAATATTCAGAAGATCCAGTGCTAAGTTCGACGAATCGCGAAGCATTCGATGCGCAAAATGGCTAGAGAAGCTCGAGACTAGCGACTGGAGCGTCTGAAACAGTGCCAAAAATAAACTAAAGCTGCGAATTTGCAAGGTTGCTCATGCTCATTTTCTGGACAAAAAATGGGGGGCAGACGGCTTTTAGAAGTTCACCGAATGATTTGTTTAATAGCTGATGCTCGTTTATTGAAGATGTTTTTTACGGATGAAAAAATATTCACAGTTGGACCACTCTATAACCTCCAGATTCGATGTTACTTCTCAAAAAGAATCAGCAGAAGTCTGCAGTAGCAGAACCATGGCCACAGATTTGTGTTACCTTGAAGACGCCGCTGGTCTTCATGAACATAAACGTCAAAATCAGCAGTTCCACCTACCAGCAGTAAGTTTTACGAAGCGAACTGGAGCCTTGGACTACACAACACTTTGGCGATAATGGGTTTACGCTTAAGCAGGGCTGGACTTCAACGCATTCGCTCTGCTCAACGATTGTCATCTGTCAAGAGCTATTTCCAAGCCTTTGGACTATGGACATTTGACCGTTGATTTTGCCTTAACTGCACACAACGGTTTACTCTTTGTGGTCCGTACTGAAGGAAAAGGTCTTAGTTACTCGCTCCACTACCGTAAACACGCTAGAAAAAGCCTTGACATGCGCTTGGGACAAAATTACATTACGTGTGCCCTTTTCGAAAAGATTTTTTTTTCATAACGCTGTAGCATTCAAAATAAAATTATGTTGTGCATCGGCCGCGCCTTTTCACTGTTAGATCGCTGAATGCACGAAAAGCATATGATCGTGTAGAGGAAATCTTATAGTAACAGAGTCATCCGTTTTATATGAATTTTGTTCTAAAGCGGAAAGAAAAATCCAAATTCAGTAGCTAAAATTGCTTTCCACATGCGCAACGCGCCAACACGATGCATTGATTTAAGAGAAGAACATCACCCGCGTATGTGAAACTCAATCTTACTTCCTTTGCTACACTACAACGAAGCGGCCTTTCGAGAATACAAACACAGCATTGGAATCTTCAAAAGTTGAGCTATCGAATGGTGAACCATAAGTTGAAGAAAGTGCATTGTCTTACAAGCAAATGCTTTTTTTTTTGCTGCAATGTCATGAAAGACTTTCTCAAAATGCGACTACTTAGAGCAGAAACCAGAGATTTATGCTTTCAAAAGATATTCAAAAGTTCAATGGAAAGTCTTTGTCCAGTAAGAAGGACCTTTTTTCATTTGCCATGAGATAAGAGAAAAAACTCTATTTTGCTCTTGTTATAGTTGAAACCTAGTAAACATAATTATTCCTTCAGTCTAACAAATTTATATATTTATGCAATATTTTTCTATTGTTGAAATATATGAAAAAATTTAGCGAAACTTTTCTTGTACCCTCTATACATATTTATAAATTTATTTATTTAGTATTTATCTATCAGTATGTAATAGAATTTTTGGTTCTTTCTGATCAATATGGTGAAAATGGAAAACCAATCTTATTCGGTGAAGAGGAATTTTTCACAAGAGTGTTAGTGACCAATTGAAAGTTAAGATTGATCCTAGAGTCCCACGCCGCCGAATTTTTAAAACATTCCTTATAACGCTGTAACATTCAAAATAAGATTATGTCATATAAAACCACGTGTTTTTTTCTCTTATCCCGCTTATATTTTGTTGGGAAAACCTCCTTTTTCAGGGCGGTGCTACTCAAACTATACCACGAGCTTCAAAATACTGAAGAATGTGTTTGCTTTTCGAGAAGCTCTTTTTATCATTTGATCTCCTCTGGTCTTTTGATTTGTGCTTTGAACCTCACCGAACACAGCTTTTTTCACTGTTAGTAATAATCTGATCGCGTAATATTTCCTGATTCTAGCGGTGTGCTTAGTTTTTCAAAATGCGGTTTAGCAGGGAAAATAAGGTCGAGTTTTACATTTATGGCAACGTTGGTTATTAATCAATCAACAAGGCGAGGGCTGTGATAGAGGCGTGGCGAGGCGGGACGGTCGATATATTTTTACTCAATTGATAATTTCTCCTTCTTTCTGGAAGAATCTCCAGTTAAAGCGACTGACTAAGATACTACAGAAATTTCTTCACACATTCTTATGCTTTTCGGCTTCTAGCGAATCATACGCTCTTAAAAATGAAGGCAAAAGGCGAAAATGAAGCATAACTTTTGATCTGGATGCTACAGCGTTGTGAAGGGGTATCAAAGAACCGGCGACGTGAGGCTGCCACCTCAAGTCTCGGCTTTTGAATGGTTATTGGCGCTTCTATGAAAAGTAACATCTCAGCAAATGAGACTGATTTTTTATTTGCTCCCACTCAATCAGAAAGAAGCAATTTTTCTTGACCGATACAGGTTTCACAACCATGTTGTTAATAGTCACGCTGCAAATTACTCTATTAGAAATGTATCGGTCTGTACATGCGATTGATACTGGCAATAAGTCTTCATTCTCCTCGGAGTGGTTCATCGCCTATCTATAGTTCGAGTATTGATGAAGAGTTGAAATGTTCAATTTTTTTTTCAAGTTGAGGAGAATATGTTTCGAAACACTGGGTGTTTTTATATTTGACTGCCAGTCATTTTTAAGGTCACTCACCTGGTTTCGCCGACTATATGCTTTGGCCATTTCTCGAGCGTCTACAACTCATCACACTTTCTCCCTACACACAGTTTAGGTGAGAAAAATTGTTTAGAAGTTTCGATAAGTTCCCTAAACATTGATTTGATAGCGCCTGAAGGTTCAAAAAATCCGTTCTAGGTTATTTTTTCTATTTTATTGTTTCCGCTGTGTTTTGTCCTATATGTTGCATCATTGCATACCAACCTATAATATTTTTGGTAGGTCGTTCATAAATTTTAGCACTACAGCAATAAACACCAAATTTATTAACCAGAGTGAGTAATTGAAATTGTTTGATTTTAATATCGTTCAATTAAGGATTTTCTCTCAAGCATTTCGATATACCAATTACCTATACGTGCCTTAAGCTGGAGCTGCCATAGAAACAAATTCGCTTGCAGCTCATGCACGAATGACGCGTAGGGGAAATTGCTAGTGAGTGCGCGCAAGATTAAGAGCTTCTTGTCGACGGCTCGAGTGCGACTGACCCTCCCACTGTTTTGTTCAGCTTTGAACTTAGCGAACCACTTTCTGGTCGTCTTTTCTGCAACCGAATTAACGCTCCAAGCCTCATCAACCTTGCTTGCCACTTCACTAGTATTTTCCCCAGTGCGCATTGGTGCATGAGTAGTAAGCGAATTTTTTCCGAAGACAGCTACATCTTGAAAGAAGTATAGACAATTTGTATACCAGAATGTTCGCAAGAAGTTACGCAATTGGCAATACCAAATTCATGCAGTTTCACTCGTTTTTGGATAATGAATTTGCTGTTATTGCTCATGTGCCAGAGCTTATCGAGTAGCCTAATGACTGACGATAAATGCGGATTTTCAGGTACTTTCCCGGTATTCACTACCCTCGAATGGGTGCCTACATTGCCAGAATGCAGCGACAACCTGAGGTAGAACCATTTTTCCATTGCCAAAATGAAACCAGGCGTTTTATTTGCTAGATACTTGTTTGAATATTTGATCCATTTTCCAAGAAATCTAAAGAGTCCTAGTGTACGCAGCAAAATTTTCGCTTCGGTGGCAATTCGCTGATAAGGCCCGTGGTAAAACGTTGCATTTGAGTTGTACAAGCACTAGCAGTTACCATGAAGCTGCAAGGAATTGGACGAATTCATTACGTGATTTATCACATTGGGCGTATTCGCATGATTTTGAATATTCAGGTGAAATTCGCTATGCGTCCACTATATCATCACAAAGCCTACGTGGATAGTTTCGCTGCAGGTAATCCGAACTACGATTACGGCATTCCTCAGAACGGATAATTACATTTTTCCTATTCATACGTCTTAGTGAAGCAGGAATCATTTTGAGCTTTGACGTTGTTTTTCTAGTGCAGCCATACTAGTCATTCTGTGCTCAACGATTTTCAGTTTGATTAATCTCCGAAAAATCTTTCAACGTTTCATTATATCTCAACACTTTGTTCACATTGACATTTTATCATATGTTACTTACTTTGTGTTTATTTAGTAAGGAATTTTTTGAACACGCTAAATTTTATTCATAAACTATTAACTGACTAGATTCCAGAGTTCTTGTTGAATACTGTTGAAATCTATTCATGAGAACAGAATAGTGTTTGATTAGCCCTACTTGTTTCTGATTGTTGAGAAGTCGTAGATTTCAGTTGATGAATTAATGTCATCCGCTTTTAGTTGAGTTTGTATATAGCGTAAGTATAGGTGTACAGCTTAGAAAGGTTTTTTCAGACTAGGTAGTGTCGGGACTGTTTCCGTATAACATTTTCAAGGAATGAAAACTTCTTACGTATTATTGTGGTTTCAAACATTTTTAGAATATGAAAATAAGCAATTGATGGTGTTGATCCCTCAAGGATACTTCGTGCATTCAACTCTATCAAAAACAGTCAGCAAAATATTACAGAATCGCGGTAATTCCTAAGAAAATGTGCACGATATATTCCTAATTAATGGCTTAGTGCTGAGAAAAGTAAATATCCGATGACCACATCGACATTCATTCCCGTCAAGCATTTTGGACAATGCAGAATTCAGAAACAAATCTCTTTGGGCCCTATTGTATGGAATATAATCTATTGGAATAAGCATAATTTCGTTAGAAAGAAGCAAACTTTTTTTCTACGCTACAATGAAACTATAATCTCCTCGAGCAGCAAAAGATTTTTTCCCAGTTCTTTGACGTCAAGGCTAAGTCTCAAAAGGCAATTTGTCGAGTTTAATTTTGTCCAGAACACGATTGCTGTTTACGCTTGCGTCATTGGTAGCTGACCATCGAGTGGTTTAGCTGACGTCTTCGTTAGAGCATTAACTCAATGAGCTGAAGCTCTTATAGAAAGCAGCACACGTTTCCTTCTCACATGAAGCCTAGATACTATAGTCGTAGTCGACAGAATTGTGATCATCATCAAGATGACCTCGCAGGGCGAGGCCAGTCACGGCAAACTGTATTTTTAATCTAAGCCACCTCTTGTTTGAGCCCTAGTTCCTTCAAAAATACTCTCATCGATTTCACTGAAGCAGTTATTTTAGGAATTAGAGGACTACGCAGTGAATATTAGTTCATCGAAAGGCAAACTTCTTAGTAATCTTGGCATTGTTAAATAACTTTCTTATCGATAAGTAGACACGGGTTCGCGATAATAATCCGTATACGATGACATTCTGGCAAATGTTGCTTTCTTCAAAACTTTCGAAAAGTCAAATTGATACGCACAATATTCAGGAAATACTCCACAATAATTTAAGAAGAAGTCTAAAGCTTAAACATTCATATCAGATGGTGGACAACTTTCTTAGGCATTGACCGTTTCTTAGAAGTCCAATACTTAATGATGATGAGTGATGTGCCTCTTTCAGGTCTGAAAATCAATCACCTTTACTTCTTCAGACTGTTAAAAATGCGAAATTTACCCGAGCGTATCAGCTTGCATGCAAATTACGTATTCAATAACATTGCGACTACTCATTGAGGAATTTAATGATTTATCTTATTGTTCTCAATCGAAATCACACTATGCAATTTCATGGTAACCACTCTGATTCCTCTATATAGGATTTTGCTAATGAAATGATTAGATACTCCTACTTGACAAGTGATGATCACCGTGAAAATCCCTTTCGCCCGTTTTGCACTCGCACGAGCATCGAACTTTCATAAATGGTCTAGTAATGGTCATGCAGTTGACGTGAACATATGATGTGATCGATGTAATCGCTGATTGACCATGGTCAAGCAGACGTTTACCTCACTGAATCTGAATGTTCGAACTATTCACTGTCCTCTAAATGAGTAGACATGAGGTTGTTACCACATAATTTCTTTACGATGCTTGATGTTTCGACACTGCTACCTTAGGGCCTGGGAAAGTCAAAGTGGAGTGCAATATTCTGGGACAAACGTTTTCAGACTTCAGCAGAAAGATTTCAATGTGTATGTAGAAGATAAAATATAGGGACAAAGCGGACAGAATTTTGGACTATTAATCAGTATTCAATATAGTCTTCAATAAGATTCGAAGACTTTTGAGGTTTTTAGGTCATAGTCATCGTACGTTTCGCCGATGCCACCCTTTTCATCAGTGGCTCAAGCCCCACACTGAACCCTCCTTTTTAGAAGAGATGGGGCGACGTCATCTGTGGTGATAGCACATACAATGTCTTACCACCATTTTTTGTAGTCGATGGATTACGGCTGGTAGAACACAAGCAGAAATTCATCTCATAGACTATTTTTAAACCTTGCTATAAATATCCAGTATAGTTCGTAAGAATGTTTCAGCGGCTTTTCGAGGTTGTTACGTTAGAAGCGTAATTACGTTTGGGCAGTGTCGCCCTACGTCGCCCAGTCACTATTCTTACATAGGAATCTCAAACTAAGCGCGCAGCAAAACTCATCAAATAATCCGCAATATTTGCGATATTACAGGAACGAACGGCGGAGAAGATCGTCTTGTGATCACGCGTTATCTCTTGCCATACCTCAAGCTGATTTTGCGGCGTGGGCCAGGCACATTTTATCCCCATATAAGGCTCTATGTGGCTGGCCTCCACTGAACTCTTTTAGTGCACAAATTTTTTGACCTGTTTCTATTACTCGGTTCCTTCATATATTTTTCATGTCCCTCTAACTTCGACATATCTCTTATGCTCTGTGTTATCATGGTCTTGGACACCCCTTGTTCGAGAGAAAGCTCTTGCGTAGGATGAAAAATTCTCTATCATATAACCGCTGCGTTGCTAACTCACTGCGTTATATTATATGATAGTTGAGGTGTATTTCTGTGCGTGTCAAACATAGCGCTTCAATAAGAAACTTAGTCCTTCGTTCTGATTCCAAAAGCTTTCTTATTTGTGTATTATCATTGTGTAATGTCTCTTCCAATTCTCTATTTCCATTTGACATTTTTTTGTCTGACACTCTTTTGATTCGTCTTCACAGAGTTTTTTTATTGTATGGATCCCAGCACTTCCAGCATCTAATTCTTTTTTCGTCTTTTTGAACAATGTTAAATACTGGTTGGTCACGTTTCCACGGAATCTCGAAAATAGCCTGGCAGTGGCGTTCCATAAGGCGTTCGCTGCTGGCTGTCGGAGTATTGGAGATGGAGTTCGGGCCCTCCGCGAATCGTGATAAACACCAAAACCACTCGGTCCACGGCACTATTACCATTTACTTTAGCAAAAATTAAGTAGGTTTGAGAAATTCAAAGCTATGAGTAGCTTACCAGGTTGACTAGCAAATGTTAACTTTCTGTTCTCAGAAAAATTGCGATCGTCAACACGACCAGGATGACGTAACCTTTGTAGAGGTCACTTGAAATGAGACGTAGTAGCCGGATGTCATTTTCTTTTCAGTGGTTTAGGTGTATAGCGATTTTTTTCCACACTTCTTGTAATCAATTGATAGCTTCTCCAATGCAGATCTTTCACCGTATCTCGTTCATGAGATGGTGTTCCCCCAATAATTTCTCCTTTAATTCCTTATATCCAGAGAAGGATCATTGCTACTGAAAAGCAAGTGACTTAACAAGTGTGGTCAGTGACGCTCTCTATCGATGACCTGACGTGGCACACGGTCTGCAGCGTAAATCGCTTTTTTTCGGGTTCCCAATACTTGTGATGACATTTGGGTCTTATTTTATCAAAATGAGAGGAAATCACAACTGAAGGATAAACATTGCAATATAATATTATACTTTATTTCGATTGTTTGTTATGATCACGCTCAAATCTTGATAGGTCCTTTCATTAATATTTGAGCCATTTGTCATGTGGTCTGGTAAAGGCTTTTCTAAAACCCGTTACACGTGTTTCGTCCTTACAGACTCGTCAGTCGGGCAGAACCCGTCGCTTTTCGATCTTTTTAGAGTCAGTTCTCTCGGGAGCCCTACTCTCCCTATAGAGAGCAAGTAAAGTATAATATGATAAAAATACCAGCCAAAGAGCAATTGAGTGTACAACACTCTTCTGTGTTAGGTGAAAATTTCACTTGAGACTGAGTGTAAAACGTTCGTCTTCGATGACTGTCTGTAGAGAGAGTAGGGCTCCCGAGGAAACTGATTATAAAAAGATTGAAAGACGACGAGTTCTGCCCGACTGACGACTCTGTAAGTACGTAACACATGTATTTGGTGTACAAGAGCCTTTACCAGACCATATGACAAGTTGGCTCAAATGACAATGAAAGGAAACATTGCAATATAGTTTATGCAACATATACTATAAGTGAATTTTTTTAGCTTTTCTACGTTGATACGTAAGTGGCTTACGCACGTTTTGGCAGTTTTGCCCGCCTCTACCAAGCCTCACCGCCACATTAGTCACGCCCTCTAGTGACGGTAAAGACGATGAACTGTGCTTCGGTGAAATCCACCTGAAATAGTGGTTTTCACCATTTTTTCAGTCGATGGCTTACGGCTACTAAGGCTCCAACCAAGTTTCCGCACTTGGTTCAAAAATACAAAAAGATTTTTTTGAAAGCTTGAAAGTATCAAACAACATCCTTCAAAATTCTCCGTCTGCCTAGATGCAATTCCGCCAACGCTTCGGCAGCAAATCGTCCAAATTAGTGGTTGTCACCAGGTCAGCAGGGAACATGAACATCGAGCCAAATCGATTTACGCCAAAAGCAGTGTTCAAATGTTGATTATTTTCTGAGACCGAAGTGGGTCGATTCCTTGTTCCCGAAGTGGAACTTGTTTCAAGCCAGTCAGACCATCAACGCTGAGTGATATTGTCAGCAACTGGACCGTTGCAATCAAGCACCGTCCACTTCACCGCTGTCTCCAGGTCATTTTTCTTCAAGACAATGCAAAGCCACACGTTGCCAAGAAAACAAGGAAAAGATTGACCGATTTGGGCTGGGAGCACTCAGATCATCTGCCGTATGCGCCATACGCCTGTCTTCGTCCGATTTCCATCTCTCCAGATCATTGGAGCACTGGTTGAACAAGAAGAAGCGTTTCGAGACATCAGTCATTTTTATCGAGAATTGATTGGCTGATTTGCATCGAAGAATAATGAGTTTCATGGGCGTGGAATTGATTTGTTACCGGAGCGTTGACAGGATTGCATCCAGGCAAACGGAGAATATTTAATTAATGTTATTTGATACTTTCAACTACTTGGAAAATTAAATTTCTGAATCTTTTTATCAAGTTCGGAAACTAAGTTGGAGACCTAATATTATCTGACATGCAAAATCGTTTTTCAGTCGACTATTCCTAATCTCGCTATAAACATCTAATGTAGTCTAAGAAAACATTCTGAGCCTTTTTGATGTTGAAATTATTATATACCACTCGTTCCGAGTGCATCTTTAAACTACGCTCAAATTTCAATATGCCTAATAATTATATCTGAGCCGGGCAATGGTCTGTTATGGGCACTTATACACTGCAATACACGTGTTGCGGCCTTTCAGCCTCGTCAGTTACATGGTGCCTTTCGTCTGATCCTAGATCTTTCGGAGGAGAACCGTCTTCCATAAAGAAATCTCAGACGTAATATTTACGCGCGCCGTTAGGTCTTAACCACTCGAAACGAATGGTATGATATTTCATTATTACTAGCCAAGAGCAATTGAGTCTACAACACTGTCCGTTTGTTAATTTTTATCACTTCACGGTGCGTGTTAATACTGCGTCTGCGATTCCTCTATGTAAAGAGGCTCTACACCAAGAGGGGCTGGCTCAAGACGAAAGGCACCGTGCAAGTGACGAGGCTGCAAGGCCGAAACACGTGTATTGTACTGTATAAGTGCCCATAACAGAGCACATGCATGGCTTAAAAATGGTTATCAGACATAATGTCCTTATTTTGATTACCTTAACACACGCCAAAAAAGATGGACCAGTGTTTGTCTCTCATTCGCAGAAGTTGTGCAGCGTTCAAAATTATAGAAGGATCTATAGAGGAACTTTGACCGAACTTTCAGGATAGAAGATGAAACTCTCAGCGTTGGTCAGTCTCTGGCAGATGTGCCATGCATTGGATTATGTTTGTACCTTCAAAGAGGTGATTGAGTTTGGCCTTCACAATGACTCGTGGTGGCGAACCGGACCATGTCAGTGCTGCTGTCCTCCTCAACAAGTCTGATATCAATTCACCAATCTCGAGGGATGGAGGGCTTGGCGAGCCTTGAGCGCGGGGCCGAATCATCAACCACTTGGGCGTTGCTGGGCACCTCTACCCACTGTGCCTACGCACTCCTGACCAAGAAGAATCTTACAAAAGCGCAGATATTCTTCAAAAATCCCAGAGGGATGCGCTTTGCATTCTTCTTCAATTTTTAATTTTGTTTGAGGCGATTGAATGCATATCTAGCCTTTACAATGACTCGCGGTGGCCTCCCGCTGAACCGAGTCAGTGCTACTTATCCTTCCAGACAAGTCTGAGACCAGTCTGGTACCATTTATCGGCTCCTAAGGGATGGATGGCTTGATGAGCCATAAGCGCGGGATCGAACCATAGACGTCGTGTGCGGCGCAGAGCACCTCTAACCACTGCGCCACATGCGGAATTCTACTTATGGAGTGAAAATAAGACTTGGCTTCCGGACTGCAAGCACTGCGGCCGGTGTGAATTCCATAGCGGTCACACGGAGTGAGGCAAAAGATCGGGCGTCATCCCTTGCGCGCATGCTTCGAGAACTGAGCGCCGTTGCGGCAGGCGATGGTGTGAATGCACCAAAACGTCGTCACCGTAATCGTGGAGATGCGGCGATCACAGTCACTCATCGAGTATAGACGCTCTCTTTTCCTCCTAAACTTCTTTCCTCTTTTTTCTTTTCCTTTTTTCCTTTTTCCTTTTTCTTCCTTTATGAATCCCATGAGTTTTTGCCTTCAGAGGGGTGACTCTTCATAAAAAATATGATTAACAAAAGTCATATTTAGCTCAAACATGTGTACATGTGAAGTTGACATTAACATACTGAATTACCATGACTCAAGAAAAATGTGTCACATCGAGGTTGAAAGCTATACAATGACTACCCAATAATGTGTAGTGCTGTGCAAAAACATTTGCGTCAGCCGGGATTCGAACCCTGATCTCACTCTTTCGGGAAACGTAAGCTAACCGTTGCACCACCGACGCTCGTTTTGCAATGACTATATCATGAAGACCGACTTTCCTTTAATCTCGTCGGTATTATCAATCAACAGTAGTTCCGTTTATGATTCAGCTAATACTAAGGAGATGATCAATTGTGAAATGAATTCTATTCTTTGCATTTCGACAGACTTTCCTTGAGTCTGTCTGGGGTATGATATGGCCAGTGGCTTACGTACGTTTCGTTGGCATCGCCATCTTCAGGGCCACGCGCTACATATAGGTAGATCAAAATATGTATGGGGAGATCAAAAATGTTAAGAGTAAACAGAATAGAAGAAAACCATGATAAAAAAGTAGACGATAAAACGGTATTGTCTATTTAATTGATAAAAAGCCGAAAGCAACTGGTTTCAGAACCAATCGGACAACATTCTATATTTTCAGGTCTTGACCTACTCTCGACTGTTTATGTAGACCTTGCTCAAAACAGTGACAATCTGATAATATGATCACATCATAGAGCCTCTTATGAGGTCTCTTACGACACTTATACAGTGCTAGACAGACGCCTGTTCCACCCTTCCAGGCTCTTGGGTAGCACAGTGGTGCCCTTCGGCTCAGCCGATCCATTGATGGCATACTCCCCTACATATGAAGGAATCGACGCCTAATAACGGATCACCGCAAGTCAGGTGACGAGGTCCCTCGACATTGCAGTGATCATTAATTGGACCTTGACTGACTTGCGAGGATCTATTATTCGGCGTCGATTCCTCTATATGTCGAGGTATATCTTCAAGGGGTCGGCTGGACCGAGGGGCACTGTGCTAATGAGGAGCCTGTAAGGGCGAAATAGGCGTCTGTCCAGCACTGCATAGGTGTTGTAACGGACCTCATATTAGGATCAGACATGTTATCATTTTTTCGGATTATCACAGTTTTGAGCAAGGTCTATATAAACAGCCGGGAGTAGGTCAAGACTAGAAAATGTGGAATGTTGTCCGATTCGTCCTGGAGCCAGTTGCTTCCGGATTTTCCTCAAATATATAGACATTGCCATTTTATCGCCTATGTTTCCAACATGACTTTTTTCGATTGTGTTTGCTCTTAACGTTTTTGATCCCCCTATCCCCATAGGGGCGCATAGCCGTGAAGATGGCGATGACGACGAAACGTATGTAAGCCACTGCCATACCATATCGCGGAAAGACTCAAGGAAAGTCTGTCAAAATGTATCGAATAGAATTTATTCCTCCATCGATCATCCTCTTAGTAATAGCTGGATCATAAACGGAACTGCTGTTGATTGGTAATACCGACGAGATCAAAGGAAAGTCGGTCTTCAAATATAGTCATTGTATAGTTCAATCTCGATGTGGCACATTTTACTCGAGTCCTGATGAATCAGAGATCTTGATGTTAACTTAATTGACACGTACACATGTGACCTTGAGCTTAATAAGACTTTTGTTCATTCTGGTTTTTTATGAAGAATTAACTCTCTGAAGGCAGAAATTCATGATTTACTAGGTCATCTCATAATCTTTGGCATTAGAGAAATAAACACCAAATTCATTAGCCAGAATTAAATAAAATGGCATGATTTTGTATCGTTGAATTGCTCATTTTCTTGTGAACATTTTGGTATCTAAATTGCCTACACTTTTCTCAAGATTGAGCTGAAGTGAAAAGAGACTCGCTTGCTGCTCATGCACGAATGGCGCGTAGAGGGAAACGCTAGTGAACCGGCGCGCAAAGGCAATGGAGCTTGTGGCAATGACACGCTTGCACAAAGGACAGCTAGGAATTGGCTCAGGAGTCCCGAACTGAAGAAAAGAGTCTGGAGAATTAGTCGAGCTCGGGCTGTCCAAGGAAAGCTCCATCCATCTTGCGCGCCGCTTCACTAGCATTTTCCCCTACACGCGATTTCTGTATGAGTAGCAAGTGAAAATGTTTCCGAAAACAGTCCATTTTGAAGAAAGTATAGGCAATTCGCATACCAAAATGTTCACAGGAAAATGCGCAATAGAACGATATAGAATTATTCAATTCTAATCCTTTTCTCGAGTAAATTCAGTGTTTATGCTCTAATGCCAAAACTTATGGTACGACCTAATATCTAAGTGATCACCTGGCGTTTCCATCTCAGTTCGTATTTTCTTCGAATGTTGGTCTGACCACTGATAGACCAGTGGCCGAGTGGCTAGTGATGCTCGACGCGACTCAGCGCTGGGTTTTTCTCCCTCCCCCAACACTCCCCAGCGATCAAGAACGATCGCGCTATGGAACGCCGCAGCTCGGCTATCCTCAAGATTGCAGGGAGACGTACTCCCCACCACTATTCTACGTCGTTTGTAAAGAAAAGTAACCCTGGAGTAAACGAGGAGTCGAGTTGAATGCGGGAAGCTGGGATCTACGCCATAGAAAAAAGTGCGCAAATACGGATCATTTAAAGTAACAAAGTAAAATCTTCATAAAAATCTGCATATGACTACTCTCTCTCTCTCTCTCTCTCTCTCTCTCTCTTTCTCTCTCTTTCTTTCTCTCTCTCCCTCCTCTCTCCCTCTCTGCTGCTCTCTCTCTCCTTCCCTCTCTCTCTCTCTCTCTCTCCGTGGGATAGAATTGTTAATCTTGTTGATAGTTTTTTCAAGTTTTATTAGTACGTAACGAAATTTAATAAAAGTTTTGAACTTTGTGTATTTTTATATACATTAATAGTGGTGTGCATAGTGTTATTATTTTCTTTGTTGTTGGCGGTAGTGTTGTATTTAATGAGTTTTTTATAACTTTAAAAGAAGAGGGTTTAAGTGAAGTTAGTTCTTTTGCTACATTTCTCCGCTCTCTCTCTCTCATCTCTCTCTCTCTCTCTCTCTCTCTCTCTTTCTTTTCCTTTCTTCTTCTTTCTTTTTACTGATTTTTATGCGATGCCAGGTCTATTTACGAGGTTCTCTATGTTTCAGTTTGTTTACGTTGGAAAACATCAAGTAGAAGATGGCTATGGGAAGGTACGAAGTAAGTGATAATGGCAATTTTCTTCAATTTTTTTCGCATTTCTAAATCTCTGTATTCCTATGTCGATTTTACTCGACGAGATTATTTTGCTATGAACAGGAAGTTCGCGTTCCTACCACCCATCTGAGGCCTACGAAATGGGAACGATTCCGCTGGAAATGGGAAAAATTGTACGAATTTTCATGTGTTCATTTCTTTTTCTCTAAGAGTTGCACTTGTTTACATGCATCTATGTGTTTTTTTAACAGTCCTATTTCAAATATATAACCATTGATGTAGAGCAATGTGCAAAACTTTCGCGTCAGGCGGGACTAGAACCCGCACCTCATTCTTTCCGGGAGCGTGCACACTATCCGTTACACTACTGATGCCCATTTTGCACATCGCTCTTTCTACGCTTCAGGGCACCTATTTCATTTTTTTGACATAGTTTCTTCAGCGCATTGATCTCAATACATGCGCGTTCAAGAACTGATTTTTATTTTAAGCTCTTGCGAGGTTGGTACCACCTATTTAAGCGATTGTCCTTCATGGCGATCAATCGAACAAGTGACCCCAACCTATTAAAACCTCAAAATATGGAGTATCCTTCTCTTTTTTTTAATTATATTAAAACAAGCCGAGGTTCAAGGGAAGTCACTCTTTTGAGTTGTTACAACATGCCTGTTTAAAAATAGTTTAGCTCAAAAGAAAAGATTATGTTTCTTCATCCAATACCCAATATCTGTCAGTGTGACTAGGTTCATTATCGATATCGACTACCGATGACAAAACCGTTGACGGATGGTTGCTGTTAGGAAGATGCGTTGTTACGTAGAAGGAGTGGTGGCTGGCAAAATTTGCGTTAGTAGTGCAACGGGTGAGAGCACGCTCCCTTAGATAGGATGAAATGCGGGTTCGAGTCCCGCCTAACGCAAAGGTTTTGCACATCACTCTGCATCATTGGATAAAGTGTGACTTTTGAACTTCAAACGTCGTGATAAGCTTTCTCGAGAATGCCTCTGCATTTGACGGTTTTTATAGACCTCGCTCAAACCATATGTACTCTGATAACATATCTTGAGCCTTTCATGAGGTCTGTTATGGCACGTATACAATGCTTGAAACGTGTTTTGGCTTTGCAGCCTCATCAACAGCGCGGTTCCTTTTGGTGCAGCCAATCCATTGTAGGGGGATATCCCCTTCGAATATGGAGGAATTAACGCCGAATTATTGGCTATGAATAGCTCAAAATATGTTATCAGATTACATATTTTTTGAGCGTAGTCTCTAAAAGCAGTAGAATGTAAGGTTATGATTTTTTTACCAGCCATGAGCGGTAGACTGTTGGTCCTGCAAAGTCCGGAGATTTTGTTACCTAATTTGCGGTGATTTTGTACATAATTTGACGTCGATTCCTTTTATGTAAAGAGTACATACCTGCAAGGGTTTGGCTGAAGCGGAAGGCATCGTGCTGCTACTGATGACGCTGCAAGGTCGAAACACGGGTTTAGTACTGAATAACTGCCATATCAGACCTCATGAAAGGCACAAGTTATGTTATCAGATTATATATTAGGCAAGAATACTCTAATATTTTACCCTATTTGTTTTTTGAGAGTCGCATTTGAACATCAAAGCGATTGAACAAATATCCTTATGACTCATTGATGATTGCAGCTGCGTTTGTGTTGAGAAATTTCGAATTTTAATTCTATTTTTGGAACATCTCAATTGCGAAAAAATCGAAATTTAGTCATTAGTATTAGGACAATTTTTTCTCTGACAAGTTCTTGCTCCGAAATCGCTCCAATTATAGAAAGTTGTATAGGCAGCTGTTGAAAGCCACGCTGTCACGAATATGCTGATACATTCGATTCTTAGCAGTTTATAGCGTGGAAGTAAGCAAATAAATGACGAATAATCTATTTGAGTTTCTTACTTCAACTGCTTTTTAGCAGTATTATTATTACAGTGAGCAGTGAGTGACATGCGAAATATGCGGCCTTGGGAGGAGTTATGCCCGCTTTTCACCCATACCAGGGTATAACAAATTGATTAATGACATTAGAACACTGCTAAAAAGCAGTATAATGTATAATCCAAATATATGCTACATTTCGAATAGCTACCAAAGTGTTTTTACTAACCAAACCTGTTAAAGGTTAGTTGTTGACAGTTACGATATGATATACAGGGTGCGAGGAAAGTTTTGATAAAATTCATTTCGTTACTTAAAGCATTGATGTGTATTTTTTTAACTGATGCTGATAATTTTATTGGATTCGTTGTAAAGTTTTGGTTTAAAATATGTTTATTTCTTTGTCCATGATCGCTTGTGCTCAACTTATGGATCGTGAAAATCAACATATTGCAGTAATTGAATTGCACAAGATGCTGGCATTTATTTCCACCGTAATTTCGTCTCAAGCGCGCGTCAAAGCTGTTTTAAGCTCGTCTACGCTAATGTAGCGAGTAGCCAAGACTTTTTCCTACAGTATGGATCACGGAGTGAAATATCGGGTTAAGATCCGGCGGCTTTGACGGCCAATTATCCTTGTCCAAACGGGGTCTAGAAATAGCTTTTGACAAATTCGATCGTTGAGCGGGTTGAATTTGCAGGAGCCCAGTCCTGGTGAGACGTAAAGCAGTGAGCGCCAAAGTGCTGAGTACTCTAAGACTCCGGTACCCTCCGTTAACCTTGCTTGTGATAGCTGGCAGCGTTGATTGTGACGTTTTCGTTGATGAGGACCAACGGCGTTTTTCCGATGGCGTAAATGGCGGTTCAGACCATCACGGAAGCCGGAAAATGACTGTGGCCTGCGGTTTTTGCCACTGCGGACTCCAACTGACTCTCCTTGAAAATCTCTCTTAGAGAAGTTGGCGTTGATTATGGCGATTCTGGAGTGGTCGGCTTTGACACGCGCTTGGGACGAATACGGCGGAAACGTGTGCGAGCATCTTGTGCAACTCAACCACTGCACTTTGTTGATTTTCACGATCCATAACTTGAGCGAAACTGGAAATAGGCAAGTAAATAAAATAGGTTCATGACTGAAATTGAACAAGAAATTCAAGAAATTCATCAGCATTAATGAAGAAATAAACCAAGGCTGTGATTAACAAGATGAAAATTATCAGAACTTTTCTCTAACCCTGTATCAAAGAGTGACCAAGCGGTGGCCTCGTTGGTGAAGTGGCAGCACGCGCCCTGCTCTGGATGACACGCAAGTTGAATTCCCACCTGAGGTCGAATGCTTTGCATGCTACACACTATTCCTAGAAAAGTAGCAAGTGGGTTATTGCACACATTATTCCGAAGTAGCAGTATGTGTTTGAACATAAATAGTGACTTTTATACTCACCTTAGACTGCGAAAATGAGTTCATAGTGTGTTCTGTGTGATTCAAGGAAACAGCAATCTGTCGTTATTGTACTGTGATATTTGGAAAGGTCTCACCTAACATTTAAGTTGAAGTTTTTTTTATAATGATTCTTTCAGAACTTTCTACGTCTGGCTGATTTGGTCGCGGTATCTTTGGTTCCTTACGCTTACTAATCTCGTTGGAACAGTGGTTGTTCTGTTTGTCGCTGGTGTTCTCAGCCAAGGTCTGCCTTATTCAGATAGATTGAGTTGATGTTCGAACAAGTGTATTGAAGAAAATCCAGCTTCATTTTTATTGTTTTTTTAGCAGTGTTATGATGTTATAGATAAACATTGAGAAATAGTAAGTGGTATGCAAAACACTCGACCCCCAGGCGGGAATTGAACACGCGTTTCACCCATACCGAGGGCGCGTGTTATCACTACACCACCAAAGTACCGCTTTGCTGCCACTTTTTATCCGATGTAAGCTATCGTATTGTATGTTGATTGCTGACAGCTATGATAGTTTATATCGAAGAAAGAGTGGTAGCAAAGCGATGGCCTTGGTAGTAAAGTGCTAGCAGGCGCTCTCTGTATGAGCTGGTTTAACTCTTGCCTGTGGTCGAATGTTCTGCATACCACTTCATACTTTTAGATGTGTATTCACTGATAGATATTTGATGTTTTACCGGATAGGTTTATGTCACATACTCATTTTCAAGTGATGCGATCTGACATATTACCAAAGAGTGAGCTCATTCATTACGAATCGGCGATGGATTCAATGCAAATCGTGGAATCGCGTTTGAAAAGCTTCGAGAAGGAGCGATTGAAGTGGGAGGTACAACTGAGTTTGTCGTGCTATTTTTTATTCAGCTCAAAAGTATTTATGTTGATCCATGGCATCGACTGTATGTAAGGCCTCGTAATAAACATTCAAAATAATTTCAAAAAAATAAAGAATGATTAAAGCCTGAGCGATGGTTGGTGTGCCAGGGCCATACACGCGTGTTTCCGAGGAGCATACCAACCTCTCTCAGGCTTTAAACATTCTTTTTTTTTGAAATTATTTTGAATGTATACTGCGAGGTTTCAGGAATAGACGATACCGTGGATCAATTTTGTTCCACCAGCCGAGGTCCATCGACTGAGAGGTGCTGCTGGCAGATTGTCATTCTACACTGTGCCGTCATCACACACGCCTCCCCCCTTGCTACAATGCAGGGCTTGATGTGGGGCGTAGGTCACTGACGAGAAGGGCGAAACCTCCGAAAGACGCGTGTATGGCCCTGGCATACCAATCTCGCTCAGGCTGTAAACATTCTTTTTTTCAAGTATTCATGTTTTTAGCGTGGAGATTCTTTATTGGATAACATTGAAATAGTTGGAAATAGTTGTATTTTAGCTTCTCTACAACGAAAAGGTCAAACAAATGGAGCAGACAATGTTCAAATCATTGTCAGAAATCCGTAGTGAAATTCACAAGGTGACTTTATTTATGTTCTGTATCCGTATCTACAAAACTACTTCAAAAAGAGGATGATACCTCTGCATCTAATGATCCCTGAGGGATGTATTATGCATTCGTCTTTATCTAGTATCGTTTGAGACGACTGAATGTATATTTGGCCTATACAATAACTCGCTCTGGCTTATCGATGTATCAAGTCATTACTGCTATACTCTCAAACAAATCTGGCACCAATGCACCAACCGCGAAACGATGGAAGACGTGGTAAGCGTTGAGCGCAGAATCGAACCTTCGACCACGTGTGTGTCGCTGGGCACATATAACCACTGCGTGCACTCGCGCTAAAACATCTAATTCTCACTCATAAGGCTCTTAAAGTTACACTATGTCATGTGATTCTTATTTAGCTACACGTGGTGGTTGAGCAGCATAAGAGCGAACGAGAAGGAGTCATGCAAGATGCTGCCGACGAGTTGAGAAGCTATATGGCTAGTCAGCTGGAGAAATTAGAAGCAGAAGTGAGCAGTCGCTTCACTGATGTCGAGTCTCAGATCGCGACAACGAATGAACAGATGTTGAAGTTCACAAATTCATGTCTTACTGAGCCCTCAAAATCGTCGCATTTGGTATCGACTACAGGTGCAGCTGCGAGAGGACATCCAGTGAATTTGGCTAGTAGGTCACATGGTGAGATCCACAAACGCCTTTTTTTCGTTTTTCCAGTTTATTGCTTTTGATCATAGCCTAATCTGAAGCTCAAATCTCGTTCCTTTCCGGCGTAATTCTGACTTTTCTCTGCTATTTGGCATTTAAAAGTTTTGTCTAAGAATTACTCGTCGATCTAAAATGGTAAACGTGCTGAATGACGGTTTCCGCACGAATTAAAGGGTTAAGTGCCGGTGAATAGTTACGCTGGATAGGATTTGCATATTTAAACTTGATCTGCTATTTTTTTTTGCTACTTTTCCGCAATAAGACAGGGAATTTTGAAAGTGAATTTTTCTCTGATTGAAGATTTTTCGTTGTAATCCCAGTAATCATTCAGAAGCCTGAATCTCGAAAAATTCAAATATTTGCTTATTTTCCAGGAAGGCCTCCTTACAACCCTGTAGCACTGGAGATAGAATTTTGTTCCACATGCGTCGCGTATCATCGCGCCTATATATCGCAATACAGATCCTTTCCTTTGAATATCAATAATAATTCCGTAGCTTAAATCTCTGAAATTTCAGCGCTGTAGACGTTTTTCAAAAAAGATTCTGATTTTCTTAGTCAAAAGAACAAAATAATATTCGACATCATTCACTGTACAGGAATTTTTTATAGGAGTGTTAGTAGTCATTCGAAAGCTTGAATCTCTAACTAGCGCAATACGTAGTCAGTTTTTCAGAAATTCCTGTTATAACGCCGTAAAATCCAAAATGATATTACGTTTCACATGACCACGTGTTTTTTTCTCTCATCTCGACTCGCTTTCAACTCATCTCTCACACATTTCGCGAAATGAATTCCTTATGTACAGTGTTAGTAATCTTTCGATAGCACAAGTTTTGATTAACTTGAAAATATGTTTGCTTTTTGAAAAATCTTTTCTGACAGGACTGTAGGAGAACGCAAACATTGGTGTTTTATACCTCACTGGACATACCTCTTTCTTTAGACTGATAGTAATAATCCAATATCGTAGGTTTCAGATTTCATCGCTATGCTTATTTTCTGAAGAGACCGTTTCACTGCAGTGTAGCAAGGAAAATAAGATCAAGCTTCATATACTCGGCGTCTTGTTTACCGGCTACCTATGAGAGGGGAAGGGAGGGGGAGGGCGGAGCGATTGATCGATGATCTGACGGGTGGAAATGTGGGGTGCAACTTGTTACTCAATTGGGAATTTTTTCTCCGCTCTGAAAGAAACTCCAAATTAAACGATTGACTCAGAAACTATGAGATTTTCTTTAGAAGTTAATATACTTTTCAAGTTTACATCGAATTATGCACGTGATAAAATTGAAGGCGCACAGCCGATGTAAAACATAATTTTATTTCGGATTTCACAGCATTATACAAGGGTGTCTCGAAAAACCGGCTACGTTTCGCACTAGCCTGAGGTTCAAGCTTTACAATGATTACTGACACTCGTATGAAAAACTTTTGTACGGCGAATGAGATCGAATATTCATTTGTTCCCCTGTAACCGAGTTGAACCAAGATTTTCTTACAGCGCTGCAGCAAAGAAAATGAATTTATGTTCACCAACACGAATCTCTCGTAGGACAGAGCTCTTTCTTCAAATATTAGTAATCATTCGATAGCGTAATTTTTGGCAATTTCACTGCCTTCTTTGTTTCCTGGAAATACCGTTTTACTACACTGTAGCAGGGAAAATAATATTGGGCTTCAAACACGCCGCGTACTGCTTGTCGGAATGGCGTATGATTAGCTGTAAATCGTGAAGGCAAGTGATCGATCGTGCAGCGCGTAAAAAAACGTGACGCGCAGTCTCTATTATTTGATTCGTGGCTTTTTTTTTGCAGTTTTGAGATAAAATTTAAACAAACTGCAGGATTCGAACCACCATAAAATTCTTTACATATTCATATGCTCTTCGTGGATAGGCTTAGGTTTTTCAGCTTAGGCTTAAGCATAGGTGTAGTAACGGGTTTTTTTAATAATATAAAACGTAAACGAAAGGTCTAAGCTCACAGAACGGTAGACCAGTGAATCTTTTATAACTCCAGCACTAAAACCTGGAAATATCTTCGAAACCGCAATAGAATTTTCAGGTAAATAAGGAAGTCCGCACAACAATGCGCGAAGATCTAATTTTCCTGCTAGGGCGCTGCAAAACGGCCTTTCTGAAGACCTTTTTTAAATCAGCGGATTTTACGACACCAAAGGATTTGCAGTAATCTGAAGAAGGAGTCCTGTCCTGTGTAAAATACGCACTATAATGCGCAACGCGTGAAACATAATTTCATCGCTAGTGCTACAGCGCCGCCAGAAGGTCTATTTGAGAAAGAAGCACATTTTCAAAATCTTCGAGATTCAAGCCTTCAGGTTACTGTAAGTTTTATGGAGTTTCTGTCCAACAAAAGAAATTCGCGAAAAGTTCCAATTTTTTGCTATAAGCCAGAACAGTTAAGAATTTCGCTCAATTCATGAGAGACATTGAGGCGCTTTCGTGGTTCCACACCTCACTTCCCAGGCTGTCACTTCCGGATCTCTCTTGTATAGTTTTGTCGACGCAGTCATTGGCCTGCAAACATACAATTTCGCGATCACAGTGAGTCACACTCTGTGCTTCTCGTATTCATTACTTTGTCAGAGACCGATTTGTTTCTAAGAAATCTCTTGTCATCTTTATAGGAACGGACTCACATCATGCCTGCCGAAGCGTTTTGTTTTGCTGGTTACCGAGGCAATTTGACGATTCGTCTATGGTCTAACACTACGATTGAAGCTGTTGAATATGAACATGACTACTGGCGTAACCACGTACCGATTAGCGCTCCAAAAGAGTACGAAGTCATAGTGAGTTATTGCTCGGTGTTGTAAAGAAAATCATCTCCTATATAGCCTGTTGTCGTGAAAGTTACTATCTAACTCATGCGGGCGTCGTCTAAACTACGTACGTCCTAGTCACAGACTGGAGTTGCAAACCACTAACACTAAACGCCTTTCAATTTTGGTGTGGTGTGTTTTCAAACAGATTCTTGCGAGAAGCTACTTGTGATTTGCTCGTCAGGCTCTGCCACAGTATAAGTTATGCTTAGTTGCGCTTCTATGTTGAAATATCGACGTAGAGACAGCTTCTAAGGAAAGGGACGTCCACTGAACACTAGAGTTCACTGTTCGGAAATACCCTCAGAGGCATTTATCCCATTTATGAGGGTACATCATTATAAATCCAAGCTGTGTAACTCGGACATCAATAGTAAATATTAGGTCTTGTCATAAATTTTAGCAATAGAGCAATAATCACCAAACTCAGTTGTCAGAAGTATTTGAAATTACTCAACAGTAGTATTAAAGTATGAGCCATCAACCTAAACGCATTTCTGTCATCTGAAAGGCAGCAGATCAATACCGCTCCATGCATAATGTTCTGAGCTTCCTTCTGCTACGAAAGTCTAAACTTCCCGCAGCATGGCCTCTCGACAAAGCCTTAATCGCATTTTGCTGCTTTATGACTATAAATTGGGACGCGATGATAAGACCGCCTTCAAGAACATCAACCGTGGAAAGGCTCAAGAATTTGTGTCCAGGCAAATAGTATTTAGGTTTTTTGTCGAGTTTCGCTCCCGCAATATCAATTTGTACGACCTACTGCGCTTCAGACGTCCACACAAAGCTGATTGAGAGACCGTCATCGAAGCAGTCGAAGGGAATTCGACTGTGACTATTAAGGACTTGGTCGACGATTTCGACTGTGGTTATGCGATAATCAGCAGACTATTGAAGGCAGCATTCAAGGAGTGGAAGAAAGGTTGATGAATCCTACACGAGCTCTCAGGCACAGATGCGCAAGCGCAGGATGTCGCTTAAAGACTGTTCTCCAAATTGGCAAAGACGAAGTTAACCGGACTAGACTGGAAGTTGTTGAATCATCCGCCGTACAGTCCAGACTTGTCATCATCTGACTATAACCTCTTCCAGTCTCTGAAGCAACTTCTGAGCAGAAAAAGTTCCAAGAGACCAATCATTTGCTTCGAGTATTGGCAACTACGTTTGAATCCAAAGACGACGAGTTCTACGAATGTGTTATTGTTTTCTTGCCTGAGAAATGTCAAAATTGTGTTCAAGCTATGACGCATACTTTGTGTAATGTTGCTAAGCAATTTTGATTTCTTCTGATAAATAATTTTGGTATTTATTGCTGTAGTGTAAAACTTATAAGGAGATGTAAGATTAGTGTAAGCATACCTCTGTTCTGTGCAGATAACTCGATAGACTCATATTTTATTACCGAATGTAGATCTACTCTGAATGAACTGCTGTTTATATTTATATTGATGTCGTATATGCATATATATATATATATATATCTGTTTATTTATTGCATATCTATCACATGTCACCGTCACCTATGTCACTTGTCGTCTCGTTGATCGGCGAGTGACTCGAGTGGGGTACCAGCAACACCTCCATTTTTCCCTATCGCGTGCAGGAGTAATGCAGTGAGTCCTCCTTGCTCTAGGAATTCTGAGCATCATATCGTTCTTCTACGACTTTCGAGAACCGGACCAATGCGTCCATGATCTTCCTTTAGAGCGCTAGATATCCCGAGAAATACAGTCGGTAACGGCTCTCCTCCATTGCATATGTATACATGTATATATATATATATATATATATATATATATATTGCACATATATACAAGTATGTAAACATATATGTATATACATATATGAACGTATATATATGTATGTATATATATATGTATGTATACGTAATTTATATATATATCAGGCATGTAAGGATCACGAATGTGAAGAGTCAGTTGTACTCGGCGAGTGCACGTATCCTTCGAACCTGATAGAAGGACCTGCCCAAATTTGTCAAATGAAGGTAAGGAGTTCTATAACGTTCTATGTTGATTGACTCATCTTCATCAATGTTGCAGAATCTGTCAGTGTCAACTGATCAAGTGAAACTGGTGTTCAAAAGGAATCACGGCCAAGAATATACGTGCATATACCAGCTTAGGGTTCTTAATTGGACATAAATAGCCGTTGGTTAACCATATGTTTCACAGCAATGCGGTAATCTTTTGCGAAAATCCGTTAACGTTTGATCTGTTATTTTCAAGAACATTATGTTCTTTCAAAAGGATTTTTGTTATTGTTAGTCCTTTGAAAAGGTGGGGATTTTGTTTATTTATTGTATGACACTCTAAACTCATAAGCACTGCTTAAAAGAAGTGGTTATTGTAAAGATCTGCTACGAGATGAAGCTAACTATGATCTCAAACTCAGCATTTTCTTCTTCTTACCTTCATTTTTCGTAATTAGGAACCTTCTTAATTTACAGTGGTCCGACGTATTTGAATACTTTTTTATAAGTTCGATCATAATACTCTTAATATACCTACTCATCTGCTACTTTTGAAGTTATATTTTGCATGCTGAAATCGAAAATAAAGTTTGATACTAAAAAGTTCCAACTAACATCGATTGTCGAAAACATTGTTGCCCAGTGACAAATAAGAAAATGAATGGCAGATTCTGGTCACTCAATATCTCCGTGAAAGCAGTGATATACAGAAAGTAAGAAAAACGACAACATCTTCGAAACAGAGTGGTTTTATCAATTTTTCTTATTATTCGTTGCCTTATACTGCAGTTTCTCTAATCTTGGATTAATAAGCTCATAGCTCTGAGGAATTTTTCTAAAAATTGTGATCCATCAAAATTGAAACTCTTTGATTTTCTGACTTCGTTGGCCGCACAGATGGCTTGGCTTGATTAGGAACAGTAGGGCTTTTAACTCAATATTCATTTAACGACTTTTAGGAAGGCTTTTTCCCTTTGAATTCCAAGGATTTCGTGAAACAATCTTCCCAGATTGTCCCACTATTACGTGTTGGTTAGAATTCTTTTGACGTTGCAGAACTGTGCTAGGAGAGAGTGTGCAAGGTCTGAATCAATGTTCGACACGTAGGAATCTTCCATCCACAAAAAAAGTTGGCGATGTCTTGAGCTCCCTTATTTTTGCTTGGAAATATGCTACTCAACTTGAATGAATTCGGTCGATAGCGGAGTTTGTGTACCACTCGCTTGATTCGGCACTCTAAACAATTTACCCTCATAGAGCGTAAAATCACTGAGGTAAATAATTTTTCAACGTACCTCTATTTTTTCAAAAATAATCAATGAAGAGGATAACCCCTTGATTCTATGCACAATCTACGCTCTCTATGGGGTCTTAGAGTTATGACATACTTTCCAGTTGGTTATGAATGACGTATCCGACATGCGATGACATGTAAATCTTAAGTGTTATTATTGTTTGAGAATAAAATATTTGAAATACGTGTATAGTATGCAATCAGTAAAAAATATGGTTGTGAATTAGACGATTTTTTCTTTCTAATATATGTCTAGTGCTCAACTATCTATGGTATTCGTTCCTCGTATTTGAGGAGATGAAGCATGCATTGGATTGAGCAATGCTTTCGTCAGCAGAATGCTTGATGATACGTAAAAGTAAATGTGAAAGATTAATACGTGACCGTGACTGTATTAGTGCTTATAATTCGCTTCACTTAGTTCGAATTACGTGCTCCTCTAGTGAAGCCTTTTTGCACATTAGTGCAGTCGTCAGGCGGAAACTTGATGATGGAAAAAGAATAAGCTTGAAGAATAGACGCGACCACAATTAGGGTATGAACGTCTAATGGCAGAATGTGGCCTTCTCTTTAATTCTCAGTCACTCAGTAGTCTAGTGGCAGATATAGCTGATATCTTGGGAAAATGATTGTTCCATAACAATCCTCAACCGATTCTCAATACTTGGCCACTACATATGATGAGCACTCAACAAATTATCACGACCAGCTCAAATTCTGGGAAAAATTATGGTCAACGAGCAATGAGCAGGTGAATGAGAAGCAACAGAGAGAAATACCGTAGCCGCAGCCCGACTGATAACATCGCATGAGTGCCATGAGTATTATTATGAATATTGTGACAATGAAGAGATGTTCGCAGAAAACATTCCCAAAAAAGTATAAAATTTAGTATTTTGCATTCGCTTTAGCGTTAACTAAGTCTATTTTAACGATAGATGCTTCACAGCTGAAAGAAGAAAAAAGAAAAGACGTGAAATATTTTTCAAATACAAAATTAACGGGTAAAAGATTATAAAATGTTCTGCACTGATAAGCTGATTTTAGATACATCATACATTTGTTTTCTGCCATAGCAAAGCAGATTTTTCAGTCCGCACATTACACAATCAGATAAGAAAACAACTAAATAAATAAATGAATATAAGGGATATGTACAATATATATGTATATATATATATATATATATATTTATATTAGAGTATAAGCTGTTGGAAA
This sequence comes from Parelaphostrongylus tenuis, assembly GCA_019055375.1. NCBI lineage: Eukaryota > Metazoa > Nematoda > Chromadorea > Rhabditida > Metastrongylidae > Parelaphostrongylus > Parelaphostrongylus tenuis. The sequence goes on from JAHQIW010007195.1 coordinate 162,821, forward strand.
TCTATAAAGTCCATGCTGCTATACCCGTAAATAAGTCTGATACCAACTTGTTGCTTTCGGAGTACAAGGAGGCTTGATTCACACTGAGCGTGGGCATGAAAAGAAAAGCCACTATTTTGTTGCCGACAGACACAATGATGCTAGCAGTGAAGTTTATTCATTGCAATATTGGCTGACGTTTAAGCCGTTTCACCTTCTTCAAAACCTTTAAACATCAAATTGGCAACAATCTGCTTTGTCGGACTCTTTTATATTCTCAACAGCGAAAACATGTACGAATAGTAGAATAGTAATACATTTTATGAATTTTGAACGTTTGTAGTGCAGTGACCATCGACAGATGCGTGATTGAAGATCACTTTCTTAAAGGCTTACCCAACTTTCCTCGAGCCTTCAGAGTTGGTGAACTGGTCCCAGACTTGTTTGCGACGATAGCAGCACTGACTTGATACATGGGTACGCTAACGCTAGTCATTGAAAAGGTCAGGTATGCACGCGATTACCTTTAGCAGTGCTTGATGTGGTCGAATACATAAAACTTCTTCCAGAGAGTGATCATCACCAAGATACTTATACTTTTTCCTTCACATAATGTGCCAATTATTATATGTACTTTCCTCCCAGCTGAAGGTGAAATCGTTAGACAGAGTAGATTGCGTATTTAGCTTCCAAATCCCTGGAGAAGGTAGAACTTGAGAAATACCAGTCTGTGTTGTATTGATTAAATCTTGCTATTAACAATCTTTTGTCTGTAAATTAAGAGGAAACTATTATTTTGCTCAATTCTTAAAGTAATTCAAAGACTGTACTGAGTAAATCTGCCTACATCCACGAATCAGCCTGATATAGTAAAGATAATTTGTTATTGCTCAGTGTGTGCACTCTTTACAATCTGTTTTTTACATATCTCACCGACAATTGTCTAGTTGATAATTCATGCAGAGAAGGAGCATTTCTGCATATTTGCACTTTACTCTTACATTTCAAATTCGAACTTTTCTCCATATTCATCATGACCAGATTGCGAAAAACAGCGGTCTGTTTCTATAATCGCGCTAATTACTAATATCCGTTTATGTCGAGCATGCCGAGTGAACTTTTCATAAATGAGATGACCAATTCATTTCTTAATGATACTGGTCACTGAAGCATAGTTAACGTTACTATAGATACTGTATCATGAAGGAACAAATTCTACTTAAGTACATAAGTTTTCGAAGGACGGACAGCATAGTGAAAGCAATCTCAGTCATTACGTAGACGGCCCATCCTGTTCCAGTCGTGGTTCGACTTAGCAATGGGACCCATCAGCCTGTCATCACTTTGGGTTGAAAAATTGATGTCAAACTTGTCTGATATCAGTCAGCTCCCTTCGATCCGTATCGAAACGCTCTAGCACGGCTATCTCGGGATTTCAGTGAGAATCGATGTGACGAGCATTTATTGATAATTCTAAGGAAAACGAAAATTTCTCGGTAACCATCCGCAGCTGCGCCCATAAGAAGAAGACGGAAACAAGAAAAACATCATTGCTAATTCTGCCAAAACTAATATTTCTCGGCGACCATAGAGGACTTCATAAATGATGGATGGAAGGAAAATTTAGAGCAAAAAGCGCTGGAATCCTCACAGTATGATATATGCGATCTCGGAACCTGACGACAACATGATGTCTGTTATTAGCAAGTAGATTGGATGTACAGATTGATAAAGATTATATTTTCCCATGAACGTTCTTCTTTAAGAAAAGACGCTGTATATAGCCTGGTACGCTAGTTTGTCTAAAAATAGAGTAAAATAAGAGATTAATATGAGTAAATGGAAAATTATGGATCTATAGCGGTGCCTGGGTTCGAGTTTAGCGAGAGATTTCAGATGTAACTTTCAAAATTATAGTGCTATTTCTTTACTGCTATTACACTACCAATATTATTGTTATTACTATTAATATTGTTACTGCCAATTGTTGTTAGCCCTAGTATTAGGTCGTTCCATAAGTTTTGGGACTACAACAATAAACACCAAATTCATTACCAGGAGCGATTGAAATTGCGTGATTTTGGTATCATTCAATTGCGTACTTTCTTATGGAAACCTCTGTTTACGACTTACCTACTCTTAATTTAAAATAAAGCTGTCTTGGATAAAATTCTCCTGCTAATCATGCACGAACAGCGCACATGGGAATATGCTAGTGAAGCGGCGTGCACGATTAATGTATTTAATTGTGGACGGCCCGAGCACGACTGGTCTTCCAAACTATTCCTCCCAACTTTGAACTTCACGAACCACTTCCTGGCAGTTCCTTCTGCAATCATACCATCGCCCCAAGCTTCACTAATCCTGCGCGTGGCTTTACTGTCATTTTCCCCTACGCGTCATTTGCGCATGAGTAGCAAACAAATTTGTTTTAAGACAGATCCATTTTAGAGCAAATATAAGCAAATTAAACATCAAAATGTTTGCAAGAAAAGCACAATTGAACGATACCAAAATCATGCAGTTTGAATTACTTCTGGTCAATAAATTTGGCGTTTGTTGTTATAATGTCAAAACTTATGGAATAGCCTAGTGATAATTCTAATGTTTTGCGGTAGAATTATTATTGCAGTGCAACGAGACTGTATAAGCGATATGGCAGACTGGAAGACTGTTTATAGCTGACAATTAACTCGTTGACGCCGACCGTTGATAAAAAGCGACGTCGCGCCATCTCTTCGCGCGACAGTCGGCGCGATTAATTTTGCGATTAGAGCGCGTAATTTCCACAAAGTTGTTTTGTTGTAAGGAATTCGGATATTTCACTAATAATAGGAAGTCTGCCATTAGTAAGAATCTGAAGAAAAAACTTTGATAAGGCTATTTTCGGTTGAAATATGCCAAATCAATCACATGACGACAAATATTCATCAACCGATACCTCACATTACTATATCGTGCCATTTTATGGATAATTCGGAGACAATTTTTTTATTGTTAGAGTCCTTAATGAGTTGAAACTTTCACAGAGTTGTAAAAGAGGCTTTGTTCATCGTATTATGCCTATGAAATCACCTATACTCAACTCATCGCTGCAATCTGGAAGCAATGCCGATGCTTCCTTCAATCCGCGAGTTTTCGAAGGCGAAACCAAATGCTTATGAAAAAATCATATTGCGAAGTGCTATAGAACATTTCTCTGCTATTGTAGTTGTATTTGGTCAAATTTGAATTATAATTAACTTTTATGTTTTTATGTCAGCAACAATTCACCTTCATTCACTGCTATAGATAAATAAATATTCAAATAATGTAGTATATTGTCATTGTGCGCTTCTGAAATTTAATACTACGACATAAATCTTTTGGTTTTGAAATGCTTTAACTCAATACAACTGCCAAGTTGTCACAATGCTTTCGAATAAGAAATTAATGAATGGTTCACAAAGAACGACTCACTGCAAGCAATGGCACCTCATCGATAACTTCCAACAATTTTCTAAATTCTCCAGCGATTCGGTGGTAAGAAGACGTTTTATTTATGCCTTTCATAAATAATTGATTTGGTAGTTTTCCGTTATCTCCACATTGATTCAACCCCTTAAAAAAGTGTTTTTGTTTCTGTTCGAAGTTTTAATAGTCATTAGATAGCTCAAATCACGAGAATTTTAGTGGTGCACTTAAGTTTTCGAGTTGCTTTGTTATTGCACTGTTGAACTAAAAATAAAAATTTGTTTCATACTCTAGTATTATTCGCCGGACAAAGCTTTTCCATCAACTTTTAAGTACTCTTCGATAGGACAAATCTCAATAATGCGCTTGGCTTTTGAAAAGGACTACTTAGTGCCCTGTACCATTCAGGAGAAGACCGAGTTTCGCAATATGGGATCATTTCCATTATCCGTATCTTATTTCTGTCTCTGGGAAAAATGCGATTTTTGGTTACATGTAGAGTTCTGGTAATCATTTGATAGATTAAATCTCTAAAACTTCAAAGTTGCTTTATTTTTGAAACGACTTTCTCGGTGCGCTGTAACAGTAAAAATAACATCATTTTCACTCTCAAACGTCTTTTGTTCCACAGAGCTTTTTCTTTAGGCTATCAGTAACCATTCGATATCAAAATCTCAACAGTTTCAGTGTTGTATTTGATTTCTGAAAGGACTCCATAGTTTGCTACAAAAAATTAGGTTTCGCGCATCGCGACAATGGCCTCAAATCACCACGCTTCTGCCCGCATGTGAATAGGATTTCAAAACATTGGTACAAGCCACAAGCCCCTTTTTCGAGTGCTAAGTTTGGGAAATCCAATCTTATTTCGACAGTTACAATACATCGAGATGTCCTTTACAAAAACTAAGTACTATAAAGAAATTATTGAGGTTTGTGCTATCAAATGAACTTTGAGAGCTTAGTGGAAATACTTGTCCGCGTAAAATGTTAATGTTAATGTTAATGTGAAGTAAAATTTTGTCTTTGCTAATAAAAAAGCAACTCTAATAATAAAGTACACCATTGAAATTCTCGTGATCCAAGCTCTCGAATGATCATTATCACTTTGAAAAAGAACGAGAAAGACGCATTTACCAGGGGGCTGGTACAAGGTGGAGATAACGGAAAAGTACAATTTGTTTGTTCATAGCGACAAAGCTTGCTTAGAGTCAAAATTCGATTAAGTAATTCCAAGAAAATTCGCTGTTAAGTTGAAACAACTCATTCCAAGCGCAAAATTATTTTTTTTCACAAATAAAATGTAGTATGAAGTACGTCTAACATATCAAGTTTATTGTCAAAATTGACATTTTGCAGGCTATCGACTGAATACAAAAGCATAGACTGAAGAAGACAAACAATATATACCAGTTGGAAATATGTTCGTTTTCAGATGACTGTGGTTTTCTCGTTAAGACAGGAGATTGTCCGACACATGAGCGTTGTTCTTGTGAGTTTATCATGACGACCCAAACCATCCATGGTAACTCGCAATTCCAAAAGCCTCTCTCTCAGCGATGGACGTGGGAGTCTCCCAATGGAGAGTACCATAACGAAATAGATCACATCATAGTAAATCGAAGGTTTTGCCTGACCGACGTCGCTGTTGTTCCCAAGTTCTACACGGGATCAGACCATCGCCTCCTTCGCGCAACGTTCCGATTTTCGAGGAGAGGAGAGAAAGCCGCTAAATTCAAACAACGAAGTCCCAGAACTACCATAAACTGGGATGTATTCAAATCATTAGTCGGCTCTTGGGAAGATACCGTTGTCGACAACATCGACGAAGAATACGATCGACTCGTTGAATATCTTCACGTTGGCGCTAAAAAAGCCGAAAGTCCTAAGGCCACGAAGAGACGCTTGTCTCCGCAGACACTCGAGCTGATACGTCAACGTGGAATCGCACGAGCCGCAGGCAACCGAAAGCTTACGTCCGAACTTGCGAAACGATGCAGAGAAGCGATAAAAGAAGACCTTAAAGAGAGAAGAGCAGCAGTTATGGCAGAAGCTGCAGAAGCTGGGAAGAGCATTCGCAAAGCTCAGTGAGGCTTCGCCAACTATAAGACCAAGATGATTGCACTCCGATACCCTGACGGGACACTTACAGCTTCCAGAAGGGCTATGGAGAAAATCATCTACTAGTACTACTCGGATCTCTTCGCTAGCCATGTTCTCTTACCGTCATATAAATTGAAAGAGGACGAATATGTCGTTCCACCGGTCCTTCCTTCCGAAATCCGACATGCTATATCGTCGGTGAAAAACAGAACAACACCCGGTCCAGACAGGATCAGACCAGAACACCTGAAGAACCTGCCGCCAGTTCTCATCAACACCCTGGCTCGGCTCTTCACTCGCTACCTGTCAGAATGCAAGGTCCCTATTCAATGGAAAACCAGCAAGACCGTATTGTTGTTCAAAAAGGGAGACCTTCACGACATAGGCAATTATCGCCCAATCTGCTTGCTGTCCGTTGTCTATAAACTCTTTACTCGAGTCATCCTGAACAGGATTGACAGAACACTGGACGAAGGACAGCCATGCGAACAAGCAGGGTTCAGAAAAGGATTTAGTACCATGGACCACATCCACACGATCACAAGACTCATTGAAGTTTCGCGAGAGTACAAACAACCACTCTGTCTCACTTTTATCGATCTGAAAAAAGCCTTTGATTCAGTGGAAACAGAAGCGGTTATAGAGGCTCTGGATAACCAGGGCGTCCCTACTCGGTACATAATGATCCTTCGTGAGCTTTATAAAGATTTCACGACCAGAATATCTCCATTCTACAACAACATCACCATTGACGTAAGAAGAGGGGTTCGACAAGGCGATACAATATCGCCAAAACTATTCACTGCCACCCTACAAAACGTCATGCGAACATTAGAATGGGACGAAATGGGAGTGAAAATTGACGGTCGACAATTAAACCATCTTCGCTTTGCTGACGATATCGTCCTCATAACACCAAACATCAGCCAAGCGGAACGAATGTTGACTGATTTCGATAACGCCTGTGGAAAGATCGGTCTTCAACTGAATCTAACGAAAACAATGTTCATGAGAACGGATGGGTTTCTAATGCCCCATTCACGCTCAACGGAACGACAATTTCCGAATGCTCCAGTTACATCTATCTAGGTCGTGAAATCAACATGATGAACGACCTAGCCCCAGAGTTGAGCAGGAGGAAACGAGCGGCTTGGGGAACGTTTAAGAGCATCGAAGATGTAGTGAAGAGGACAAAGAACATCCGACTCCGTGCCCACCTTTTCGACTCGACAATTATCCCTGCCCTAACGTATGCAGCAGAAACGTGGTCGCTACGTAAGCAGGATGAAAGATCACTTGCCGTTATCGAACGCGCAGTCGAAAGGTCGATGCTAGGAGTATCTCGTATTTCGCAAATGAGACAAAGGATCCGAACTTCCGACCTACGTCAACGATCGAAAATCAGAGACGCCGTTCTACACGCCAGGATATCGAAAATAAGGTGGGCCGGACACGTGATGCGCTTCAACGACAACCGATGGACGAGAGCCGTTACCGACTGGATTCCTCGGGACGTCAGCGCTCTAAAGGAAGACCACTGACCCGTTGGTCCGATTTCTTCACGAAAGCGATGGAAGAAAGATATGATGCTCAGCGAATTCCTAGAGCAAGGAGGTCCCACTGGGCTACTCTTGCACGCGATAGGGAAAAATGGAAGAGTTGCTGGTACCCGCTCGAGTCACTCGACGATCAACGGGACGACAGGTGATACAGGTGATACAGAACAAGGTAGTGACGAAACAAATTTTCCGATGTGGTCGTAGTGGGTACTTTGCTCATAAAGGAAAATGTTTACAAAAAACTTTTGCGAAGAAGAAAATTTTGGATTTAGGATGAAAGGCCTATTTAGAATCCTCTCCAGAGCCTTTCAGAGGTTTGTTATGACATTTCGTGTAATAGATGTACGTTTCGGTGCTCTCGCACACCTCATCAGTACCAAATTTTTTTTGATCCACCCCTAATGGTAACGGCATCGAAGAAGTATCACACTACGTCTAGTGAACAATCATTTGATGTTGCGGTCTAAAAAAATTTTCTGTCGATAGTTCACGTCTGCTAACATGGCATATAGCCAAACCTTCCAAATGACTGTGTTTGAGGCCTCACATTTCCGAATTCAACAAACTCAAATAGAATTCAGGAGAAGTTGAATTTTTTTACCACACGAATAAGCTCTGCTCCTGACCAAACATAGCTGTTCATAGACCTATGTATACTGAGAAAAGCAGCGACCTATACTGAGAATTACTTTCGTGCTTTAACGTGGAGACGCGAAAGTCCATGTGGGTCTACTTATTCAGCTGGATGATGTTGTTAGTGAAACAATGGGTCAAACTGAAATTTGTCTGCACAGCAATAACGTTCGTTTCAAAGCTTCAATGATTATCTGTCAGCAAGGAAAGCTTAGGTAAGATATCGCCCCATCCTACGCATATCCCGAATCTTGCGTTATTTTGCATTCGCCGCTTCTAAGGTTTAATAGTTAACATTGTCACAAATCCCTTATGAACGTCGACAATTCTCACTCGTGTTTCAAGCAGTTTTCAGCTGGCAGTCTCCACCGTTTCAAGAAAGATTGATATCGCAAGCAAATATTTTCACTGGAGTAAAATTTTGCAATTGATAGACGAAGGTCAACAATCAATCATGTTTTACATAATTAACTATCAACAAAGCGTCGGTGGACTTTTAAATATGTTATAACCACATCGCCATCGTCATCACAGCGGTTGGGTGGGCGGTTCTAGACGATGAGATGACGATCACTTGCGTAAATCATCTTCCCTTGAGCTGGCATTCTAATCATATGTTTCGAACCATAGTGGAGAACACTCTATACAAGTTATAAAAAGCTAATATCAGTTTTATAGTATTCACTAAACATACACTTCACCTACGAGTACCAATCTGGCGTCAATTTGAACGGCAACAGATATAGGTGTTGCTTTCTCTTGAGACTGCTTGCATCAATAAACAATTAGTTACTACTCCTGAATTTTGTTCTTGAAATTTGTATGGAAACCATATAAGAAGACCTTCGTAAAGACATCCAGAAAGTCAGAATTTTTCTTTTCTGCCTTATTTCTTCCATATGAAGTCTCGAAACGTTCTTTTTCTTAAATGCTGGATTGCGTCAGGCCCCAAGCTCAGTAGACTGATCGACCAATATTCGAACATATGCTCTATTTATTAATAATAACGCAAAGAACAAATTTGATTCTGACCTCTATCAAAGTAACTTTGAAAAATTTCATTTATGTACGTATCATCGTCATTAAGAATGTCTATAAAGAAGACGAAAATTTTGTTAGCCGAGTGAAGGTGGTTACTAGCTTCGTGTAACTAAAAAATAGGAAAATAAATCAATGGCTATAAAGATGTTATGAGTTGAGCTTTGAATGATCTGTGAGATCTTATCTAATGGACGCCATTTCTCAACAATCGTGCAGTTTAGCTTTCGTTATCATCTTCAATATTAACTCTTCTCTTAAATTTTGGCACTAGCGCACCAAACTCACTAGCCAGAAGTAATTGAAACTGCTTAACAACAATATTCAAAGTATGCGCCATCAGCCTGAACACATTTCTGCCATCTCTCAGACAACAAATCAATGCCTCGCTCATAGAACTCGGCATCCTTGGAATCAAGAAAGTTGTGAATCCTCGCTGCAAATGATTGATGTCTGGAAACTTCTTGCACAGGAAGTGCTCCAGCGGCTGGGAGAGATGATAGTCAAACGACGACAAGTCAGGGCTGTACGATGGATGTTCCAAAAACTACCATCCCCGTTGGGTCAACCTCTTCTTTGTCAGTTTGGCGGCATGCAGTCTGCGTTGTCTTGAAGCACGATGAGATTGCGGTAACGTCTGCATGACAGGGCTCAAATGAAGCGGTTTTGATGCTCACAGCAGCGTTTTACGTTCATCGTCTTCTCCGGCTGGCAACAAGCCCCAATGAATGGGCCCGCTCCGGTCTTAAAAGATGATGACCTTAGGCTTTCGCTCGCGCATTGACCTAGTGCCGAAACTCATGAGAAGGCCTAATATTTGTATTCTTCAAGTGATATGTGACCTACATGCTACATGAGCCATATGTTGCCCCAGTTCCGTTTGCTCATCATTTCATAATACGAAGTTCACATCATTCGCATAACCATCAGAACTCAGCGAAATTTTGCCATCGGTTGAGCAATTATGACTCCTACGGCACTCAAGGTGGCCAGGCTCTCATATTTCGCGTACACGTAATGTTGACTGTGTCTTCAGAAGATAATTCGTGACACCTTGACACTAATATTTTCAATAAGGAGAGAACCTGTAGATGACTCTTAGCTAGATTTTCAGCGCACAACGAAGTAAACTACCTCTATTACACGACGCAAGGTTGATAATAGTAGTCTTAGCAGTAATACCAGTAGCAGTTCGGTGGCTGACGCTTCAGCGACTCGCCTTCTTCAAAGCCTGACGTGCTTCGTATTAGACTATTTGAGTGTATAATCTGTACTATTAATATTACTAACCTCGCGTTGGCTAATCAAGATAAGTCTTTGAGATTTACATAGATTTATTATGAATGTCGAGGTTTATAGAAAGTTCGTATTAGACGTAAACTACTTTTTTGACGTTATTAGATTGCTTAAATAGCGGAACTTGATCATGCATCTTAGTCGAATATCTATTTCCAAGTCTTTGGCACTATAAAACTACGAACCTTTTCAAAATACTCATTCTTTTCCTTTCTTTGTACGATCCCATGTCGTATATCGTCTAACTACAATACTTTTTTCATTCGATTTGTTACTTCTCATCCAGAATCAAAAAACGCCTCCAGATTTACGCGTGTGGTCTACATTCTCAGGCTGTTTAAACCTCATTCATGCGTTGCTACATATTAAATACCTTAATAACTTAGTGAACCTGGGGTAGGCTTGAGCCAGTGACTTTACATGTAATGTTGTTGACATTTTTGACCACTTTACTTATTCACTCTTTACAACGATAGAGCTATATTTGAATAACCATCGTTGTGGACGAAAAACGTTTCCAATTTGGATGTTTGCGTCATTTAAACGACGATTTTAGCATTAAAAGCTAGCAATTTAGTATACTGTTTACTCACCCACCCACCTGCCCACATTCACGATAATGACATTAGTCGCCCAATACCAAACAGGCATCCTTACTTCCTCAACGAAGTCTAATCAGGACTGTACAGTATCTCTCTTCTTGTTCTCTCAGCTAATACTATAGATTGAATTCTGCATATGCAGTTGCCTTCGAGCGATGATTATTAGAACATGATATGGTATGCTACGGAACGCTACGAATATATGGCACTAATCTACGCTATGAACTTCATCTTTTACCAGTTCTGAAGAGATTGCAATATTTTATAAGCTGAACAGCTGCAGAATACCATTTGGGGTCGGAAATGCCGATTGTCAAATTTACGTTACTTTGCGAAAGTGGGCCGAATTAGCGGTTTATTCGATAACGTACTATCTTGCACTGATCACTCAACAGAACGTTATTAAAAAAAGTTTATTCAACTTATGTTTCGATGTCTTTGCTCTCTTCAAAGTCGCTATAATTTCAGGGAAATATTCACAGTTGTTCGTTCTCGTAATATGGATTTTTTTTTTGCTTAGCGTCGAAGCCTACATACACGGACAGGCAGCTGAAACATTCTGCTCGAATCATACCGTGTCTGAATAAGACGAAGACATCAAAACTTCAATCCAGTAAATTTTTGTGACAGCCCTGTTTTTCCTTATCAATAGAGGATAGTGTACGACCAAGCATATCAGGGATAAGAAAGCTGTAATTTCTCAAGAAAAAGGCTATTTCGTACTGTCATTGCCGATCCGAAGACAGCGCACCTATGTGAAGGGATTTCCTCGAAGCCGATTCTGATCTAATTAAACGCAATCCCTTTACAATCATAAGAATAATACTTCGTTCTATGCAGACATTTTCACTACAGTAGTGTTAGCTACTTTTACTTCCAGATAAAATGCCAACCTTGATTAAACTTTTTTTCATGAATTTTTCCATTTTTTGCGACCTTTTGAAATTTCCCATAATAGATGCTGACCTTTCGGAACTCCTCATAATAATCCTGTAATTTCTATGCGCATCTCATGAATATTTCATATACCAATTCTATTTCATTTCTCATTTCTGGGTTCATTAGAAAAATTAGTCTGTTTATTCTGTTTCATATCATTTTCTTCGCGATTCTTCTCATCTTTCGTACCTTCTTCTCTATATGAGGTTCTGAAATGCAATAAAGACGATTCCACGTTAAGTTTGACTGCTACATAATCTCCATACGTAAGAATATTCCAGTAGCTCTTACACGTGGGCCCCACTACTTCAGTATTTCTCGGCTTGATAACCTAACCGAACCCAATGCATGAGTGCCTGTTTTGAATGGTTTTCAGTTAAACATTTTATTTATAGAGATATAAAACTGCACTTACTTATACCTGTAAAATTTATTACAATTAAAGCGATTAAAGAGAAACCGCGGTTAGCGCAACTCTTTCTCTCCAGATCGTTAGTTTAGCTCTATTTCTTCATTATACCACAATCTAATGTGCTCTTCACGTAGAACATCCCTTTTGCCCTTGTATTCTATCATTTGAACGATGAACCAAACTTATTATTTCAACTACAAAATTTAAGTACGACTCTCGAGCAATTAAATCATTTCTTAGCCTATTTTAGTACTTGACGGCAGTTTATGCACATTGTCTTATACAACTCATTGCACTTATATATGGACAATATAGTGCCATTATCGTATCTATGGAGTGCATTTGGCGCAGTGGTGAGAGGTGCTCCGTGTCGCACACAAGGTCGACAGTTCGATCTCGCACCCATGGCTTACCAAACCAACCATTTCTTCGGGGTTCGGAAAATTGGTATCGAACTGGTCGCAGATTTGCTTGAAAGGATGAGCAGCACCGGCTCAATACAGAGAGTGGCCACCGCGAGTCACTGTAAAGGCCAGATATGCATTCAATCGTCACAGAGGAAGTCAAAAGTTGAAGACAAATGCATGGCTCCTCTCTCAGGGATTGATGAACGCTAAGGGTTTTATCCTTTGTCCTTCATAGTGACTATGACGTCTGAATTTTTCACAACCATGTGCGCAGATCTCGATGCACTTGCAATTGTGGCCCAAAATTCGCTAATTGAGTGCCCTAAAATCTTAAATGCTTTCAAATTTTGACTTCTCTGATCTAAATTTTTTCCCAACATAGTAGAAAAGCCGAAACTCACTACAGTAGGATGATCTCACTAAACGTTTTTAGTCACTTTTTCTGAGCAATAAAAAATTACTGGTTCAAACGTTCATTTTAATATCGTGCCAATAATACGATTGAAATTTAGCCAGATATACTGTCATTGGACGGTGCGAAATGGGCCTGCTTTTGTAGTAATCCTGTTTTTTTTTTCTAAAAATTTGGCACTAGGTGTTACATATTCTCTACGCTGTTCTCAGTGTGCCGTATATCATGTGCTACGTGATGTCACCATAAACAACGTCTCCCCATCTCCGCTATAAAGTATAGCTCAATGTAGGGGTGTGAGCCACTGATGAAGCGGATGACACCGCCGCAACGTACACGTAGCTCTGACGTAACAACCTCGTTAGAGATTCAATAATTCTCACAGGCTGTGTTCAGTGACAATTTTCATGGCGTAGTTGTGGACCACATGAGATCTTACGTCAAGCATAGATCTCTGTCCGATTGCGTTAATTTAACAGTACATGTTGCTATCAATCAATTGTTTATATACTCTTTAGGAATAGTTTTGGGCTTTTTCGAGGTTCTTACGCTATGTTTCATTGTGGCTTATGGACCGTTTCGGTGATATCTCCATCATCAGGACACTCGTTCTCTATTCGTAAGTCACAACGAAATGTAATGTAACATCTACTCGAAAGGCTAAATCAGTCTAAAGGACTATACATGTTAAGTGCTTTTTAGTACCAAAATTCCATCTTGTTAGAACAGTCCCATGTCTACTTACCTCTTGTAACTGAAGAATTATAGATTTCAGTGGTTTTAATTCTAACCTGTAGAGTTCTATGTGAGCTGAGATATGTCGATTCAAAAATGAAGGCTGCCATCATATTCCCGCGCGTCATCATTGTATATAGTTTGTCTCGAACGTCGTAGTGATTGAATACACACTAAGCCTAGACAAAAATTTCGAAAGGCTACTAATGTACTACGTCAGCCTCTCTTCCCATCAGAAAAGTCTACTATCAAGTTGTCGACTCTGAAGACTGGGAAGATCTTCGATTTGCCTTCGTTACGGAATGGTGCCAACGACTAGTTTTCCCACGAATTGCGCCCTTTTTCAAAAACTTGCCCCAGGTTGGTGCTTCTTCTTCAAAATCAGTGGCTGACGTCTCAGCAACCTTGCTCTCCTCAAAGCTTATAAGTATATCTGGCAGAAAATGTGATTTTTCTGTTAATTTTTTCTATGTTTAGTAAGAGTTTTGCTTAAAATCAATTTAGATGTCCATAATAGAAGACCCACCTTTGAACTACTTATATAGGAGACGTCACCGCTGTGTTGTTACACATATATAAATGATAAGTCCTACTCAGACTAAAAATAATTCTAAGATAAGGCGCCATGTAATTTGTTATGTTCAGACTCTTTCCCTTGTTTATTAATAGACTCTAATAATCCAAAATGCCTCAAGGGTTTTTTGCGCCGACGTTTCTGACTTAGCCCCAAAATTCTTGCTGTCACCTCAAAATTTCACCGCTGTGCCTTTCTGTCTTAAGAGCACTTAGAGATGCACTGATCCAACGTTTCGACTTTCCATCTGGGTGTTTTTTCGTACGCGGGCACAAAGTGGTCTACACGTTTTGCCAACGTATTCACGCGGCACGTTTTATAAGAGATCAGATATATTGTACTTGAACTCATGCAGCCTTCGTCTCTACCATTAGGACATGCCATGTGATCCTGTGTTTTATATTAGCGGTCAATTTAGTTGTTCCGAACCAATTGGTGATGTTATGTGCTAGTTGAAATGTCTACAAATCATACCTTTGCCAAACCGATGTTTTTATTGAACAATAATTTCAACAGCAGCACTCATTCGTTTATCATATCCAGTAATGTTAAGTGATGTGCCAACTTTGGACGTCTGCCGAGATGTCGTTATTATTATCAGATGACTGTTTCATTTGTTATGAAGGGTAGTTCTGAAAGTATCTCCGCATTTCTTGACTATCTATGTACTAGATTGTATCTAAGCTCTGAACTGCACGTGGCCTTGATTAGAGGACAAAACAGAGTGTAATGACTGATAACTAAAGATGGAGAACACAATCATGTTATTAATACAGCGAAATAAATCAAAGATGAAATAAAATAGACTTCCTTGCAGTAGGGGAATCTCCAAAATCTTTTCAAGGTCGATACGCCAGTGGCTTACGTACGTTACGGCAATATCGCCCGCTTCATTAGAGCCACACGCTCCACATAAACCTTACTTTATAGCATGGATGGGTTAACTATACCGAATAGTTTATAGAGAGGTTTCAAAACTGCTGGTTGAAAGTATGCTATATATTCACTACCAGCCGTGAGCCATCGACTGAAAAAATGGTGCTAACGCAATATCACGCGCTATCACCAAAACGTCTTCACATCCCTCCTGCTATAATGTAGGATTCAATATGGGCGTGTGGCTCTGGTAAAGTGGCGATACCGCCGAAATGTACCTAAGCCACTGGCGTATCAACCTCGAAAAGGCTTTAAACATTTTCACAGATTACATTGAACTTTTGTCGCGCTGTTTTATAACAATCGATTGTAAGGATATCTAAAATAGAATTGATTCTAATTGATTTTATATAAAAGGCTAATGCAGGCAATTATAGCATAGTGGTTAAAGATGCGTGTCAACAGACACGTTTCTCTTAGTCGGATTTCGTGCAACGAGATCCTAACGCCTTTCGTCCCTTCAAAGTGGGCATGAGGATACCGGACGTTTTGCGAGAAAGGTAGTACTAATTTGATAGATGTGGCACACCACAAAGCATTGCTTAAGCCAGATATGCATTCATTCATCTTTTATGATGCTGTAAGTTGGGTAGAATGCGTGACGCATTCTTCAGGAATTGGTCAAACGCTCGCACTTCATTCTATTCCAGCTAAGTGAACCATCTCTCATGAATCCACTTGACATGAGTGTTCAGTAACCCTTTTCTTTTCTGTAGCTTCATACTAACTTCAGTCTCACCAACTGCTTTATTGGCAGGAACATGTTGATCAAATCAAACCAGATTACTTGGCAAATATGTCGATACAAAATAAAACACTAGAATATCGACTGTTCCGTGTTACTGAACATGAAGACCAGAGGTTTGGACGTTGATCAATTTTTGGGATATACAGGATACACTCTTTCATTTACCCTCTCAAAGCTACGGGCCTTTCCTGCTGGCGTGACGTTCGGATGACATGTTATTGGAGCACGATTGCAGCGTGAGAAAAAGCCACCCACATTGTACGCGAGAGTCGGAAGAAAAACAACGTATTAGTTTTATGAATTTTTCGTTCCACTGCTTGACGGTCTCGCGTAAAATCCGCGTCTCTAGCATCCACTAATCTTGTATGGCCTTCTGCTCATGATCGCAGTCTCTACCACACTAATCTTTTGTGTGAACAAAAATCCTCGTAATTTATGCGATCTTACGGTCGTCAGCATTAACCCATTAACATCACTATATTTGTGGTTTAATTCGGTTATCTGGCAGGAAATGAAGAAACGGTCTCTTTCGTTGGCAAGTATTTTTCGTGAGAGTGCTAGTAATGATTCGAAAGCTTGAGTCTCGGTGGAGTGTTGCACGTGCTCAATTTTTAAAAAGAACTTTTGAATGCGCTATAGCATTTGTTATAAGCTTATGTTATACACGCACTACACTTCGCTGGAAAAAGCTTTTTCCTTAAACTGCTAGGATCCATTCGATAGTTCAAATCTCGGAAAATTCACAAAAATGTTTGTCATCTTTTTCAAACAGCGCTGTAGCAAAAAGAAAAGTTTTTGTTTCTCATGCGCGTATTTTTAGCCGGACAAAGCTCTTCCCTTGCATCACAAATAAGCATTCGATAACGTAAGTTCCGACGATTCAAAAAGCTGATATTGATTTCTTTGAAAAAACTTTTACACTACAGTGTAGCAGAGAAAATAAGACTGTGCTCCACATACCCAGCGCACTGTTCAGCAAGGGTGTGTGAGTAGTGTGGGTCGACAGCGCGGGTCGATAGAGCACGCAGGCTCTATTCACATGTGGAGTGCGATTTTTGTTATTGCATTTAGAATTTCCCGCCGCTTTGAAAGAAACTTAAGATAAAACGCAAGCCTCTGGTGCTAAAAGATCTCCTCTACACGTTCATGCACTTTCCATGCTTCCAGTGAACTGCAAACGCGATAAAAATAAAAGGCGTGCAGCGGATGTGAGCTTTCAAATAATTACTAATGAGAAGTTCTTGTTCAGCGAAAGCCACCGTTTTTTCCCGCCGGATAAATGAATTAATCCGAAATTCTTTAGTAGGTTGTACAAGACTTTTGTGCGTATTGCTTTTCTTAATATGATTTTTGCAATGAAAATGCATGATTTGTATAATTGTACGTTGATTGTGCATTTTCTTGCGAACATTTGGTACACAGTATACCTACACATGTTTCATAATGGAGCTGTCTTGGAACAAATGCGCCCTGCTACTCATGCACGAATGGCACAGGGATAATCGCTAGTCAAGCGGCGCGTTGCATATTGGAGCTCGAGGTGATGTTACGGTCGCAAAAAGGAAGTGGTACGCGAAGTTCAAAGCTGGAGAGAACAGTCAGGAGGATTATTCGCGTTCGGGCCGTCCACAGTTCTCCAGGCAGAAGTTGATCGTCAAGATGTCCTTGTGATGGTTGAGGAGAATCTCTCAATGACATGCCGAATGCCAGCCAAGGATTTTATTGTTGCTTCAAGACTATCGCCAACATTGTTCATGACCTGAGTAAGATCTGGAGGAAGTTGAAGTGCATGCCACGTGATCTGACCGAAGCCCAGAGGGTGAAGCGTGCTGAATTTGCTCATCGTCATCTCGGGCGATGCGCTCGCAACCTGGCTTCTGAACGACATCATCACTTGCGATAAAAATTGAGAGGCCTTCAACAACCATTCATTTGAGAGTATCTAAAACAGTAGTTTTGTCTGTAACCATACCAAATGGAATGCTGAAACCGACATCTGTTTGTCGACTATGATGGTGAACTTTGCGTAAGATCTTAGCTCGTACTCGCAAGTGCATCCTCGTGGCTTTCCGCTGGCTAAACCCTTTAGGCGGCTTGAAAACGAATACTCTTTCACCGTCAAATTAATTTTGCTGGTACAGCGCACTGAAAAGGCCTTTCCATGGACGAGTCACAGCATAAAATTCCACACGATATTGAACGAATGCAATCTCTAGCAAAAACTGTGTTCGGCTAATAAAATGACTAAATATGATGTGTCCCATACATGAGACACACCGTCCGATACAACAGACTCGAGTACCTACAAGCTCTATTCACCGTAGCGAATGAGCTGAGCATCCAAGTGGCGAGAGAAATAGATAATTTAGTTTCTACGAGTTCTACCAATATCTTGAAGCCGGCAAGTTTCCAAACTCGAAGGCTAGAATGGCACCAAGAGAAATTGAAGTCGAGGAGTTGAGGAATTTGATTTTGTCCAAAACGCGGTGTCGAACCAACTAGAACGGGTGCTATGCATGACACTTCAAACCATTATGCTACACGCTCCAAATCATTAAATATTTCACAACCATATCCATCATATGAGGCGAATCGACTGATTTTAGATGGGTCTACAGCAAAGCACAATAAGATTCCTTAATTACGCTTTGTACTGTAGCTTAAGTTCCCTATTTCATTTTAATTGCTTTTAACAAGTATATAATCATTAAGATACATATGTAAGCATAATCGACATTTTTGTCATGACAAATGATATACGACTTATTTATTATTTAGGCAAAAAAACATTGAAAGTGACCAGAACAAATTGAATCGAACTTATAAAAATACATTTTTTGATGTGAAAATCATTTCATGGTAATTAACCAATACTGAATGTGGATTTCTATTCAACAAGTATTGAAAGGTCATTTTGACGCCCTCATTCGAGAATTTTTTTTACAGTCTACCATTTTTCAGAAATTTCTTGGAAACACTCATTGTTTTTATCTCTCATTAATTTCACTAATTATTTCATTGATTCAATATGCTTCTATAGCTTTGAAAGAGATTTGACGGTTTCGCTATCGTCATTGTGTAGTCAACCATTCTCAATCTTCTTGATCTCTCAGTCTGTTCGTCACAAGAACTGTTTTCCACAGATACAGTAATGAATTATGTCTCGTAGAGCAAAGGATTATTGTTTGTAGGAGATTTGTAATGACTAGTAGAAAACGAAAGCATTTTTAGATGCAGTTCAATAATGGATTAAAGATACCTCGAGAGATAGCATATTAACATAAGCTCAAATAGACTTATTGAAAACAATCAACGTCAACGTATTAGCCTTTAGTGCAACTTTGTTCTCTTAGTACTTCCAAATCTTTTTATGGATGCAACCGTAGACGGTATTTGAAAACATAAACGAGTTTGCATAATGACTTGCGGAAGCACAGCGATCTAATTAACTCCGTGTTTTTTACCCTTTAGACTGCGGCACCAAATGAATCAAACTCCGCAGAGATGAAGGGCATAGTTATCCTAAGGTCTGATGTGGAGTTAATGACTATTTGTAACCTTATCGCTAACACTTGCCCAAAGACACTACTTTTGCTCAATCAGCGCAATGGACGACACTTGATTTTGTGTTATTCTAGAGTTAGTGGTTTTCCGACAACAAACGACACACGACACTTGATTTTGTGTTTTTTTAGAGTAAGTGGTTTTTCGATAACAAACGGTACAATGATATAAAGCTCTGAAGGATAAAGTTCTCGGCGCTGATCAATCCCTAAGGGATTTGGCCTTTACAGTGACTCGCGGTGGCCTCCCGCTATACCGAGTCAGTGCTGCTTATCCTCCCAGGCAAGTCTTAGGCCAGTTTAGTACCAGTTTACCGACCCCGGAGGGATAAATGGTTTGGTAATCCATGAGCGCGAGATGAAGTTTGAAATAACGATCATTTGCCGTCGATTTACCGATTTGAGGGACTCGGTTGAGAATGGCCTTGTGCTTAATTCGGAGTAGAGGATAGAGGTATTCCTTCAACGAATACCACCACATCTGTGCTAAATAAACTGCTGATTGCTTTGAGATGCAGAAATACACTTCCATCGTAGAAATAAACCATCGAAAACAATTTTGCTGCTCTTGAAATCATAACGCTCACTATGTCCCCTAGAAAACGTGCGTACGATATTGAGTCTAAAAATGATGTACTTGCAAAATAAGATCAAACTACACGCTTCCTACTTTGAATTTCTATGAAAAATAAATCAAGCCCTCATTTCAGATAAATTCGAGCAATACCACATGATATGATGAAAAGAGAGCGTATTGATTGAATCCCTCATAAAAATCAATGTATAATTTTTTGAAGAACCTAGGTCACAATTTACGATGTTAATTTCGATTCGTTTGTTTATGTGAATCCTGCACAAGCGTGCCCATACATTCTACGTGTTGTTTTCAGCTGTCGTTTGAGAATCATTTCATTTTTTGGATGTTATAGAACATTGGTGAAGTTGAATCTCCTTGCAATTTTAACCTTTTAAGGACCGAGCCTTTTTCACTGAAGAAAGCTTCTGCCTTTGACTTTTAGCAATCATTCGATAACTTGAATCTCGGTGATTTTAACATTTGCGCACATAGTTTTTCATTGCTTACTTGACCGGTGTCCGTGGATGGCTCTTCATTAAACTTTTGGAAGCCATTTGACAGCGTAAATCTAAGTGATTCTGAAACTAAATTTGAATTTTGGAAAGACCTCTACAATATACTGTAAGAAAAAGAAACTCATATTTCACTTTTGGAGTTTCCTTCGCAAGTAAAATTTGTATAACTCTAAGTTCCATTTAGTCGTAGAAAAGCCTTTGTTCAAAATTGCTTCGCCACAAAAAGATGGAGTAATTCAAAAAAGCTTCCAAAAAAGTATATTCAGTAAGACTAAGGCCTAGTTGTCCTAAAAACCCTCTATTTTTCATTACAAACTGCGTGAAGTGCAGTCTTACTGCGTGGAATGAACTCGTGCTTCCTCGCCATTTTTATTGAACAGAGCCTTTCACTAGATAAAGAGCAATCATTCAATAGCTTGAGAAGTGGAGATTTCTCGGAGCGCTACGCAATTCCGACTCTTTTTTACATTCATTTTTGTTATTCAAAATCACGTTCTAGCTCAATATACGACCTCTAGGTAGATCTTGTAAAGAAAGGATTGTCAGTGCGTAGCCGCAGACGCCCTTATATAGAGTCCGTAATCCTCAATGTGAGAACTTCTCTAGAAACGGTGCATATCTCTAACCCTGACTTCACAAGGGAAATGAGGACCCTGACGTACTGAGAGACTGTCACAAGCACCTGCTCATGGTTGCATGAAGTTATTCAAAGATCTGGATTGGTGGAAGCTGGACGGGATGCATAAAATATTGTCTAGTTCGAAAAGTCGTCAGGCCTAAATGTGCTCATAGTGGAGAAAACAAGCAATAAAAAGTTAACACCTGTAGAACAATGGAACATAGTCTGTTCTATAATTCTGTGTACGTCCCAACTTTCGACAGATTAATCATTGTTACAAACTGCCAAAGCTGACTCTATTAACCTCGGCATGCCTCAGTAGTAATTTTTTATTTTTCCACCGGGTAGACACAAAATTTTGAAAACTACTTATTTAGGAACCTGACGTCTCCCTTTCCAGGGAATGTGAAGACGAGGTTGTTCACAATCCAGCCATCAAAGACCTTCATTACTCTTTTATGAAAAATCATCAGACCAAAATTTTAATCGCATCGGGCCCAGAAATAATTTCAACATACTCACCGCTTTTCATAAGTTTTCACTGATCCACAGAAAAGAATAATGGAGGTGTTTGACTGATTGGATTGTGGATAACTCGATCTTCTCAGGCTTTGAAGAAGGCGAAACTGCCGAAACGTTAGGTGTATTAATGTTATAAAATTTTGTGTCTGATTTGAGAAAAAATCAGGGAAGTACTAATCACTGTTTTTGTAATGTTCACTCACTCTGGTCATTGCGTTTGCATCAAATATCAGAAAATCGAAACAGAGATTTTATGTCGTGATATTTGGTTTCAGAAGTGCAAAATGGCAATAATTGATAATCTGACTGATTACTCGTTTGCGGTACGGTATAGCAGTAGATAGTCGCTGACATACAAAATGCGAGATAATTATAGCTCTGAGCGATTCTCGTGTGTAGAATGCTCTTCTTATCGTTTTGCCACGCGGGACGTTTCGTTCAATGGAGTAGATCAAACCTCAAACTTTGGTAATTAAACCGATATGGCGATCAATCGTTGGGAATATGAGAGATAAACAATCATGAGTCATGAGGAAATTAGCATCTGTCTCATACATGTGAAGTGTACGGGGAAACAGGTCTCTGCCTTATATATGTAGAGAAAATGGAAAGCAGGATTCTGTACTACAGATGTAAAGTGTAATGAGGAACAAGTCTCTACATTATACATGTGGAGTTAATGGAGAATAAGATTCTATACTACGCATGTGAAGTGTAATAAGAGGCAGGTCTCTACATTACGTATGTGAAGATAATGGAGAGTAAGATTCTGTACTACACATGTGAAATGTAATGAGGGACAAGCTCTACATTGAACATGTAAAGTGTAATGAGGAGCAACCTTCTAGTATTAGAGATGAGTTAAGAGTTAAGAGGGACGGGAATTGCAGCCGAGCTCGAAGTGGCGTCCATAGTAGAATGATAGTCGCTGTGGGCGTGACGATTTCCAAGATCCTTGCCTGCGTTGACCTATGAATGGTTTGCCAGCACAACACTGGTCAGCTACTGTGAAAACATGTCTTTTCAAAGAACCATTCATTGGTTTCTGAATAGTTCACCTGCACAGCATTGGCCATCTGATGGGCGAAACCGTTGTCGCCCGCACGAACACAACGGCTTATTGTGTGGGATACAGTAAGCGGCCGGCTAGTATGGGAAATTCGAATCGGCTACTATGACGCACTGTCTATCAAATAACTATTATAATTACTTGCAAATACACATCTTTATTATTAGTGAGTATGTGCAATGTGAAAAATAGCAGTTATTCGTAAGAACTGCTATATTATTGAAATATGAACAAATTTAATATGATAGGGATATGACATGTTTTGAGCCGATAGGTCTAGTGCTATATAGGCGCCTATTTCGTCCTATTGGGACTCATCAGTAGCACCCTCCCTCGGCTCCGTCGATCCCTTGAGGTTAAATAATCCTCTAAAGGAATAAAGTTAGGTAATACCATTATCCGACTTGGGGTGCTTAGTTTTTACTCGGCGTCGATTCCTTTAGAGGATCATTTAACCTCAAGGGATTGACGGAACCGAGGGAGGGTGCTACTGATGAGTCCTAATAGGACGAAATAGGCGCTTATATAGCACTAGACCTATCGGCTCAAAACATATCATATCCTTATCAGATTAGATCGTTTTGAGCGGGTCTGTAAAAGAGCGGTCGATAGCAGAGGTTTAATATGATAGGATGAAAATGTTTGCTAATATTTCGATATATAGACGTTTTTGTAAGCATTCATTGACTACTTGGGAAATACGGATTACAGAGGAAGCACTGACATTTTTTCTGCTACCGATGGCCTTACTGAAGTCTTTTCTCCATTATTCTGCATTTCTTTTCTGCTTGGTAGCACAAAATTTCAAGCCTATCCCCTATGATGGACAAAAATTGTCAATAAGAAATATAAGTAATCATTCGAGAGTTTTAATCTCAAGCTAGCGCACTATGTGGTTGGTTTTTTTTTCCAAAATACCTTTCATGACGCTGTAAAATCCAAAATAAAATTATGTTCCGCAATCCAACATACTTCGCAGGAAGCAACTAGAGCACATGAACGTATAGAGAAGATCTTCTAGTGTTAAAGTCACATGTTTAATCTGGAGTATCTTCTGAAGCGGAGAAACAATTCTTAATCAAATAGGTCTTTCTCAGGTCAGTCAAAGTCCCAGGTCTTTCCAGAATATGAGCACAGTCAGTAAATGTTACGCTATTGAATGATTACTGATAAAGAAAGAGCTCTGTTCAGCAAGAATTATGCGCGTGTGACGCATTTTTTGAGTTTTACGGCGTTATAGAAGGGTTTTTCTTCAAGAAGCTGGCCATGTACAGCGCTAGAATAAAATTTAAGCTTATGAATGATCACTAACACTCTTTATGAACACCTCCTGCCCAGCCTAGGGGATGCCTTGAAAATCTGTATTACCAAACTGAAAAGTACCTATTCTGCTAAACTGAAATTTCATTGTAAAACTATCACATTATTCCTGGAGCGCGCACCGCCTTCTCCGCAACAGCGTCGCGTGCCAAGCCAACTATAAACGTGTAAGCCAAAGGATTAATGGGCAGAAAAAATTCCCAGGCAGCCCAAGGAATACGTGAGGTGTTTGACGACCTTTTATAAGGATGAATGCGACGAAACGAATCAAATACAACAAGTGGTGGGACTCGGACAGTGGAATTGTGGAAATGGGTCGTGTATAATGAAAGATAAAAAATTCTTTTTTCTACTTTGCAACATAATGTAATCTACCATAATTTAATAACCTTTCGAAACGAAATGTATCATTTGAATACACTAATTCTAAAGAACTTTTTCGCTGGAGAAAACTTGTTCTTCAATTTTTAGTTACCATTCAAAAGCTTGAAATTAGGCGGTTTGATGAATATGTTCAATTTTGTGAAGATTTTCATTACGTTTCAAACTCAATTTGCTTTGTTTGCTCGGCTAAGGTCTGTAAGTGGTTTTACACTGAATTTTCGATTGTTATATAGCCTAAATTTCCACAACTCTGATGCTGACATTGGTTTTTGGAAAAGTTCACATTGAGCACTGTTAGGACGTTAAAAATGTCACGTTTTGCACTTCGGGTAATTATTTCGTCGCCTGGATTTCCTAGCGACATTTAATTGGAAATGTGAAACAAAAAAAGTTTGTACTTAAGAAACGATAGAACAAAGTTTCTTCTACATTTGTGATACAAAAGACCTAGAAATGTTCCTGAATCGGAGAGAACATTTTCTAAATCAATAACGAAAATCGCGCGCCTCTCGAATGACACTGCGAGCCGCGATTTCATTTATCGCCTCGAAAGTGCGCGTCATTCGAGAAGCGCGCGATTTTCATTAATGATTTAGAATTTCTTCCCCATTTCCGAAAATTTTTCAGTGTTTTGATGTTGACCTGTACGAAAAAGTTTTTTCTTTATCGTTCTAGGGGCACTTTTTGTGTTACACGTCGCTACATAAAGCTGCTACGAAGTTCAAGCGGAGCTGATTGCTTCAAGTGGGAACGTTTTATCCTTTTGACTCTGGACAGCGTTCCATATAAACCTTTGTGAACCCTCATTTTAATGTCGAATTTTTCATGATTTGGCTATCAAATGACTACCGGCAGTTCAGCGAAGAACGACCTGCAGATTCTGGTCCAGTTAACAAAGCAAACTGAATGTGAGACATAAGATTTTTGCCGTTGCTACGACGCAACAGGAAAAACTTCTCATAAGTCAGGCTATTTGTAAGATCGTCAAGACTCAAGCTTCCAAATGATGACCGAAAGGATTAGGAAAAGTTTTCTCATAATGATAATACATGTTGTGAGCCATCAAGTGTAAGTGTTATACAGGCTCCTGGCCCGTTCTACCGGGACTCACCAGTAGCACCATCCTCGGTGCAACCGATGCGTTGAGGCTATAGTTCTCTATGAAGGATTCGACGCCGAGTTGACTGCCGATCACTGCAATGTCAGGTAAACTGATTTAGGATGACCTATTGCTCGGCTCGATTTCTTCATAGAGAAGTTCAGCCTCAAGGGATCGGCTGAATCGAGAACGGTGCTATTGATGAGTCCCGGTAAGACGAAACATGCGTCTCTATAGCACTTAGGCCTAATGGCTCGGAACATGTTATATCCTTATCAGATTATATTGAGCGAGGTCTATGCAAAAGTGGTTGAATGAAAAGACATGGAAAAGTTTTTCCAGTAAGAAAGGTCTCCAGAAATTAAATGGATACATTACGTCCCGAAAGGGTTATTATCACGTATCATAATATCATGATAATTTTTTATAATTTCCCACAATTAACTAATTTTATCATGACCAGTCAATCAATCATGATTATTTTATGAATAATCAAATATATAGCGTTGTGGACTTAGAATATCATTAATATTACTTGATATTCTATTTCATTCTTCGATTTCAAAATATCATTATATTTAGGTAGTACTCTTTCAATATTCTATTATTCCTTATTATTCTTCTGATTGTCATTATGATTCTATTGTTCTCCTATTCCATGTATAATGACTATTGTGAAATAGACTGAAGTTCAATAAGTTGTTTTATAACAGAGAGCGTTGTTTTTCACGTTTCAAATCACATGTCCTAGTACAAACAATCTTACAAGTCAGTTCATGAGTCATACCTCTCTCAACAGCACCTATTTAATATTCAGTTAATCATATTTGCTCGTATTTTGATCTTATGTATGGTCTAAAACGTCTCTGAATGATCTTAATCAATGTTGCGGAATACATTGAGTATATGAAAGAATTTTTGTAAGTTTTCAACGACGAAAAACTTCGCGTGTTTTACTTTCTATTCCACATGCTTCTTCTAGGTGTTTAATTTTCTAAAGTATATTTTCTACTTTTGCTAACAATCGCTTAAGAAGCTATGCTACACCGTTTCTGATTTAACACAGTCTAAACGGTTTGTGATCTTCATTCCTATCCTCTTGACTTTCATCATATTAACGTCTTACAAATAATGGAAATTGCTCAGCATTTACCAACTTTTTAGCGCTTGGCTATGCATTCGACTCCATTCGCATCACAGCAAAGGCTCTTGAAGTGAACATTTGGCCGAAATAAAGACTCTTGAAGGCTTCTCCATATATCATATCTGGGTTTCTAATTCCCACTCAATTATAATATCAATTTGCGCACCTCGAGTGTTGACCAACGAACTTAAACCGATTCCCCCAAGTGTATTCTAGGGTACAAGTAACCCCTCCGCTATAGAAGCTCGCATAAGATTTTCTTATCCACAGAAATTTAACGTTAATGTTTGCTGAATGTGGGACTTCAAAATCCGTGAAGACCCTGTCATTGGAGACGCGGCAATTTGGGCAATCATTTTGTTATTATACATAAAATACAACACAAAGAATGTACTATCAACATCAAATAAACATAAATTTGTGAAAAACTATTATGAAATTCAAACTGACAAGCTAGATAACTCAGTCAAACGGATTTGGTTTGCAATAATTTTTTATTTGCTACTAGAATATCAGCGTTATGAGTGGCTGAATGTGGGACGGATTTAGTTCAACCTAAATACCTAAATCGTTTTGATAATTCATGGAGTCCTCACGCAGAATTATTTTGCAATAAATGACACGACAGAGGAATCTGATGTTGATATCTCAGCGCTTGTTCTTTGGATTACAACTTCGATTTTGAGTTATTCTCCACATGATTATGACTGCATAAAGAAATTCGATAAAACAAAATGTGCAATATGCAGCTAAAGGATTACAAAACCAATTAGTGTAGTAAGATAGGTGATGATTTCTAATTTACAAAGAAAGATCAAGCCAGAATCTCGCAGGCTTCAAAGATGTGATACTACTAGCGCATAAGTTGAACTAGATGCAGGAGATAATCCAGTGATATGAGCAATGATTTACTTTTAGACTAAGTATTCCTTTTTATTTCTAACAGTGAAATTTCACTATTTCAAAGCTTTGTTTAACTTATTTGTTGCTTGACAACACGCATGTTGTGATATTGTGAAGATGCTCGCACCTCTTGCAGTTGATTCGTTTTCTTGCATCCCAACCATTATGGTCTTTGAACTTTAGGCGTGTGGGTTTTCATTCCGTTTGTAAATTTCCTTACCAATATCGTTGCAAGCTGGTTTAGACTATTCTCTCTAGAAATTTGAGATAGCCCTGGTTATAGTACAAGGATTGTATGATTCATTGCGCATGTCTAGTAGCGATTTTCCGACTACGGAGGATTGAAGAGCTCGGAGCGAAATCAAACCCGAATTGGGTACGTGCGCATTTGCGTCAATCAGGCTGCCTGTTTGGACACATGGATGGTTCGTCATCATTGGTAGACGTTAACCTCTATTTTCAACCAAAATTCAAGATGAACGTGCAGGATGGTTTTCTATTCAGAAACCTATACAGCTCGGTCTAATCACTTTCGTACCACGGCTACTTCATGAGCTGGGTCTTCGTCTTATTTGTGCGCGTTCCATCTTTTTTCAGTATCGCTGAGTTCATTGCGTGTTGCTTTTGCTTTATCAGTACTTCTCAAAAAACGATATCATCCTTGAAAAGAAAGATTTGGTAGGAATTTTCCATTGATACGTATGCACTTTTTGCACCAAGCAAGTGACTAAAGTATCCACTGCATTGTAAAAGTGAACAGCTTTAGCGACATGCTGTCATTTTCAAATCCCTTCTCCCATAGTTATGGTGAGGAATCGATGAAACAGTCTTATATTTGTATTTCTGTTTCAATAACAACCATTAGTGTTTGTATATTGGAAGGATAGACTTCTTGATTGATAAACGTTGATGGAATAGCATTTCTTTCGACGCTGTCATAATGCTTTCTCAATCGACAGGGTCAGGACAAGGGGTAGATGGCTCCCCACAGACTTTGGTGACCCGCAACACGGTTTGCATGTGGTTCATGAGACAAAAACCTTACCGAATCCTGCTTGCTTAATTGATTGTGCTTCATCGAAAGTCTTGGCAGAACAAAGCCTTTATAAGCACTTCAAAGTGGCAGCCATATCGTGCAGTGATTACAAAGAAGTCTCCGATCACCCTCGTCGGATAAGCGTCACCATACGCGACGAGTCATAGACATTCTCCGTCCGGAGGCAAGATGTTAAAGGGCTTACGAGAAACACATGCAAGTTGCGGCCTCCAAGAGGTCGACGGTGACATCATCGGATCATGTGGCTGTGCCTTTCCTGATGTTTTCTATAGCGATTTAACCTTTAGTAAATAGAATCAGGCAGTTTTTCTTCGGGAAGGATTTCGTGGTCCTATGCGGGTTTGAGGAACAGAAAGATTGGTACAGAAATTTCCCGCTACGAATTCTACATTATGACGAGATGTGATAACAGTTCTGTCTTTAACGTTTTATTTACCACTTGTTCTTTTGTCATGCAAAGGTACGATTATGG
This sequence comes from Parelaphostrongylus tenuis, assembly GCA_019055375.1. Taxonomy (NCBI): domain Eukaryota; kingdom Metazoa; phylum Nematoda; class Chromadorea; order Rhabditida; family Metastrongylidae; genus Parelaphostrongylus; species Parelaphostrongylus tenuis. The sequence continues at coordinate 191,888 of JAHQIW010007195.1, forward strand.
TGCGATGTGAAATACAATAGGAATGTTGGGTACAGATGCTGGATAGCACTACACAATTATAACATTGTTAAGAGAAAGCTTTTTCGTCATTATCGTGCAGTATACATTTGATGGAGGAGAAGCAGATGATGACTTTGGCCTTATGTTTAACCGATCTCCAAATTTCTAAGAGACTTCCGTCGTTAGCCAAATTCTCCTTCTTTGATATTTTCAAATGATATCAACGCACAGTATCTTTGCAATTGGTATTTTAGGTCAATCTATTTCAGAAACAAATACATTCCATTCAGGTAATGGAACGCTTTTCTCTCATACTAATATCGTTCCTGCTGATTGATCCAGTTATGACTCAAGAGAGAGTAAAAACGGAACCAGTGGAGAAGAAATGCAAAGTTGGTCAATCCTCAATCAAAGAAGAAAACTAAGGAGAAAAAATTATCAAACACTCTCAACAACATTTTAGGTAGTCTGAGTATATACTGTGACACCTCCAACAGTTCATCGGTCTCACTGTGACTGAGTTGTTCCTGAAAATCAAAATGCTATGTTCATCAGGGTGCAGATCTGTGATTTGATTTTTCAATTAGGTTGGAAAGAAGATTCTGGAGCACTTGTAAAAAATGAAAAATTTATTCACGAATCAGCAATTCTTTTTATTTGACCGCCTTTTGCAGTGTTATAATGTTGTGACATATCCAATAATGTAGAGTGGTGCACAAAAACGTTTACGTCAGCCGGGATTTGAACCCAGATCTCATTCTTTCCGGGAGCGCGTGCTGAACCGTTGCACTACCTACGCCCGTTTTGCACATCACTCTTTCTACCATACAACGCGTTATCTGTCAACAGTCAACCGTCAACGGTTTGCGTGGGCAGCCGCTATGAACACTGAACCCAATTATCCGCATCCCACCTCTCGCAAACGTTTTTGCACACCACTCTACATTATGGGTATATCACAACATCATAACACCGCAAGAGGCGGTCAAATAAAAATAATTCTGATTTATTATTGATACCCAATATCTGTCAACATAAGTGGGTTTAGTGTCAATAGCAGCTGTCCACGCCAGACCGTTGACGATTGGCTGTTGACAGATAACGCGTTATAGCGTAGAAAGAGAGGTGTGCAAAACGGGCGTCGGTAGTGCAACGGTTCAGCACGCGCTCCTGAAAGAATGAGGTCTGGGTTCGAATCCCAGCTGACGCAATTGTTTCTGCACACCACTCTACATCATTGGCTATTATGCATGAATTCCAACAAAACCAATAACTATTGTTCAAAAAAACCCATTGTCCTTTCATTATTATTTGAACCAACATGTCATTGTTTTGTACGGCTTTCTGCTCTCGGCCCATGAAGTTCCGAATCTGGTCAAAGTACCATTCCTTCGACTTCGATTCAAAGTACTCTTGACATGCTTCTTCAATTTCATCGAACTATTCAAATCGGCGACACTTCAAAAAATGCTGCATTGGTCGGAAAAGGCCAAAGTCGAATCGAGCGCAATCTGGATTGTAGGCGATATGCGGCAGAACCTTAATTTCGTTCAGTCCATCAAACTTGTCTTTGGTCTTTTTGGTAGTGTGCGGTCTAGCATTGTCTTGCTGCATCAGAACCGCGATTTCGGTTAACCAAAGCGGGGTGCTTCTCCTTGAAACGAATGATAAAGACGAATAATCTCTGGGCCATCAACGAGAAAATCCCACATACGAAACTGTAATAGTCCTATAATAAGCATGAGTTATCTCATGCTCAAAAGTGCCCAGAAGTTTCTTTCCAAACTAGTAACGCTAAGAAGAACCTAATCATTCACATCCGAATGCTTTAAAAAATGAAAGCTTGTGCTATGCCATCGCTAGCAAAAAACTCATCTGTGAAAGGTTGGCATTTTCACTCAAAAGTTTCTAAGGAGTAAATCTGAGCTCGCACAGCTGACCACAATCTTTTACATGAGAATCCAAAATTTTCATCCAGAGGCTCAGTGAGAGGTATATTTGTTAAGGCATAGCAGGCAATGAACTTGTGGGTGCTTTCTCGCCGAATACATTTGAAAGTGAAAAACTCGTATGGACAAATCCAAGCTCGTCGTTTCCTTCGGCGAGAAAAATTCTCACAATGAGAGTGCCACAGAGCCGACTAGAGATATCACCGTTTGCGACCACAGATAGTTATTTATCACAGGCGAGTTCGCCATCGCTAAGTGCTGAATTATCCTGCTCAAGTGTGTAAAGTAGACGAATCTAAGCTCCGAATGAACTTCACAACGCTCATTTTGTAAGCTTAATCGTAGAACGCGTAGACGACGACCTGTCTTTTTTGCAAAGAACGGATTTTCTAAGTTACAAAAGAGATGAGATTGTTTCAATATAACTTACTGTAGTAAACATTTTACACTAATCACCTTCTGCAAAGTCTTAACAAAGAAAGCTACCTCTACTACTGCTAGAAAAGGTAAGTTCATTCATGCGGCGTGAATCATCCTATATAGCAGATCGACTTGTTTCGTTCACGGCACAAAGTATTCGATTTAAGGCGACCATGAAAGCGACACAGCAAGAGATAACCATTGTTAATCGACTTCAATTATTTAAATTTCACAGATACTATTTTATCAAAACGCTATCTTCAAGGGAAATCAAACAATATGCTGATTCAATTCAATGTTTTCCTTGATGAGTAGAGGCAAGGTAGTCAACGTTCAGGAGAATTCATTGACTATATAAATCATCACGATAGAATAACGGCCGAAACATGAGCGGTATCGTTTCATTCAGAGCCTGGAAAAGTTTAATTTATTCTCAATTACACAATCAAATAGTTCTGCAACAACAACAGAAAAACCACGTGATAAGTAATATTTTGCTCGCACAGAAAATAGGTTCTTTTCATAGCATTCACTAATTTGACATTTTTAGGTCTTCCAATTATTTATTGAAGAAAAGCCGCACAGAGTCTTGCATAGGATAGCACTGCTTGGCTGAAAAAAGATTGGCAATGGGAAAGCAAGTGGTCCCAAGCATTGTTAGGACCACAGTATCTAAGGCGGAAACCGCAATAATCAATCTTCGGCCAATATTTTAATGCAGAAAATAGATGTTCAGTCTAGCCATCTGCTTTACACAAAAAGAGATGGACTTGTTATCATTAAACTCATAGCTTGTTGAATAAACCGTCAGCGTACTTAAAATTTACTCGAGAGAAACAAAAGCAGATTAGCTCATTTTTTAACGTACAAGTCAACGTACCCAAAAAGTGCTAGAACACTGTAGTATCGAAAGCTAAGTACTGGTTCAGTACTTACCCTCTTATCCACCACACAGGAAGAACTATACTTATGAAAAGGATGTTCCGGACAGCGACCACTGCTTGTATAGCAAGAAAGCAAAAGGGAGAATGTCTCAACTTGAAGCAAAAAATAATAATTTTCAATGGCTAGAAAAGGGTGGGAGTTCCTCGACTTAGCTTTTGGGAAAATAAGACAGCACCACGACAAATCTAGTGAAGGTAAGTCCCGTTCATGCTGTCTTCTATTTCCAACAATCGTGACTAAAATATTCCAAACAGTCTGAAGCGCTAAGTGGTCCGCTTGTATAACCGTCTAGGCGAAACGAAAAATTGCATAATTCGTCCTAGCGGTCGAAACGGCGATTGCATGTGAACTGGTTTGGTCTCCCTAATCTCTAAAGAGGCATGCAGGGACCACATTCTGCGCTCATATAAAAAAGCACCTAGCTGGAAAACTTGATGGCAAGCAAAATACTCTATTGGGCACGCTTAGGGAACAGAACATAGTGGAGCACATTTTGATGTAACAGTCACGATCCGCGCAAAGTACTCCGAAACATGAGTGCAAAGAACTCATGATTGTGAAAAGTTACAATCATTTATAAGCATACCTCTTTATTCGACTGATTTTATACGCCTAGCTCAAAAACAATGATAATCTGATGATATGATAACATGCTCTGAGCCTTTTGAGAGGTCTGGCATGGCACCTAAACAGTACTAAACAGGCCTCTTTGCCTTTTCAAACCCATCAGTAAAACGTTGCCTTTCGATTCAGCCGATCCTTTGCAGGGATACACCCCTGCTTATGAAGGAATGGACGCCAAATAACAAATCACCGCATGTGGAGTGATAAACTCTTTCGACATTGCATTGACCAAAAGTCGAGTTTGAGGCTGGTGAAATTAATCATACCTCTCATTCAAACTGCTTTTATAGAGCTCGCTCAAACAATAATAATCCGATAATCGGATCGGCTGGACCGAAAGGCACCGTACTATAGGTGAGCCTGGGAAGGCGAAACTGGCCTGTTTAGTACTGTATAAGTGTCATATCAAACTTCTTAAAAGACCCAAGACATGTCGTCATATTAATAGAATCCAAACACGAGCCGCAAGGATATCTGCCTTATGATCAGGAATAATCTCTCACCATATTTCAGCCTAATTTTATCCTGACCTTACTCAAGGACATTCCTATCCTGTGCAAAACTCTGTGAAACTTGCCTCTAAGTGAATAACTGCAAACTTCAGAACAACAAAAAAGTATTTCTTATGAAAAGAGGCTGTTTACTGTGTAAACAAGGATTCTGTTAGTCACAATTTTTTTCTGCTGCGGTTAAGAAAGTGACTTCTGAGTAGACTATTAATCAAGTTGACCTTTCAAGGCTCTGAAGAAGGAGATTATATCGCCAAAACGTCGGCCATTATTTCATTGTGCTGATTTGTATTGAGTAAATTCTGTTACCAAGAACCTCGTATCTGCTCACATAAAACTTGTCATTTAATAGAGTGATTTTTAAAAACCTCGTTATGAAACTGCGATAATTTCTAAAAGATATTTTGAGTCTTTCCGAAGTTTGGTCAATGACTTACATACGTTTCGGCAGTCTCACTCGTCTCATCAGTGTCATACGCCTCACCAGTCAACCCTATATAGTAGGGAAGGGTTGAAATGAAGTGGTCCAGACAGCATCTTGCGTTATCAAGTCCTGACAAGTTGGGTCTCTTTTTCTCTACTATGAAGGGTTGACTGGTGGGGTGTGTGTGGCTCTGATGAGACGGGTCAGACCGTCGAAACGCACGTAGGCAAGTAACATAACAAACCTCGAAAAGGCTCATGACCGTCTTTCAGACTATATCCAATGAAAACTGAAATATTCTTTCTATGCCGAGGTTATCAGATAGTCAACCTTGGGTCAGATATAGAGTTATTGATAGATAGCTAATTGTTGTACATGAGGTTTGAGTGAAGTGGATAACGAAGACGATCATACAGGAAACTTTTCCAGGTTCATCACATGCCGCCTGTTCACCATGTCATGGATCAAATATGTCTGCTTTGCCACGAGATGTTCTCGCACGAGGCTCCCAATCTCCGTGCACAATGTCGCGCCAACTGCTTTCGAAACAACTGGTTCTCGTCGTGTCTTTCAATGTTCACCTCGAAAAATCGTCAGAATCGCGAGCAATCTCAGATGAGCGCCAAGCTTGAATCGTTGCATCGTTGAACATACGACACAGTCATACGCAGAGCAGTGCTTTATTTTGTTAGTTGTTGAAATTGTTTTCACATTCTCAACAGACCGAGTGGCAAGCCATTTAGATTGCATTCCATATGATCACCATCATAGGTTCATCATTAAAGCATCACCTGCACTTAGAGACAATCATGTTTCTGTAAGGAGTAGATGTGCATTTATGGTACAAAAATAGTGGGGTTTACTAAAGAATAGGTGTAGACTTCAGAGTGAAAAATTGCCCATAAGTGACGCTTAACTGGACAGACCTGATCCTAGCGACGCTATACTAAACAGCATAAACGACACTATATTAAGCCATGGAAATCATTGCATGTTACTGGACATATCAACACAGTACGTTTTCTTCGATCTCGTTAATCTTTCACTACGGGTATGCCGCATTCATGTATATCTGTATCATCGACTTCAGTAGTTTTAAACCACCAAAGATTCTCACCAACATATATTAAATTTTCTGAACGCCACTCTATTCAGATCGTCTATTCTGCAATATAATAAAATGAATAAATAGTTTGTAAACAACATAGACATTTAGAAGCGGTACAGTGTGGTGTTGTGACACAAACGCGTTTGTAACTTCGTCAATCCTCCACACTTTTTGTTGCTTCCATGCTGATCTAAGAGATGACAGATCTAAGAAGGCTGATTAGGCCGTTTTCGAGAATTTGTTACGTCAGTAGCTCACGCACTTTTTGACTGCCTCGTTCGCCTCGGCAGAGCCACAAGCCCCAATAGCCACCTTGCCTAGTAGGAAGGAGGAAGCGCAGGAGTGATAAGGCCTGGCAAAATGAGATCTTGCCATGGTCTTTTTCCTCCAAAAAAATCACTCTCTCTCTGAATAATGTTTACGTCACAAATGACAGCCATGTGCCATCGACCGCAAAAAAAAAGACTTAAACAAGAGCTCACTCTGCCCACTCATTCTGCGCCTCCCTTTGCCTACAATGTAGGGAGGCTGGTGGGGCTTGAAGCTCTGACGAGGAGAGCCGAGATCGCTAAAACGTTACGTAAGCCACTGGCGTAAAAAAAAGCTGAAAATGGCTAAATGAGACATACTAAATATATCTAAGTTCAAAAACAGCTTTTTTTTTAAAAGGTCGGAATAAAGATTCACCTAGTTAGTCACAAAAGGCACTATAATAATGTAATGATATATCGGAATAAGTGGCACAGGAATATGGTGCCACCAGAATCACCAACATACAAACTGGCCATTCAACTTGGCGTTTTTTTCGGAAGCTTCTTTATTTTGCATGGGAGCAATATGAATACTTTCCGACATTTTGAATGTGCTAGCAATTATATATAGGTTTCTGAGGAAAACTCGTAGCTACGTAACACCAGTATAATACTTGATTTGCTCAATGAGGTTTTTTTTTTGTACATTTTCAAATACACAATTAAGAACAAGGGAAAAATCATGGTGAAGAAACTGCAACGCTATGGAAGAAGTCAATGGGAAAACTGTGACATTGAGGAAGTCATGTCATTTTTTCGATTTTCCTCTACACAGACAAGAAAGAAAAAAACCAGAGGATTTAGCCGAAAAAATGCAGCAACTCCCAGCAAATAGTCAAAAATGTGATAAAAATAATTATGGGTCTTTCTCGTTCAAGAAAAACTGTTTATACTGATGATCACGAAATGAACAGTATAACCAAGGAATTCTCCGCATTGTCTCATGAGGTGTGAGCTCAAATGGCACATAAGAATTCGAACAGATGTTATCTATACAAAAAAGAAGAAAACAAAAAAAAAACATATCCCGCTTTGATTTCACTTCGAGCATTAGGGAAAATTCCAGAAACTGAATCATCTTCGTAAGGAATTGCAACATCAAGTGAATGCTTTTCAAGAAAAAAAAAAAAGATGATTTCGCTAATAAAGCATTGCATCGGAAACAAAGAAAAAAAAATTGAGGAAATTCCTAATGTTATATATGAACAGCATACTGATAGGAACTGACAACAAAGGAGTTTTAGAAACTTCATGAGACTCAATTCAATACTCTAACAAGTTATCAGGCAAAAGATAAACGAGGCCATCAAGATATCAATGAACACCAAAAACGAGAGCAACATGTTTTTTTGCTCGTTTTAAAAATAGTAAACAAGTACATTGAGGTAAAGAACAACTATTTACATGCCATAGTTTCATTAGCAGAGTCTTGGCTCAATCGTGAACAGAATTATAGCCAGATCGAACATCAAAGGTGGTGGCGATGAGTCTTACTAGAAACCACCGTATTCTCGTAGTAAAGGCAAAAAAATTCGGAAAACGATGAAAATCTCGTACATAAAAAGTGAAAGATCATATGCACACAAACGTATAGTACCCATTGTAACCTACAGTTACTGGGAAAGCCTAGAAAATTCAAGTCTTCACACTCAGTTTCATGAAGGAAAATTGAAATTAATAAGGAAAATTACGAGATATCTTCGAACTCAATAGGTCAAACTCCGAACCTTTCATAAATCGTAATGACACAGTTTTAATTTGATGCTAATGTGGTAACAAATAAGTTCTATATATACACTGTACAATGTTGACAAGTAACTAATTTCATACCGCTGCATAGTACTACAAATCAGTATCTGACACTATGGTCATCCGTCTAGACTCTCCATGATATACTGCACAGCCCAGAGCTATCAAATAACTCCACCGCCTCCCAGAATATGTATGTATTCAACAACTATCAGAAATCATAGAACACTTTGTAGATGAAACGGAAAATCAGTAGAATATTTGGTGCTTTCAAGTAAAAAAGCCGCTTTTTCACTAATTTGAGACTTTTAATCTCACTATAGCACGCCAATAGATAGATTCCGTAGATTTCCGCCAAGTCTAAATTCGCCTTCATGAAACTCATTATGAACTTTCTATGACCTTAACCTTTCAAAATCGAAGGTATATGAGAAATGACATTCTGTTATCATTTATTCGCATCAATGATTGTTTTTATGTCGAGAAGCGATTTCCATAGACGACGAAGTCAAGATCGGAAAATATGTGCAAGACGAAGAAAAATCATGAAGAACGCAACACAGATGTTTAGTCATAAGATCGCACAACATCGACAAAGACCTGAAAAGAAAGCAAACATTATGAACGATTATCTTCCACTTTCAATGAATAACTACTTCCTAACACGTTCTTAGTTTTCTCTAACGTGAGAGCCGTCAGTACTCTTAGTAATCTTCTTTACGAACGTCGTCTAGAACATTCGCCGAGCATGTCTCGTTGCAATATCGTGTATAGCCAGGTTGCAGCGCTCGATAGGGCGTTCCTAATTGATTGCTGAAGATTGGTGGGGAGAAGAGATTCAACCCCGCATCGAGGATTACTAACCACGCGACCACCGGCCCAAGGTTCAATGAATAATAAGTTACAAAATTACCTGCTCGAGTAGCGGACTGATTCGTCGGTGGCGTAGCAGGCGCGAAATAAGCGTGAATTTCAACGTGTGGTCGATGATGCTGAGAAAAAATGACAACATTATGAGCAAAAAGAGGATAATAACATCAAAAAATGAGGAGATCAGATACATTAGGAAAAAAGTTTGACAATTGAAAGTCAGCCCTTTAAGGACCATCAGAGTCATTTTGGTTCTAATCGCGCGACGTCAAATCTCACTCAAGTACCGTTATAGCGGCGCCGCGTCTTATGAGAAAGCGACGGCGCGAACCATCTGCCTATCAACACTGGTTCTGAAAAAGTTGGAACGTTCAACAACGACAAAACAAAACAAAACACGCTGCAAGAGATTGCTCACTGGTAGACTCTGGAGTGTATATGATATAGTATCTAAAATCAGATACACTAACAGAAAAAGGGACAAGAAGTATAACAATATACATCAAAGAACGCTGAGTGGTAGGCAAAATACTTGATCCCAAGTGAGACTTGAACCAGCAGTTAACCGATACTAATAGCGCATGCCAGCACCATACACCACCGAGACCGCCACTTTGCTATTACTCTTTTTTCGATATGAACTGTCGTAGCTGCGAGGAGCCAATCCTTAAGGAGGTTGGCCAGGTGAGTACATATAAGTAGTACAAGAAACAAGACAATTTCGATGAGAATGCACTATCATGGGCTATCACCATGAACTACGTCTCCTCTCTCTGCTACAGAATGGAGCTCAGTGTGGGGCGCGGGCCATTGAGGACGTGAACGATACCTCCAAAACGGCGTATAGCTTTCACGTAACAACCTCGGTTAAGCTTCAAACATTCTTACAGAAGCAAGACAGACCTTAAACCTCTGAATGGCTTCTTTCGAAATATTCTGGCAATCGTATAAATCAATACGCTTCAATGCTTTGGCGTGCCGCATATGCGACAGAGCGGAGTCGGTAATTTGTGGACAATTATCGAGCTCCAAAACCTGAAAGAGGTCGAATATAAAGAGCCAGACGTGGTTTGAAACATACTGAAAACTAGTAGCAATTTCCATAATGCAACGTGTGCCGCGAATGGAAAGTTAATTTTTGAAAAAGGAATATTCAAATAAAAACTACACGCACCTGCAACTTGTCCTTTGTTATTCGTACAAAGACAATGAATTGACTCATCCGTAATCAATTCACAATGGGAAAGACTCTGAAAATAACAAAAAGTGTCTTAGTTCGCCTAGAATTCGGTTTAATATACACATTTCGCAGATTCCTGTGGTTAAGAAGAAAATCCTTCCTCGGAATATTGTCACAATTCGGAGAATACAGATATCTACTGTTATTATTTCATAGGTACTTCTATTGCACGGCGACAAATGAATACTCGACCTCACTTGCTGGACAAGAATTGTTCGTTAGAAGTGTTAGTAACCATTCAAAAGCTCAAATGTCTTGTTAGAGACGTACGTGACCGGTTTTTCAAAACACCCTTTTACGATGTTATAAAATTCAAAATAAGATTACGTTCTACACGACCCACGCGCTTTCTTTTCCTTATCTCGCTTAAATTTCGCTAGACAAAACTCCTCTCTCAGACTTCTAGCGCTCTTTCAATAGCACTAGTCTCGAAGGATTCAAAAATGTGTCTGATTTCTGGAAAAGCTCTTTTGATAGCGCTGTAGGAGAAAGAAAATAATTGTGCTTTGAACCTTGCCGGACAGAGCTCTTTCTTTAGACTATGGTCATTCAATAGCGCAAATACAAGAATTCCAACGCTTTGCTTATTTTCTGGAAAGGACTGTTTCAATACAGTGTAGCAGGAAAATCAATATCGAGTTTCACATGATCGATGAGCTTGTTTATACGGCCAATCTACGCGTTGGGGGATGAAAGGCGACCGATCGATGGCCTGAAGTTTAGACATGCGAAATGCAACTTGTTATTCTATCGGGGATTTTCCTCCGCTTAGAAAAAACTCTAGAGATTAGGACTGACTACGATATTACAAAGTTTTCCTCCAGTGCAATCTAAATGCGTTAGCATAAAAAGGAATGCGCGCAGCGGGTGTGTAGAATATAATTACATTTCGGATTTTACAGCGTTATGGAAAGGTGTTTTGAAAAACGGTCACGTAACCCTAGCCACAAATTTGAGCTTTCGAATATTTACTAGCATTCCTAAGAAAAAAATCTTGTCAAGCAAATGGCGTCGAATATTCATTTGTTGCCATTTAACAAAGATAACCTTTATTACTTGATTACAAGACCCGTCATCACATTTAACTGTGCGCATTCGAGCACTTCTAGCACTCGATCCGTATCCTCGCGTGCATCCTCTACAAAACTCCTCGATCATTTGGCGTGGTGTTTCGACCACAGCTTGGGAATTTCGTAATTTTCACGGATGCCACAGAATGCTGCTCAGGCAAATTTCCTTGCAATCTCGGAGAAACCTGAGCTGGGTCATTCACTGACTGATTGCAGAAATGTGTTGAGAAAATAGGTCGAACCAGGAGGTTGCTTTCTGATAGTTTGCAAGGAGTTCCGCTCAGTGGCCACTCTCCTCCTTTACCCAAAATATCGGAAGTATTGAAAAAATAAAAAATGTGGCTAGCTGATGGAGTGATTGCCAATCAAGATGTGTTCTCACCAATTCGGAAAGACCATTACAATTTGTGCTAAGTGAGTGAATAGTGGTATCGGTGATAAGGCTGCAGTCTTCCAAATCCATTCGTGCCAAACTTTTACAGTGCCTAGCCAGCTGAACGAAGCCGGCGTCTGAGAGAAGGCCACAGCCCGACAGTTCGATATCTCTGGAAATCATTCAAAAATTCTGGTCCGTACGAAGTGAATGACACCAGAAAGATGAGCTATTGTGTGTGACAGACGTGAAGGTTTTGTCTCAAATCTACTCGATAATACACAACTAAGTTGTGCTCAAGATACAAAAAGGGCCATTTTGTTTATACTAAGGATCAAGACATTATTGAAGTAAAAAGAGATTTCGAAGCAGTACAAAAAATAATTCCAAGACCGCTTGGGCAGTGAAATTTCATAGCGGAAAAATATTCAATAATAGTGAAGAAATCCAAGAAGAAGATACCCGAAGGAAAAACATTAGCGCTCACGTTAACATTTTACAACCCTGTGATAGTGAGATTAGAGACCGGTCCGTGACTTGAGGACAATTCGACAAACACAGATACTGTAGATGAGGACTGCCTTGTGCTATATGTGCAACGGTTTCGTCATTTGCCTAAACAAATTTCGAAATATTTTCTCAGGGAAATTCTAAATAACTAAGCAGATTAGAAAATTTCACGACCTTCTTCAAAATCAAACTTATAAATTAACGAATAGAACTTACGAAACACGACAGTAGGTTGATCACTTCCAAGTTCTTCATATGATCAATCGAATTTGCGAAGACTTGCTCGGTCAACTTAAACATTTTTATCATTTTTTTAGCCCAAAAACAGGTGTAAAAGCTTCAAATGTCCCTTACTCCTTCACATCCTTTCATTATCAAAGTGGTAAGCAATTTTTACAACCCGCTAAAACCATCTGGACACCTTTGTCCTGGATATTATCACACCAGCTGATATTCAAATACTGCAAGTTTGGGCAACCATCACTGCAATTGAAGTTCAATAAAACTTCATTTAGATGAACATCTTGTTTAAAATCAAAAGCACCAAAAAATAAAGCTATCAGAGTTGAGATCGCTGAGAGGTGTGCCATGCATTCCGCTCCATTCGTAACATCGTAGTGGTGATGAATGCTTATTTGGACTTTACAATGATGTGCGGTGGCCCATTGATGTATCTCAAGTCAATGCTGCTCTCCTCGCAAACAATGTGGTCTCAATTCCCAACCCCCAAGGGATGGAGGCTTGGTGAGCATTGGGTATGGGATCGAACCATCGACCACGTGTGAATCGCAGGACATCTCTGACTACTGAGCCACACGAGCCTCATGAGTGCATCAAAAAACGAAATAATAGTATATAACTCAGTACTAAATGCAAGCGAAGAGTACCTCCGAGAGATTTAAGTGAAAATAAACCCACCTAATATATCGAAGTGCCCGGTCGGTGATCGCCGTACAATTCTCGAGATTCAAATGAACCAATTTGTGACAATGTCTACCAAGATTCTCGCAAGTTCTAGAAATGTGAATTCGTTTGACTCAAGTAAGCTCACCAATTATTTCTGATAATTCATAACTCGTTAACGCATATGCATATGCATATGCATATATAACATATATATATGCATATATATATATTATGCACATGTACATGTATATATGCACGTGTATATATGCATATATATATATATATTACATGTATATCAACGTGCGAAGAAGATAAATGCTATCAAACTCATTCTACGGTTCCAGCTCACTCCTTCTACTCATTTTGGACAACAGTTGATCAATCACGCACCGCCATCCGCAAGCAATAAGCAATTTTCGTCATTTAATTATCATTTTTTTTCTCCCTTTTGAAGATATCTCAAGGCTTTTTTGTGCCACTGTGATAGTCCATAATTCTCTACATGTCATATGCTTTTGGTGCACATACTTCCTCATAATTGGAAAGAGAATTTCGAGAGCAAAATATACTTTTCTATTTGCTCTTATACAATGTCATATAAGACGTTTTTGAAATTTAAACAGTGTTACATAATCGTCAAAATTTGAGTTATCGAATGACTGCTAAGAGCACAGCGAAAAGCCGTTCGCAGACCCCAGCCGAGGAAAGAAAACTAGCGGAGTATGTAGCAGGATATTGCTCTCGCTACTACAACTCAATAAGAAAGGCTTTTCAGAAACCAAACACATTGATGAAATTGCCGATTATTTATGTTTGCGAATAGTTACTAAAAGTCCAAGGATAAGGTTCTATTCAGCAAGAAAGGCCCCAAAAAACTGGGTATCCTTTTGGATACACACCGTTCCGAAAGGTTTGATGTTACTTGACTTATTCGTTTGCCTTTCAATGAGCTTATGCTAAAATTTGTTAGCAGAGTCATTTCTAAAAGCGCCTCATTCGTATGATTCCCTCGGTTATTACTTGCTCAATCATGTGCAATTTCTCAACAGCTTTACAGTTTCTTCCAGATTCGAAAATAATTGAAGAAAGATGAATTCTCTTCTAGTTTTGCTTTGCATGCACAAATTAAGATCAATAATAAAAAAGCATTGTCATCATTGTAATTACACCAAAACGACAGACTATGAATGTTGAACTCACGCATCCGTCACTCTTTTACATTTGTACAGACTCAAAGTGTTCAATGTTGGCACATTTTGCTGTGAAGGACCGCAAGGCAGAATCCTGTAACAACGAGCCTTTCGAAAGGCTACAACAAACCTTCTTAAAAGGCTACAAATGTACTTCAAAAACCCTTAAGTATACGATGTGAATGATTTTAAACGAAAGGCAGTGTTTTGAGATAGTCACTTTAGCTCAAGAATGCTGAGTGGTGTGCAAAACATTCGACTCTAAACGCGAGTTAAAACCCATGTTTTCACTTATACCAAGGACGTGTGCTACCACCTATTACCAATGCTACCGCTTCGCTACCACATCTTTTTTCGATATAAACCACTGTGGCTGCCAGCAACTAACCCAACCAATAACAGTGCTGGCCTGGTAATCATTTATCGGCATTCACTCAGACTTGAAAAAGTGGCAGCAAAGCGGCGCTTCTGTGGCGTAATGGTAACACGCCTTTACGGCTCGGGTGAAACTCGAGTTCATCTCCTGTCTGGAGTAAATGTTTTGCATGCCACTCATCATCCTTATATATACTTATATCATCATACCACTGCTAAAAGCATTAAAATAAAGTCTTTGCAGGTGCATTTTTTATTGTTTTCACAACGTACCTGGATATTTTCACATCCTTTGAGTGAGAGTTTCTTCAAGAATCCACCACAACGACGAGCAAGGTTTTCGACAGTGGCTGCCTAAGAAAATCCAAGCTTCAAACCGAGATAACTGACACTCAGTTTACTGATTTGCCAGTTATTTATTTATTTATGTGATAATATTACTCTTAGAATCTGGTCCTTGAGATGGAAAACGAATGGAGAATAATAAACCAAAAGATCGAGAACTCTCACATAACCTTGGAATAGAAAATGAAGGCCATCTCACAAACTGTCCTTTTTTATATGAAGCTCCCGTGAAGTTGGTATATCTTCTTCAAAATCGATGACTAGATTTTCGGGATTTCGCCTTTCTCACAGTCGTTTACCTAGTTATATGGAGGAGGTCATCGGTGATTATTCCTAGTGCGTAATAACCCACCGGTGACCACTCCCTGATAAGAAGTTTAGCGGCTCTAAGGAAGGCGAGATCGCCAGAACTTAGTCATCGACTGAGAAGATTTTTTTTATTATACTACGGTTAGAAAGAAAGCTCTGGACACTTTAATAAGCATAACTCCCATGCATATCATGCGATTATTGCATCCTTATGTGACTTCTTCCCACTAAAGGCCTAGACATTTTCTCTATTTTCAGTTTGCCACAAGCCTCCGCCATGTCTGACGATACAATCGAGGTTCGGGTTTATTGTGTCATCTCCTCGGAAGAAGGATCGTTCATAGCGAGCTGCAGTCGATGAAATCAACTAAGTTCAAAGGAATGGCACGACGAGCAAATTGATGCTGAACGCTGGTTTCAACGCTTTTATGCCGGAGATCTTGATCTCAAAGACAAGCCTCGTTCGGAAAGTTCAACAGAGTTGAATAACGAAATTTGATTGCTGCTTTGGAAGATGAATCATCGGTTCTTTGACCAGATCCGAGACTTGGCGGACCGATGGCAGAAAGCCGTAGAAAACGATATCCTTCATATCGAGAAATGGTTATTATTGTTCATGCTTGGAATTCATTCATAAAGTTTCAAGTTTAAACAAGTGCCCAGAACTTCCTCTATCCTACTGCTAACCTCACGCAAGTTTCTATAGAAAAAGGACGATTCGTGGAACGGAGTGTTTGCTATTTTCCATCTTTATCAGGGTCCGAAGTACGCTTGGTTTTTAATTGCTAGAATATGGGATGGGTCCAATTTCTCGACACCATATGGTACGCATTGAGATCGATGCGCAGTACTATGCATAAGTCTGGCGAAAAACTAGAGGATGTGATCTGCCTGTCCGTTGCGATAGCTCAACTGAACGCAACGAACGCTCTAAAGACTAGTTTACTCTAGAGATTAGGCTGATGTCTCACCTTAACGTCTTTCTGAAATGTGAACAGATCGACCCGTTGCCAATTTGAGCCATCGAGTGCAAGCACATTCCACAAGCGGCACGCTTGAGCACATCGACATAACGTCTTCATATCGAGATAAGAGAAAATCCTGGAATGGTACCATAATCATGATCCCGCCCAGCGGAAATGATGAATAAAATGATTTTCGTGGAAGATACCAACAAAACAAATTTCATTTGAATTTCCGTGGATTATGGAATGAGTCGTCTACTGAACAATATATTGGTGGAAATTGGAAGAACACCATTACAATCTATGAGTATTCTATGCAGGGATTTGCTAAGACAATTCTCCGAATGGCGCAAGGAAAAAGGATATAAAAGAGGAAAGCGCAGACCATCTAAGAGAGTTCTCAACGGCAGTGGAAGTCGAAGATTCGCGAGACGAAGACAAAGAGCAGGAAAACGGATACACCTTGAAACGGGCACGATGGATACTGAATCACATGACTTCAAAAAATTATTCTGGCACACACAACTGATAAAAGGCAGGATAAGATAGACCTCTTGGCGCCAATCAATCCTTGAAGAATGCGCTATGCATTCGATTCCATTCATAGGATCACAGAAGTGATTGGATGCACATCTGGCCTCTACAAAGGCTCGCGATGTCCTACCGATGTATCAAGCCAGTGGTGTTATCCTCACAGACAGATCCGGTACCAATTCGCCGACCCTGGAGTGACGGATAATGGCTTAGTGAACCTTGGGTGTGGGCATCGAACCAGCGACTACTTGAGCATCGCAGAGGACCTCAACTACTGCGCTACACGCCATAGTCGAAAGTGAGTGGCAGCATAGAGATCATTATAACGAAGAAGTTCAGCCATCTTTTGTTCATATCTTGCTAACCTTTATGAAAGTCCCATAATACACACTCTGTAATGACGAATGATATGCAAAATCTGAACCTTGGGAGGGCTCTGAATCCGCGTCTCACCTTTTCTGGAGATGCCAGAAAAAGTAATAGTGGAACAGGAGCACTCGTAGTGCAGAGTTTGGTAGTACGCATCACGGAAAAAGTGAGAGACAGGTTCGATTCCCGCTTAAGGTTGAAAGCTTTGCATATCACTCAGCATTATCGGATGTATATAGTTACAACATCATCTCACTGCTTGAAAAGCCTAGAGGATTCCGTGTTGATTTCATGTTACAATCATGATATATAAAGACATCTGACTGAGACTGAAAGAGGGATATAAATTATTTGAGACAGAAAGTACTTTACAGCATTAGAAGAGAAGATACGCGGATGAAGCGGCAATAGGACATCGCTTCGATCATTTGTACATGTGTAAACGACGGGAAAAACGGGGAGAAAAAAGGCTATGTGTAAATTTATATCGAAACAAAATGCGAAAATGTTTGCCTTGTTCTATTCCTACAGGCACAAAAATGAGATAAAGACCGGGAGAATCGAAGGAGATGAATATAATCGTTAGAGATATGTAAGAACGGATTTAGAAGACAAATGGGTTTGCACGATGATCTTTGGATTTCTGAGCGACTACAGCAACAAAGTTTCAAACACTGGAGAGCATCGGCAGAAGATCCTAAGGAAAAGCAGACAAGAAGAAGTGGAGAGTCCAAATTCTGCACAAAAATGCTGATAGCAGCCCCAAAGAGTGATCGAGGCCATAAAAGAGGCCGAAACTCGTTACCCCAAGACATGTGTTTTATTTGGGAAATCCACCAAATTCCTCCTATCTCGTCGCTTCAGACTGTGTGCAATAGAAGACAAGAAGTAGAAAAGTAAACTCGAAAAGATTTTGCCATTTCAGTTTCAAATAAACATTGGACTCGATCAAATGGGTTTGATAACCCAACTTTTCGACCGTGTTTTCCTGGCCTGTGTGACTGCAAAGTCACAAACAAATACCAAAAAGAATCGGTACTTTTCCATAATGAGGTGACAAATGAAAAATCGATCTAGTTCTCAGGACAGCTAGCTACTTCCACGGGAGTGTTAGTGATCATTCAAAAGCTTGAATTTCCGGCTACTGCCCCATGTCGCCAGTTTTCGAAAAGACCTCTTTATAGCGCTTTCTTTGGACTATTAGTAATCATTCCACAGCGCAATCGTTGCTGATTCCAACGCTGTGCTTATATCCTGAAAAAAAAAAACCGTTTCTCCTTCAATGCAACAGTCTCTGTTCCGCGAGAAATATGCGCGTCTGGAACGCAGGAATTTCTTCTTGTGACAACGTCACAAAGAGGTTTTTTTTTCAGAAAAAAAAAGCCAGGTAGAGTTTCAGTCAGAACTCTAAGCTTTCGAGTGATCACTAACACTCCTATGAAAAGTACCTGTTCAGCGACTGAGTTCGGTTCTTGATTTGTCGCCTCATAATGGATAAGTACCAAAAATTCTAATAAGAACTCAAGTGAGTAGATCAGAATCACATATACATAACTGCTGTCGAACTAACCGTAAAAGTAGTTCCTTTGGTAGCATCTTGTTTATAAGAGCTTGCTCACTAGGAGCCGGAGCAAGTGTCGTGATTAAATACATCTGTAAAAAAATACAGATGATTTCTACACCCTCAAAATTATGAAACTCAGTATATTAGCTAATTAATGATGAAAAAAATGCTACGATAAATCGACTGAAACCAGATACGTACAGTAGCAGAATCAGGCGATTTGAAGAACCTTTGGGAGAAAAAAACACTCCAAGAGAAAGCAATGAACTTTCGCGCACTTTCGAACAAAAAACTCTGACAGCCTTGAGAACTGAGAAAAATGTGAGAAGGCGAGATTTCCCGCTGAGAGGTTCACAAAGGCACAGAGTCCAATGTTAAGTGTCAAGAATAATTCCTTAATGACTTGCTGCTGCGCTGATGACGATTTATTTTACTCAGGGCATAAGAGGTTCGCCGCCCGCGTTGTCATCTACTACGCCTTACCCAAAAAACACGCGAGAAAAAGCGCAAAACCGAGAAAGAAATTTCGCCTGCGGGAGCTCGTCTACTCGAGAAAAGAACCTAAAATGGCGATCGGGATGGTCAAAAAAATTCAGAACGTGAACAAAAATCGCAAAAATAGATATTCTAAGTGCCAAATATAATTCCTAAAAGAAGTGCTGCCGCGCTGATGATGATCTATTTTACTCATGAGATACGAGAGGTTCGCCCGTGCTGTCATCTACTGTGCCTTAACCTGAGAACTTGTGGAGGAAATCGTAACACAAAACAATAAGATCCCGCCTTTGGAGGCTCGTTTTAGCGAGGAAAAAAAATGAAATGGAGACCGTCACGGTCAAAAACGATTAAAAACGTGAAACAAAACCGTGAAAACTCTTGATTTCTCCGAGTAAAAATGCACTGCAACGATACACAAAAAGTATAAAAGTATAGAAGAGAACCTGATTTTGCTTTGCTTGTATAGTGGGGTGCGTTTTCGACTGCGCAGACAAACGTTTGCCGCCGCGTCGTGAACTCGTTCCACGACGATCAACCTTAATAATCGGACAGTAGAGAGAGAGAGTGAGTGAGTCGTAATTAGTCTGTTGCTCAATAGATTTGACTCTCACCGCCCCCAACTAAATTAAGCCTTTAGAATAGAACTGGTTGGCTGAAATATAGGGGGGTAAGGACTCGTGAAAACGTGGGTGGCTGGATTAACGTCGAGATACGGCGAAAACGATGTTGACCCAGACAAAAGTTTGCTCCCAGCTGACCTTTTCATGGGGTTGTAGGTTGTGGCCAACCTCGTCTTTCCAAGCTCTAAAGAAGGCTAAACCGCCGAAACGTCAGTGATTCAAGTGAATTTCACTATAGACACCTCGAGCTTGGCTTAGAAAGGAAAAACTCGGGTTATTGAACTATGACGAGTTTGATAGATCTGATAAGGTCATGTGTACCGAATATACAACTCTCTGTACTCCGCATAACTCGATAGAATGCGTCAAACACTTTGCGCCACCCCATCATTCCAAACGATCTTTCATTCACTTGATGATGAATGACTGGATTGATTGCATTCATGGAGAATCACACAAGGTTCCGGTACATCAACCCTCCAATAACCGCTCTCAGCTATGGGTTAGAACGACAACTTCTCCTTTCGTGTGCAAAGACATAACTGACCCCAGGGGCCTAGTGATTATTAATCAGAGGTAATCGCTCTATTATCTGAATCAACAGCTCCACAATGTTACTGAGATTTCCTTCTGTATGATAGTTAATCCTGGCAATTGTTCCTCCTCTTCGTTAAGCAAGTCTCGGCAGAAACAAAAAACTATCCTACTGATACAACTTTTATTTGCGCGTCGTCATAAATCTAAACTACGGAGCACTCCTACCAGTGGCGGAATTTCATTACGGGATAAGCGGTAAACTGCTTGATAGATAACTGATTATTGATGTCCCACACGGGTTAAGAAGAGAGTGGCCCACGTGGCACAGTGCTTGGAGGTGCTCTGCGATGCACGCTCAGTCGGTCGATGGTTCGATTCCACGCCCAAAGCTCACCGAGCCTTCTGACCCCCCCCCCCCCGGGAGTTGTTGATTTGGTATCAAATTTGTGTGGGAGGATAGCAACGCTGATTCAATACATCAGTAGGCCACCCCACCGCGAGTCATTGTAAGAGGCAGATATGCATTCAGTCACTTTAAGGATGGTGGATGAAGAGTGCTTGAGGCGATTCCTTAGGGGATTGTTTGACGCCGAGAGCTTTAGCCTTTTATAAGTCGCAATAATTTGCTCATCCATGGAAAACGTTAGAATTCTGAGAAAAGATATTCTCAATAAAAGGACAAACGTATTTGGGCATATCTAAATGGAGGCATTCAACGGTCAAGTCAAACGTCGTCGTGTTATAGTTCACACAGATACTTAGCTAGCGATTAGCAATATCTTCCAGTTAACGAAGTAGTCGATTGAAAGGTATTGCTAAATGCGTCTTACCAAGCCGTAAGCCATCGACTACCATCACTCTAGATCGCAACATCAAGTGATCTTTTCACTTGACGTGGAATGATACATCTGCGAACCGAAAGGCATGTGCTACTGAGATTAGGGGTACGAGGACGCCGACGTACGTCTACCAATCGAGATGCCACACCAGCTAGACCTTTTTGAAAGGCTTAGAATAATCTATCATCTTTTGGGACCTTACTGATCCGCCTTCACAGTGCCTTTTCTCTCTGTGCTGATCCCAGTACTTCTAACGTTCAATCGTTGATACGTCTTTTTCTTGAAACGTCGTATGGTAGTGCTTGAACGAGTCTCCTTGCAATCTCGAGGATAGCCCGGCTGCGGTGTTCCATGACTGCCGGAGAGAGCTGGGAGGTAAATCTATGAAAAGATGCCGTTACGTAGCTACCCTCGTAGGCATCTCTTCAACCTTTAATGCATCTCAAGCCACCGGAATTTACCGGGCAGCTGTGACCCGCGCCACAACGAGTATCACAAACCAGTCGGCCCCCCTCTTCAGTTTTCCATCAGACTAGGTAAATTTCTTCCACATACAAGCCTTAGCTCAACCGACTGCCATTACTAATTGCCAGCTATGAGCATTTATTCGAGTGTATGGAATATGGATAGATATGGAGAGGAACGTCAGATCACTTTTCAAAGCTTTTTCTCTCTGATTCTCCGAATTCACTCACCTCCATGCCTTCAATGACGGTCGTTCTCAGCACGGCACCGTACATCGACTCATATCACACTCTAAAATCTGCAAAATGTCAGCGATTCATCAGTGAGTGAGTGAAGAAACTTGTCCAACTAACGAATGTCTCAACCGATCGCGCGACACGACAACAAATATATAAGGGGAAATCATCGACTCGACCGATTCTCAAGCAATCAACGGAAATGAATAGGAGAGAAAATCAGTGATTATCTACCGAAAACAAGATAAGATAAGGACGCTTGTGAAGAAATATTGTGAATGAATACAGAAAGTGATATCAGCAGAATACGAGCCGCGGATAGCGCAGTGGTTAGCACGAGCCCCACAACGTCGTGAGACGCGAGTTCAACTCACGCGCTCGTGGTTAGAGAGATTTGAATGAAAGCCCTTTACTCGAGAGCATAACCAGTAAATAGTGTTAAAGCCATTAGCACTTAAAGGCCATCTACAAGGCTTCTATCATCGAATACGCCTCGCTCGAGTTGACCAGGGAGAAAACGTCGTTTAGTCCCATCAGCGATTCCCTCGCGAGAGTCTCCAAGACAGCTGCGCTGGGGCGGTTGTGCCTAGGTCATCTTCATTAGCACCGCTGAGCTTTTACTGGCGAATGGAGAGGGCAGATCTCAGGAATTCCCACACAACTACTCAACCATAACTGTTATGTTCGATATCGACAGACGAGGCGCTTTGATGATAAATCACACCCTTTGATATTGATTTTTTTACTTTGTAATTGTTTTAGAGAGTGTAAAATCTGGCCGGTAACCGAGTTCTCTTCCAATTTTTCATGCCTTTTTTTGGCCTCAAGAAAAAGTAGATCTTAATTTTAGTCATGGGCAATTATCGAAGACCATAGATAAACACGTAAAAACACCACCGCATTTCAACTGTGTATCAATTCCTCCTGTGATCGAAACCGCATTATCATTAGGCCGAGATACTGTACAAACAGCTACATAGAAATTGAGTGGTGAGCAAAAACTCGACCTCCGACGGGAGTTGAACCTGCTTTTATCCATACCGGGAGCGCGTGCTACCACTACACCACAGTCGTTGCGCCACACTCATCACCAATATTTCTATGATAGCTATCAGCTGCCACTCTTGATAGGTCTGGTCGGGTATACACTTTCGGTTGATAAACCAGTTAAGATGATAGCCATTGTGATATATAATACTCATGATTCTAATGTTTATATAAACAATGACTATCTTGCTTCTTTGGGTTTAATGAATCTATCCCT